>JAPPVO010000059.1:167635667-168046620 GCA_030407325.1 Camellia japonica | reverse complement strand
GTTGTGTAAAGTTATGTGCGAAAATGGTTCAATTTTTGTAATAATTTTTTTTTAAAAATATAATTTTCGATCTCAGAAATTTGAAATTTTTTATTATGTTGTTCTTACAAGAGTCTAGCATATTGGATAAAATTTTGGAATTTAATGGTGTGTATTTATTTTATGAGAATTTGCAGACTGATTGGCGTTCAGTTTAATTTATAGCAGAATTTGAAATTTGAGTTTTGGGTGTTTGGACCATGATTTGAGATAAATTTGTTGGGTCTATTTGTGGTATATAAATGGACCATGTTTGGCTTATGGGTGAGATCCATGACTTAGATTTAATTTAAATTGAGTTTGTTTAACGACTCATGTTTAATAGTTTGGTTCTTTTTAATTGTGTGATTGGTAGTAATCACCTTGGGAGTTGTTATTATTTATTATATAGGATTATAATAAATATTGATAGTTTTGATTTTACGGTGTGTACCACATGGTGAAAAAATTATATATTTTTATAGTGAATAAAATGGGTGTACATTTTTGTAGTAGTGAGCAAAATTTTATATTTGTGGTGTATAAAAATGTAATATTTTGTGGTGAAAAAAATTATATTATTTATAATTTATATTATAAATTTTTGAGGTATTATTACAAAATTATATATTTTTTTTTTGGGAAACCAAACTTGGGGAAACAAACCCACGTGGGGTTGCCCCCATTTTTTCCCTTCCATCTTTTTCTTCTTTTTCCCTTGCATTTGGCAGAGGGTGTAACGCCCCAAAAAATAGTATAAATAATCCAACTCATAAGAAAACGAATATAATAGAATAATGTATTTCATTCATCAGAGTTCGTATTACAAAAAGATATTACATGCATTATACATTCATAAATATTCATCATGAATCTATAGCATGTAACACCAGTTAATGACAACA
The DNA here is from genome assembly GCA_030407325.1 of Camellia japonica. Lineage (NCBI taxonomy): Eukaryota > Viridiplantae > Streptophyta > Magnoliopsida > Ericales > Theaceae > Camellia > Camellia japonica. The sequence goes on along the minus strand of JAPPVO010000059.1, from coordinate 168,045,697 downwards.
AAATAAATGCCCAACGGGCTTATATCTTTCCAAGACATTACTTGGTTAAACAAAAAGAGAGTCATAAGCTCCATAGATATAAAGCCCTTGGCTTGAATAAACATTAAGCAACAAAAACACAAAATAGAGCCTCCAGCTCCTAGGTCCTCTCAAGCTACGTCCTTGGAGGAAGCATGTCATCGGTACCCTGAAAATGGTTTCCAAGTAGGGTGAGCCAAAGCCCAGGAGAAACAGTCTAACACAATATATGAGGTTTAACTAACATATAAGTGTCAGTTAAACATCCAATATTTATGACCAATGTACAATCTTCCCATGACCATTCGGTACTGATACTCACATCTAAATTCATTACCATTTATTCATTCCAAGTTAATTTGTTTCATTTCAATTCATATGCCAAGTGTATAATTTTCCAAATAACCCAACCGAGACTACAACTCAGTGGTTCTCAATCTACATAATTGTTACACAAGCACTTCAGCCTTGCCATTTTACGAAAATTTCATCCGCGAGATCGACACCCATGTATGCAAAATGATTTCGGGACTTTCACCCTGGACACTCTGGCTAACTTAGTTTCAATGGACTTCATCCTCTATCTCCTCCCAAAAATGGAGTACATCCATTTATTTTCCCAAAACATTATACATATACAATGTATTTAAAGTACCATCATATTCAATGACCATCAACTATGCACATTCAATGCCTTAACATACCATCATGTTTAATGACATAATTAAATGATTAGTTTCAATTCACCTAATCCTCATATAATTTCTACAAAAATCATAGCTATCCTCCACCGATAGCCCAATACAGTTATTTCTAAACAGATATACAATCTTTATAACAGATAATTCATCATATTTCCATAGGTAAGTGATTTAACAAATCCAACTACATCATTCATTCATACATCCTCCAATTTCACATTTCTCAGACCTATTTCTATTATTTATAAAATAATTATTTTAACACATATTAGGGGGCGAATTTCCCCTTTTTCAAATATCAATCCAGCGGTTAAAATCCACCATTCTAACCGACACACAATATAACCTCATATTCAAAACCCCATATTCATTTATAGAACACAACATAGAAATCCCCCCCTTTTATTTGAATCCAAACCCTAGGTTTTCTCCAAACATCCCGAAACTCACCATTGATACATAACAACAAATAACTATGTTAAAGATCATAACAAAGTGTAGAATATCCTACCTCAAGTGTAGAAGCCCAAGGGAGAAGTGGAGAAGCTTTAAAAGTGTCGAAATCAAACTCTATTCAGATGTAATGGTAGCCCTTGAGGTGTTCCACCTTTTTTCTTAAAGGGAGTTCCTAGGGGATTTTTAGAGAGAAGTCAGCTTTAAGAGAGAGGAAGAGCCGATCTAGGGTTTTTGAGTAAAAAGGTGTCAAAAAAATGAAGAAGAAAGTGTGCTGCGAACTAATATACGCGAGGCTCGCTCGAGCGAAGAAGTTGTCGCTCGAGCGCAAGAAGCGTCGCTCGAGCGCAAAATACATACCTTCAAAAGTTTTAACAGACGCACACCGTTGCTCAAGTGCAAGAAGCTTCGATTGAGCAAAGAACATTACCCCCCAGAACTCTGGAGCCCTGTAAAAATGCTGGGAGCACACAAAGCTCGCTCGAGCGCAAGAAGCCTCACTCAAGGGAAAAAGTAATTTTCTGGACAGTAACAACTTGAACAACTAGCAACCACCTATCCCAAGCATGCCCAAGACACTCCAAAACTCCAATTCAAAGACAAAAGAGGGAAAACAAGACATGGATAACAATATTAAACCACGAAACCTAAGTCCGGACTACAACAAAGGTCGGGTCAAAACTGGAATCGTTATAGAGGCTTACTTCCCTCTTTTCAATCTCTAATCTCATCTCTCTCTTGCTCTCTGTCCGTCTCTCTCTCTCTTCCTTCATGGTTGTTCAAGCTTTGAGCTTAGAGTGGGAGTCTTTAGAGTGAGATTTTGTAAAAGTGTTGTAAATGAAAGTCGGAGAGCTCGTCGTGATCTTCACAATGGTGGTCTCGGGTCCATGATCGGGCGATGTTTGCATTTTCGGATTTGCTTTTTTTCATATTTGAGGTAGAGACTTTCTTCATATTATTACTTTAAAACTATGTTAGGGTTTATTTTGAGAAAATATGTCATTATAAGAGATATTGCATATATATATTAGATTTTTGTTTGGTAATTTTTGGAAGAAAAATTATGTTGAAATGTTAAGAATGTTGGCATTTTGACATTGATTTCGGAAAATCATTTTGTGTTGGTAATTTTGTAAAGAAATCTGAAAATAAAATTTAAAAGTTGTATGGATTGTATCTACATCATATTATGATTAGAAAATTTATTTTTGAGAAATATAAAGTTGATTTTTTTTTTTCATCTTTGATTTGGAATTTATTTTTGAGAAAAATAAAGTAATGTTGATGAATATGGAATAAATGCTTAAGTTGGAATTATAGAGTTGTTTTGGGATTAAAAACTCTAAAAGTGTTATATTCATGATACTTTATCGAAGGTGATATTCTGATGATCAAGTTGTGTTCATTTTTGTGAAAATGAAAATGTAAAATGTGGACTTTTGAACTCACAACCTTGAAAATGTTACTCTTGGGCATATTTCATAACTTTTTATGTAAATATCATGTTGGTTAGGTAATTTTAGAAAAAGTTGTGAAATTATTATTGGTAGAAAATTTGGGAAAAATATTACCTCTTTAAGTAGCTTGGCATGAAAAATGGTTATATTGAAATATGGTTATGTTTGAGGAATGATGCATGTGAGGTTAAGTTTGGTGTTATTAATTTGGAAGATGGTGAATATAATGAACTTACTAATTTGATGAATTAAATTAGTTTGGTCAATATTTTAAATCCTTTGTAATTAAAGGGGTGCTATTGGGTTTAATTCCTAACTTTAATATTATGAGATTAAAAGTGACGAAGTTGACCAAGTATGAGATTTGAAGAAATAAGTGAGATTAAGTTGATGTGGTATGGTATTGGGTTCCTAGTTTTACTAGTTGAGTAATGTTATAATAATAATTTCATACTTCAAAATTTTTATGAGATATTTGAATGGTTTTGGCGGTCTTTAACAAGAAAAGAATAGAATGTGATTTTAGCTCGTTTGGAGCAAATGGATGAATTGGATTAAAACAAAAATAAGTCATCAAATTTTTATTTATTTATTATTTTTCCTTGGTTTAATTCGATGGGGGTGGATGTAGATAATTGAAAAGTGAGCACACGTGTTATATTTTATAATTATAGTCAAGAGAAGATTTTAATATAATTGATTAAGTATTGGAATATTCACTTATGCTTGTTGAGAATTATGATTGAACTTGAAGATCCCGAGATTTCATTTGCATGAGAAAAATGGGAATTTGATTCTATTTAATGTTTGGGATGGGGATGAGTTTTGAAAAGATTGTAATTACCTTTCATTGATAAAGTAAGTGAGTTAGAAATTGATAAAACCTTGAACCCACCTTAGTGTTATATGTTATTGCTATTGATGAACCTGTTGTTTAAAAGTTTTGATTTTGGTAACCGGCAGAGGATTTCGATGTTGATCTTTAAATGAGGAGATTCTTGGAAAGGTAAGAAAATGTTTGATTTTGGAAGTTGATTTACATGTTGTACTTATATGAACATTGACATTATTATATTATCTCTTGGGATTGTATCATGATATTACATTGATAGAGATATGGAATTTGATCACAATGGAGCATTGTGTGTTGGAATTGAAATTGGAACTATCTTAATGCATTGTTACATATTGCGTTGCCATTTCATTTCATTGTTATCATGGATTTTGAATTGCAATTGAAAACTATTGTTTTGAGAAAGGAATTGTTTTTGGTGAAACAATATCATTTTGATTTGTTTTGGGTAAATACGTTGGCAAGTCCGGATAGGGGGTGTAGTTTGATGTTGGTTAAGTTGGCCTGAGCGTCTAGGGTGAAAGACCGAAAACACGCACTGCCCTTCCGGTGAGAGACCGGTAAAGTGGGGATTTGGTAGTGCTCAATATGCCTATTTGCAGACACCATCCTAGGGATTACCTGAGTCATATTTACCACCTTGGAATTTTATTGAAATTGTTGGATTAATGTGTTTTGAAATTGGCATTGTGCATAAGATTTTCAAAAGATGAGAAAAATATTTTGAGCATGACATGGCATATGCATTCATTTCATAAGACTGTATAAAATGTATTTGATGCTTTGTTAAATGTCATTATGAATTGTTTAACTATTTGATTCAATTGACAAATGGATAATTGAATGAATTGAAAAGGACGTCATGTTACTATTGAAGCATGTTTATTTATTTAAGCTAACTAGTTGTGGTTAATTAAAATAAATTAGATTTAAGAGATTATGTAATAGAATCATATGGTTTTCACATGATATAATTTCACGTATATTGTGGAGAAGTGGTTTGGAAATACTCTTCAGATCCTGGGAGACGCTAGTGATCCTCAGCTAGTCACCTGAAAAGATACAAACACTCCGGTCGAGGGTGCCGGAATTAGCACTCCGACGGACAAGTCAGTTCAGACACTCAAGATAGCTTGTTTACTAAGTTAAGTGAAGTGATTCTTACATACCTTTCTCAATCCATTGTTCCTGTATTTATACCTGTTCCTTTTGATCCTCGAGGCCAGGGCCTACTTTTTAATCCTTGTCCTTTCTCTTATTCAGCTCTGAGGACCTACACTTATTCGGCACATATATTATATTCGGCTTCCCATTCTCATAGGATACAGCCGATTAATATCAGTCTTCTAAGGTACGCACCTTCTAATTTTGCCATTATTCGGCTCCCACAATTGCCCCCCGAACTCCCCATTGACGGTAGTTAATCGGCGTGTTTGGTCTTGAATTGGAAAAGTCAAAATAGGTCAGGCGGCTTCGCGTACCCCAATACAGATGTCAGAATGCGCACACCTTTTCGGTCATCATTACACTTTCCCGCCTCATTCGTGCGTCTTGCATTTATTGCGATTTGAAATTTTAGTCCTTTCGAGTGCACATTTCGTCGAGTATTCGAGACTCTTGGACCGCCAGCGGGTATCCCTTCTCTGACTCGCATTTTCTGCAACTCTTCTCCGTCTACCCTCGTCCCCCTTGCTCCTCGTAAGTCTTCTTCTCTTTTCTTTGCAATCCTACTTTCTGTTTGTTATTTTAATTTTGGCGAACCCTTGATTCCCTGCGAAAATGGCTAAACACTTGAAAGACCTCCTTTCTGAGGGTTGTGTTTCCGGATTCCGGTGACACTTTTCTATCCCCGACGATGTTCATCTATCTCTAGTGACGGAAAATACTCTGGATATAGAGAGAGAGGATCAAAACTCAATCGTCTTTCCTCTCCTATCCATTGCAGAGGGCGGGGTCCGTTTTCCCCTACATCCATTCCTTAGGGCCGTCCTCCGCCATTGGGGTCTGATTCCTTCTCAGCCCAACGTGAACTTTTTTCGAATCGTAATGGGGATCGTAGAGTTGAACCGGCGCCTCAGGATCGATCTTGGCATTCCGGCCATTCGGCACTGCTATGCTTTAGCCAAATCTTCCGATCGGCTTGGGCGGTACTTTCTTAGGGCCAAGGATACTGACCATCATTTGGTAACCATGCTTGCCAGTTCTGGTAAGCGTGTGGATGACGTAATGGTCAATGTCCGAGGGAACTGGGAATTTGGCGAAGGCGAGGGTCGCCTAGACCCTATTCCCAGACGGAGGGGTGAACCAGGTTGCCGTGTGTCTCCTTGCATTTATTGAACTTTTCTTTCACTCGGCCTTCTCTCCATGTCTAACCCTTTGTCTTTGCAGGCAGTAAATTGAAGAAGATTCTGGTTTCTACTGACGACGCAGTCCTTGCGCAGATTGCGACTGCACTCGGATACTTCGGCCGTCCAAACGTACAGAAGCAAGGGAGAGCGGCCCACATACTTCTTCGATACGAGCCTACTTATACTACTTTTTCGGCCGCTGACAACATTCCGATTCCATCCGGCGATCAACACCTTGCGGCTCTTATCTTCCCTAGCTTCAGGAGCCTTAGGCAAGTTGGTCTCGAAGCTTCTGATTCGGGGCAAGACGTGGAGCCGGTGGTAGAGGTAGTCGCCGAACCAGCCAGAGAGTTCGCTGAGGAGGCCGAAGAGGTTGACGAGGCCCTAAACTCGGTGTTTGAGGCAACCAGACTTAGTCAGCCTACATCGCCGTCCACTTCGGGTCTGGCGGAGTTTTCTTCTGGAGATATTTTTGGAAGTTTGGGAGACCTACCCGGCGATTTTTTTGACGGTATGGCTGGGGAAAACCTCACGCAGATGGCTCGAAAGAAAAATGCCGAGCGAATGGCCGCCCAGAAAAAGGCCGAGGCCGCCCGTTCTGGACCTGCCTTGACTGAGTCTTTCGAACCCGTTATTGAAGAGCCGGCTCAGATTGTTGCGGCCGAAACGGCGAAAGAGGTTGAACAACCGGTCATTGAAGAATGGTTGATTCCGGAAGAGCGGGGCAAGAAGCGTAGCACCGAGGGATGGGCCGGTTCGGAAGATAGTCCTACTGACAAAAGGCCTCGCTTAGAAGAGTCGGATGTGGTTGTTCCTTTCATTGTTCAACCAAAGATCAGAGACACGCCGATTTCCTCTAACGCATCCATCATTACCGACCCAACGGTAGCCTTGAGCCTGGCGGCTTCAGTCTCCCTACCAGCTGATAAGGCATCCTTTCATGCCGTGCCGGATTTGGTGGCCGTAGCCCTATCTGCGCAGTCGGCCCTTTTGGTAGGTGAACTTGACTTGTTTTGATTTTGGTTGCCTATGGCATCTAACGATCCCAACTTGTTTTGCAGGATCGTCGACTTGGGCCGTCGCCTACACGATGCCCTTGAGAGGATTGATCGTTTGCAGTTAGAAGTGGGCGATCAAGAGAGCAGGGCCGAGTTTGAGATGATGAGAGCTGCAATGGAGACTACGCGAGCTGAAGCCGAAGTCGAAGTAGAAAGGGCTCGGACTGCCGATCATCTCCGTTCTGAGGCCGAAGATAGGGTGAACGCGAGCAAAGAGTCGCTTAGGCTAGCCGATGAGGCGCTTAACAAGGTGGAGACTGAGTTAGTAGAGTTGAAAGCAGCCAAGGAAAAGGCAGAATCTGAGGCTTCTGCCGCATTCGAAGCAGGAAAAGGCGCCGCCTTCCAGGAATATTAGATGAAGTCCCCAAGTTTGAGAATCGGGATTCAAACATGGGTGGCTTAAGGCCCTTGAATGCCGCTGGGGTTACATTGGCCTTGTCAATTCCTTATGAGCAGGTGGACGTTGAGCCACTTGAGTCTGACCCCGAGGATTTGATCTGAGTCATTCGAATTTTATGAAATGCTTTCCCTTTTGATGTATGTTTTTGTTTTAAGGACTTGTTGGTTCCGAGTAGTTTCATGTATAAATTGTTACTGTCTGCGCTCAATTTATAATGAAAATTACCTTGTCGTTTCACTACTACTTATGCGCAGTTTGTGTTATGTTGGTGAAGAATTTTTGCCTTTCACTACTTTAGATAAAATGTTACTCTGTTGAGCTTTCTACGATTGAATATCTTGGCATAATTGACTTATCATTCGTATGCCGAATAGTTCGTGGGTATTACGCTGGTGAATCGATTCATGGGCCGGCTGGGGCACTTAATCCAAATAGATTGATTAATCTACCTTACCCCAGGCGGTGCATGATCATTCGGGCACCGGATGAGACGAACTCAGGAGCTTTGAAGTCGATTCATGGGCCGGCTGGATCGCTTGAGCCGAATATATTGATAAATCTATCTGCCCTTGCCCCAGGCAGTGCATGATCATTCGGGCGCCGGATGAGACGAACTTAGGAGCTTTGAAGTCGATTCATGGGCCGGCTGGATCGCTTGAGCCGAATATATTGATAAATCTATCTGCCCTTACCCCAGGCAGTGCATGATCATTCGGGCGCCGGATGAGACGAATATATTAATAAATCTATCTGCTCTTGCCCGAGGCGGGTCGATCCAGTCGGCGCCGGGCGATTGAGGTTTTCCCAATTAATGAGATTGCCTCGAGGGTGCTGCCTCTGTAAAGGATAAATGATTAAAGGTACAACTTTTATGAGCACAGTAAACAACTGACTCCAGCTTTTGAAGGTATCGTGTGAATGTCGAACAGACTCTACTTTAACAGCAGAGGGGAAGTGAGGATGCTAGCTAAGCTGGGTGGAGACATGAATCGAGGTGGTGACCCTTCGCGCACAGGGAGTAGGAGTTCCAGGGATCGAGAGAGGCATCGGTCTCCTCGACGTCGAAGCAGGTCGCCCAGGCGGGACAAGCAGTCGCAGGGCAGATCTCCTCAACCTCGAGTCGAGAGGGGATCTGACGCGAATCCGTGCCCATTAAGCTTTGCGGTATTTGTGGGGAATAGACCATGACAGAGGCGGACTCGATCGTTCGAGACCCAAATGTAGCGGTCGAGTTTGCTCGACAAATTTTTCCTCCTGAGGTTCAGCAATCGATGGTAGGTCGACAGACTACGAAGTATTTCGTGAAGGCATTCACGGGGCGGTGAAGGGGCTTTACACTGCCTATGAAATCGGCATGCGGCTGCGCGCTGCCCGCCGAGAAATGGAGAAGAAGGAGAACGTATTCGAAGTTTGGAGGCTCGGCGGAGGCGGCTGAGCGCGAGTTAAGGAAGACCAAGGCGGCTCAGGCACAACCGCCGAGCAGGAAACCCAATCGTGGAAGAAAGGGTTACCAGTCGGCTCATCAGTACCGCGCTCGCCGATCGTGAGACGGCGAGTATGTTCGCAATGGAGACCGCGAAGGGGAGGCCTAAAAAAGGTTTTCATGAAGGCCGAAAAGTTGGAATCGAAAAGACCAAGGAGAAACTTGCCGAAGAAGTTTGCCGATGTGAAAATCGTGGATTTAGGCACGGTTGGATCAAGGCATCTCAAGCCGCGGAAGCTCTTTGAGCGTCGGGCATTGATTCGGCATCGCCACTCTACCACAAGTAAACATTTTCCGTTTTCCGCTTTTGAAGTCGAGAAGAGTGAGGATGAGGGTGACGCCATAAGTATATTGTAAGGTTAAAACGCAGATCACGTTCAAAACTATGTAATTTATTGTTTGTTGATTGAATAAAAACGTTCTATTATAAATATTTTGTTGCAGTTCGATTCGGCATGTACGTGTTTTCGTTATTGTATACATGTTTGAATGAATGTATAAACGTTGATCGTCCGAGTATCTGTTAAGTGTTCAGTGATACGCGGTTTATAGGCAGGTCGACCCATACGTGATAGCCGTTTATTCCTGAATGAGGCCATTGTAACTTGAGGAAGCCGAAAACCAGTGAGTAGAGTGGCTGCGGCAAATTTGACTCGGCTTGAGGCCTAGATTTTTGGCCAGTGCATGTGCTTCAAAAAGTCGTTTGGATAACTAGGCCGTGGCGAATGTCAACCGACGTTTGTCTCATGGAGTTTAGCATTAATGAAATCGCCTCGGATTGGGGCCTCGAGATCGCTGCCAGTATTGAAAAAAAAAGGAGTGGGCGCTTCGCGCAGATAAACAATCACTTATTATGTGAGGTGAGATAAGTGGGGATGTTAGTTAGAGAGGCTCGGAGTTCAGCCGAGCTTGGTGTTGCAATGGAGCGCGGCAGAGGACCCATCCGTATGGGAGGTAGGGCGTCCAAAAGTTGGCATGAGTCTTCAAGTCGTCGAAGCAGATCACCCCGAAAGGAAAGGCAACGACCGTTGGGTTTATCCTTCCTTGTCCTGGATCTTTGCCTTGACATTGTCAATGGTATCAGGGGAAGTTTGGCAATGCGCAAGTCATGGGCTTGGGCACAGTTGGCTCAAGGCATTGCAAACCGTGGAGGACTTCCGGGTGACGGGAGTTGATTCGGCGCTGCCGCTTTACCAATGCGTCTTTTCCCCTTTTTAGCTTTGAGATTGAAAATGGGTATTGTAATGCTCAAATGCGGGTTGCGTTTATGTAACAACTGTTTGATCAAATAAAAAGTTTTATTTCAAACATTTGCGTCTTATTTGAATTTTTTATATGCTTAGTTAAGCACCTATTTCGGATGTTGGCGTGTTTGTTTTGTTTTTTTCATGCCGAAGGGTACTCCGAATCCGGAGACTTAATCGGCCCTAAGGTGTCATGCACCAAAGGGGGCTCCGAATCGGAGACTTAATGTGGCCCTGATATCCACGAAGGGCGCTCCGAATCCGGAGTCATAGTCGGCTTAAGGTGTCATGCACCAAAGGGGCTCTGAATCGGGAGCTTAATTGGCCAAAGGTCATGCACCAAAGGGGGCTTCGAATCCGGAGACTTAATCGGCCCTAAGGTGTCATGCACCAAAGGGGGCTCCGAATCCGGAGACTTAATGTGGCCAATCGTGATATCACGAAGGCGCTCGAATCTGGAGTCTTAATCGGCCCTAAGGTGTCATGCACCAAGGGGGTCTGAATCCGAGACTTAATCGCCCTAAGTGTCATGCACCAAGGGGGCTCCAAATTCGGAGACTTAATCGGCCCTAAGGTGTCATGCACCAAAGGGGGCTCCGAATCTGGAGACTTAATGTGGCCAATCGTGATATCCACGAAGGGCGCTCCGAATCCGGAGTCTTAATCGGCCCTAAGGTGTCATGCACCAAAGGGGGCTCCGAATCCGGAGACTTAATCGGCCCTAAGGTGTCATGCACCAAGGGGGCTCCGAATCCGGAGACTTAATGTGGCCAATTGTGATATCCACGAAGGGCGCTCCGAATCCGGAGTCTTAATCGGCCCTAAGGTGTCATGCACCAAAGGGGGCTCCGAATCTGGAGACTTAATCGGCCCTAAGGTGTCATGCACCAAAGGGGGCTCCGAATCCGGAGACTTAATGTGGCCAATCGTGATATCCACGAAGGGCGCTCCGAATCCGGAGTCTTAATCGGCCCTAAGGTGTCATGCACCAAAGGGGCTCCGAATCCGGAGACTTAATCGGCCCTAAGGTGTCATGCACCAAAGGGGGCTCCGAATCCGGAGACTTAATCGGCCCTAAGGTGTCATGCACCAAAGGGGGCTCCGAATCCGGAGACTTAATGTGGCCAATCGTGATATCCACGAAGGGCGCTCCGAATCCGGAGTCTTAATCGGCCCTAAGGTGTCATGCACCAAAGGGGGCTCCGAATCCGGAGACTTAATGTGGCCAATCGTGATATCCACGAAGGGCGCTCCGAATCCGGAGTCTTAATCGGCCCTAAGGTGTCATGCACCAAAGGGGGCTCCGAATCCGGAGACTTAATCGGCCCTAAGGTGTCATGCACCAAGGGGGGCTCCGAATCCGGAGACTTAATCGGCCCTAAGGTGTCATGCACCAAAGGGGGCTCCGAATCCGGAGACTTAATGTGGCCAATCGTGATATCCACGAGGGCGCTCCGAATCCGGAGTCTTAATCGGCCCTAAGGTGTCATGCACCAAAGGGGGCTCCGAATCCGGAGACTTAATCGGCCCTAAGGTGTCATGCACCAAAGGGGGCTCCGAATCCGGAGACTTAATCGGTCCTAAGGTGTCATGCACCAAAGGGGGCTCCGAATTCGGAGACTTAATGTGGCCAATCGTGATATCCACGAAGGGCGCTCCGAATCCAGAGGCTTAATCGGCCCTATGGTGTCATGCACCAAAGAGGGGGTTTTGAATCGTCAACATGACGCGCGCTACGATGGGGTTTCAGAAATGAATTGAGCGACGAAGAAAAATGGTTTGCATTGCAGAAGTGATATATATACAAGTATCAAAGCCCACAGGTCGGGTCAGTGATAGGGTTTTCATAAAATCTCTACTTGTGCCGATTGCGGGGAGCCATGGATTTCTTCAATGCCGTGGGTTGTTGGGAAGCGCACAAGCTAATGATAAGTGCTTTGAACGGCCTTCATAATATGTAACCAGGTTCGCCCCATGATGACATTATATGGCGAAGGGAGCTTTACGACCAGGAATTCTACTTCGACCGTTCTGGAGCCCGCTCGAACAGGTAGTATGATCTTCCCTAACGGGTACTCAGGATTCGTATTAAAGTCGAACAATGGGTGAGGCGCCGGAGACAGATCTGACTCGTTGAAGCCGAGTTTGATGAAATTTTTGTAATACATAACCTCTGAAGTACTCCCTGGGTCTATGAGAATGCGTTCAATGGTGAACCGATTTACGCGTAATTTGATGACCAACGGATCGATGTGGGAGGCTGTTGTGCCGCTAAGATCGGAGTCATTGAAAGTAATTGTCGGAGCTTCTCTGGGCCATTCGGTCGGAATACGTTGCTTTTGGGGGATTGGATGCGATTGAATTGTGTGCACGGTTGGAGATGCAGGCAGGCTGTAGATTATATGGATCACGCCAAGTGGAGGTGAGTCCTGCCTCAAGGCTAGTGCCTTGATTGGCTTTCCCTTTCTCACGTACTATTGCAGTCGGCCGCCTTGCACCAGTTCTTCTAGGTGATCCTTTAATGCGTAACAACCCTCAGTTTCGTGGCCGTGATCTTTGTGATATTCGCACCGCCTATCCCTTCTTCGCATGTCGGGTAGCCCCACCATCTTTGACGGCCATTTGAAGAATGGAAGGTGTTGGACTTTGGTCATTATTGCAGCGATTGGTTCTGACAACTCTGTGTACTTCTTGTCGGCACGCCTCGAGCGCCTGCTGTCGACTTGTAGTTGTTCATTCGTCCAGTGGGAGCATTGATCGCTTGATCGGCGAGAGTCCCGCCTTTTGTCTCGTTTAGCGCGTTGTCGTGGCTCAGGGCTCGGAGGTGGCACGGAACTTATTGGTTGAGCAATTTCAGGGGGGGCCGTTGTGTTGGACATTTGTCCGGCTTTTATTCTCAAGGCATCATCTTCCACTTTGCAATACTCTTCAACTTTCTTCATCAACGCCCAGACTGTTTTGGGGGGTCTTCTGGTCAGGGAACTGCGAAAAGCACTGTCAGGATGTAGTCCCATTTTGAAGGCGGTGATGGCCATGGAGTCGTTGCAAGCGTCGTCGACGAGGTTGAAGCACTCCCAATAGCGCGCCGAATACGCTCTGAGCGTTTCTCCTGACTGGATCTGCATAGCCCAGAGAGAGTCGGCCTGTTTCGGCTATACCTCGTTGGTGATGAACCTGGCCCTGAAGGATTTCTGTAATTGATGAAAGCTTTTGATCGACGTCGGCTCCAGCTTATAATACCACCTGACAGCTAATGGCCCCAGGCTGCTGGGGAATATTCGGCACATGAGGGCTTCGTTGTCTGCATGTAATGTCATGGCCTGCTTGTAATGATGGATATGATCAGTGGGGTCTGATTTTCCGTCGTAAAGAGTGAATGACGGAGCTTTGAACTTCTTGGGCAGGGCCGCCCTTGCAATCCGTTGGACAAAAGGATCGTGCTGGTCCTCTTCGTCTGAACTGCTTCTCCTGCACTTGTTCCTTGTGTGTAGACTCTTTTCGGAGGAGCTGGAAGTTTTGGATCGTCCCTTCTTGTTGAGCTCCGTGGGTAATGAGTTGGAGTCGCTATCGGTATCCTTTGGTCGGGCTCGAGGTCGTTGTCCACCGGCCCTCGGAGGTCGTTCGGGATCTTGGCGCACGACTTCTCTGGATTTTGCTACTTCCAGGGCCAAATCTTGACGGAGACGTTCATTTTCAGCGATCATGCTCTCCAGCCTTTGTTCATTCTGCTTTGCTTGTTCCATGATCGCTTGCATTGTCTCTTGCGCTGAAGTCGTTGGTGAGTCAAAGTTCAAGGCGCGTCTTGCAGCGATGGTTTATTTTCCGAGCATATTTGCTGGAGTGAGGTCATCTCTCTGTGCGGTCTCGCCAGTGGCTATCGGAGGATCTTCAGTCACGCCTGCCATGGATGTATTTGAGTATTCCCACAGACGGCGCCAATTGTGGAGAAGTGGTTTGGAAATACTCTTCAGATCCTGGGAGACGCTAGTGATCCTCAGCTAGTCACCTGAAAAGATACAAACACTCCGGTCGGGGGTGCCGAAATTAGCACTCCGACAGACAAGTCAGTTCAGACACTCAAGATAGCTTGTTTACTAAGTTAAGTGAAGTGATTCTTACATACCTTTCTCAATCCATTGTTCTGTATTTATACCTGTTCTTTTGATCCTCGGGGCCAGGGCCTACTTTTTAATCCTTGTCCTTTCTCTTATTCGGCTCTGAGGACCTACACTTATTCGGCACATATATTATATTCGGCTTCCCATTCTCGTAGGATACAGCCGATTAATATCAGTCTTCTAAGGTACACACCTTCTGATTTTGCCATTATTCGGCTCCCACATATATGTATGACTATTTTGGTACCCACATATCTTCTAACGTTATAGTATGAGATTGTTTGGTGAGCTGGTGGTTGCTCACCTCCTACCTGTACATGTGTATAGGGAATGTTTTCGGATTTGAGGATCAAACACTTGGCATGGTTATAAAGTGGTGATGAGCTGTAGTGCCTTTTAATTGTTTCTTTAGTTGAGCTCTATGATTTGTAATGGACAACGCTCTCTTATTTATTGTAAGTCTTAGGGCATTTCTTTTGTTTGTATGTAAAAGTGTCATTGTTGTATCCCGAGAGGGAACATGTGTATTTAATTATTCATCATTTCATCAAAAGAAGAATTGACATTTGTAAATGGACTTAATTAATGAATATTGGTAATGTTATCCGAGTAATAAAATACGGGCATGACAGGTTTTCACCTTTGGAAATGATTTTTAAAGAAAAAGGGGATTTTGCCCTAGAACTATCAAATGTTGATCTTGTAGAGATAATGGGAATGATGTTGGTTTTGTAATATCACTCACGTCTTGATGATGATGATGGAGGATATTGATAATGATGTTGGAGTTGGATATGTTATATCGCTCATATCTTGGAAATGGTAATAATGTATATTGTTATTGAAGTTTCTGTTTATTAGAGATATCTGCTTTGGCCTATCGGTGGAGGATAGCTATGATTGCTGTAGAAATTGCATGAGGATTAGGTGAATTGAAACTGATCTCTTATATGTTATCATTGAACATGATTATGTCTTATATACATTGTAAATGTATGATGTTGAGGAGGAGAAAGGGGATGTACTCCATGTTTGGGAGAAAAAAGTGGAAGGACCCCATTAAATTATGTTGGCCTGTGTGTCCAGGGTGAAAGTTTCGAAAACCGCACATATACATGGGTGCCAATTCCCGCAAATGAAATTTTTGTAAAATGGCAAATAGAAGTGGTTATGTGATAGCTATATTGGTTATAGACCCACTGAGTTGTATCCTCAGTTTGGTTGATTGAATCAAATGGACATGACTAATGAATTGAGATAAAATGGATTGCGATGTAAAGCTTGGCATAGTTTAGTTTCGAAAAAGGGTTATAAATGATTTTCATCACGGGCATTGTATATGCACACCATACTTATATCTTTGTTAAAATTCATATATTGTGTTAGATTATTTCTACTGGGCTTTGGTTCACCCTATTTGGGAAAAACCATTTTCAGATGCTAGTGATATGCCTCCGCCAAGATAATAGCTTGGGAGGACTTGGAGCAAGAGCTTCATTTTGTTTAATTGTGTATTTGTTTTGTACAAGCCAAGGGGCGTTAAATGTACTGGATTTAAATCCATTTTGTTGTAACCAAGTATTGGCTTGGAAAGTTGTAAGCCTTTAGGGCATTGTCTTAATTGTTCATCTTTCGTTTTACATTCTTCATCATGTGACATATGCTACAGATTCAAGGTTAGACTTGTGAATGTATATCCACCTATGTTGCACTTTTGTACAAGAAATTGGAAGTTAATGAAAGATAATTATTTCATCTTGTGTTGTTTTCAATTAATACTGTAGACTGGTTATTGTATTTATTTCGGGGCATTACACCCATAGATAAAATGATGGTTGGTAAAATAGTACCGAAAAAAAAAAAAAAAAAAAACTAGATAATAAAATTACATGTCCATGACCACTGCTGTTAGATAGCTACCAACACAACACACAAACCCAACAAGCACAAAAAAAAAAAAAAAAAAAAAAAAAAAAAAAAAAAAAAGGGCAAATTAAAACAAATGGGTTAAAATGAAGCATCGAATCCCAGAAAAATTAGGAATAATCAACATAGATCAAGCACAAACCCTTGATTATTAACCAACAATCTCTCGTAATAACGTATACAGATTCAAACAAATGGATTGAAAACAAGGAATCACTATAAAAATACGCATAAACCCTCGACTATTAACAAAAAATCACACAGGAATTTGAGATATAAAGAGATTGGTAGCAAAGATTATACTAGAAGCAAGCAATCGGATCAACACGATCGATGAAAGATGAAAGCGGAATTCAAAGAACAACACATGTAACCCCTGTTTCTCTCTAGAGTCTTTGAAGGGATGGAGTAGAGAAGAGACACACACACATAGAGAGAGAGAGAGAGAGAGAGAGGAAGAGAGAGAGAGTAACCTGGTAAGCAGAAGTGGCAGAGCAAAAATGAAGAGGCAGCAAAACAGGAGATGAACTGAATGGAATGGAGATTGTGGCTAGGGTTTCATTACTGATTGGGAGAATAGAGAGTGAGGAGATACAACTAAGCAACCAATCTGACTATGGGGAGTCCAAAGAAGAGAGCAACAATCAAAAGGAAGATCAATTTTTAGGAATTCATTGTTGAAGCTATCAACATTCAAAACTATGTAGTTTTGATACAAAATATGACATTTTTCTTTCTGTGACCACAATTTATTGGTCACCAAAAATTTTGATATCCTATTTTTTTTTCCCTCTCCCGCCAATACTTTCCGCGACCAATTTTTTTTTTTTTTTGGTCTAAAAAAAGCACCTATTAGCCACCAAAAAATTGTTAGTCGCAGAAAGTGACCTATTTGCGACCAACTCAAAAAAGGTGGTCACAAAAAGTGTTTTTTCTTGTAGTGTATCTTTTAACTCTCGTTAATTACAAATTATTATCTATAATATATTATATTACCTTTAATTTTTATTTTTATTTTTTTTTTTATTTTTAAAACCACACAACTAACATATCCCCGCCCCTGATATGATATGGGATGGAGGTGGAGGATGACAAATTTTCTCCAAACTCCCCTCATTGACATTCCTTCTCATTGCTATAGGCTAGAATCACCAACAATGACCTCATCCATCAACCACATTTGGCCACCGCATCTCTCAACCAGTAATTACCTTCCATCGCCACAAACTAACTCTTACTAGAGGTAACGATGTTTGGCCACCACTTTTTATTGGAAACCACTTTCAATTACAACTTTAGGTGGCTGACCGACCATCATCTCCAATCACTTCTTGTGGCCAATAACCACCTCTAGCCATTACGTCCCGTTGCCAACAACCACCTCGACCTACCATTTCTAACCGTCGACAATCACCTCTCAAAGCCCCCATTTTCACTTGTTTTCAAAATAAAATTTTAAAATACTTATGCGCCAAGCATATTTTTTGTTTTTGTTTTACTTAAAATAAACATAAACATATTTATTGTTTCTTGTAACAAAAAAATAATAAACTGTAAATTTTGCCTAACGACACCTTAATTGTAAACTGTTTTTGCGAGTGAACTTTATAGATTAATGAGTTAAGTTTGGCGAGAGCTATTTTACCACAAAACATTCATTAGAATTTTCTATTTATTTTCACTCAACTCACAAGTTGGTGAGCATAAAGAATGAAAACAGACATGACAAATTAATTGCACTTATGAGAGAGGAAGGAAAATGTTGAAAGATGAGTAGAATGATGACAATAATTTTCCATTTATAAATTTTTAGGATTTTAAAAATATTTGCAAAGCTTGAAAGATAAGGAAAACCAAATATATCAAGTTTTGTATGGAAACGAAAGCTAAACGAATTCGAACCCCCTTTACAAATTACTAGAGCTGGCAAGGTTGACCTGAACCCGCCAATCTACCTATAGGTTGACCTGAACCCACCAATCTACCTATAATTTTAGGGGTTTAGACCCTATTATGATATTAGAGAGAGAGAGAGAGAGAGAGAGAGAGAGAGGAGAAAGTATGTATTGAATAGTGAATAATGAATGAGTACAAGGCTCTTTATATAGGAGAATGAAAGCCTAAGTAAAGAAAAGGTATCTATTGTAATATATACAAAAGGTAATAATATCTACGCAAAAGGTAATATATTATACACATAATATAATATATTCTAACACCCCATCTCAAGCTCAAGGTGGTAATATAGAGATCAACTTGAGCTTTGAAAGTAAGTTAAAAAAGCATCTTGAAGGATAAGCCTTAGTGAAGATATCAACTATCTGATAGGTAGAAGTAAAATAGAGAAGACGAACAGTGCCACTAGTAACATGCTGATGTATGAAGTGACAATCAATCTCAATATGCTTGGTACGATCATGGAATACATCATTATGTGCAATCTGAATAGCACTCTGATTGTCACAATAAAGGTTAGTGGCAGCAGAATGATAAACCCCCATATTAAAAAGAAGCCAACGAAGCCACACAAGCTCATGAGTAGTGTCAGCAAGAGTAGGATACTCAGTCTCAGTACTAGAAAGTAGTAAGAGTTTGCTTCTTGTTATGTCAGGAAATGAAAGAGTCACCCAAAAAGAAGTTGAACCATGTAGTAGAAAGATGATTAGTAGGATCTCCTACTCAATTTGTATTAGAAAATGCATGTAATTGGAGAGAAGAGTGAACTGAGTAGTGAAGACCATGTGTAGACACCCCATTTTTGACCGTCCTCAAGACTTGGACGTCACCGTTGGAACACTCGGTGATTATCCATGATTGTGTTCGTTTGGAGTTCTCGGAGGTCTCGGCTACGCGCATTGCCTCAGGATCTCCGAACTCGACCGTTTTGTGTCTGGTTTTGCACCAAACACTTGTGTTTTGCCTTGGAGGGGCAAGGAATGCCTTGTGAGGCATCCCCACACATCACCGGCCATGGCTAAAGGCCACCGGCTGGTTGTTGTTGCCACCGGCAATGTATGTGTCCGGTCGGCACTCTTTGTTGCCGGTCGGCAGTCATTTTTGTCAAAATGACATTTTTGGCCAGCCGACTACTGTTCATCTGCTTTTGCAGATATTTTAGGACAGCTGTGTGGCATTTGCTTCCCCTCCATACACGTGTATGGAGGGGCCATCTTGGCATTAGGGTTAGAGAATTTTGGAGAGAAAAACACAGAGAGAAGCTCTGGTTTTAGGGTTAGGGTTGATACATATCTCCTATATCTCTTTTTCTCTCTTTATGTTCTAGGTGTTTTAGTCCATATTATTGCACACAAACACCTAGTGCTTCACCTTCCTTTGGCTACTGAGGTTCTAAGGGGCTGGTTTTGGTGTTTTGGAGCTGGATTCAAGCCAAGGAGGGTTGTTGGAGCATCATTTGTGAAGGTGGTCTACAAGGGTGAGAAACTTCCCTTTTATTTCCCATTTTTGCATTGCTTTTCTACCTATCTTAGAGCTGTTTTGTGCTTAGTGTATAATACAAAAAAGTTCTATTTTTTAGCCCTCTTGATTGTTTATTAAGAGTGTTTTGTGGTTTGGGTTTGTTTGACCCCTCCTAAGCCTTGTAAGGCTCCTTTTTGTGCTATTTTGTGCAAGTTTCGAGACTTTGGTGCTTGGGCCTCTTCACCACTGAAATCTTGAGGGATTTCAGTGGTGGAGATGGTGCCTTGAGGTTTCCAAAAGGGGAGGGCCACCCCCTCTCCTTGTTGTCCTTGAAAGGGACCCTTTTTGGCCTCTTGAGGGAGCATCATGTTAGAGTGTGTATTGATCATGTCTAGGCTATTTTCCATGCTTATTATGCCATGATATAACCTTGTTGTGTGTTGGTTTTGGTACACCATGCATGCCTTGCATACCTACCTTGTAATGCCTTGTTGTTGCCTTAACATGCCTTAGGTTGTAAACCATTATTCTAGAATATTTTAGGCTTAGTCTTGTGAAGCTTTTGTGTTTGTTTTGCCACGTATAAGGTCTATCCTAGGTTGTTTGGGTCGACCCTAGCATGCATTGTGTAGCCCCTTTGTGTATTTGGCTTGTTGGCCTTAAGTGCATAAGTGTATAGCATGCATTGCTCGCATTATTTTAGTGGTTTGGAACCACTTAGCATGAAATTTCAGTCCACTTAACATGTTTGCATACTTGCCTTAGAGGCTTCATTGTTGCTTCGAAAGCTTGTGTTGTATGCTCCATGTTTTGGTCATTATGTATGCCTTTGGATTTGAGCCACTTAGATACCATCTAGGTGCACCCTTGGCTTTGTTTAAGCCTTCTTTTGACCTGTTTTAATCCTCCTTAGCCTTGTGAGGCTTGGCGGAATTGACCTTGGTTCAAGCCTCCATGACTTGTCTTAAGTACTTAGACCATGCTTACATGCTTATGCTTGTCTCATTTGAGTTGGTTTGGCACCACATTTTGACATGATTTTCACAGCTAATATCGCATGCTAATTATCCATCATAGCCTCTTTTAAGTGTGCTTGAAAGTTGCTAGTTTAATGCTTAAGCTTTAGACCACAATATGTGCACATGTGCATGTGTGTTTAGCCTTCATTTTTGGGCATTTTGGCCACTGTTTTAGGCCTATTTAGAGCCGCCTAAATCATGTTTAAGTCCACCTTTTCATTAGTTTGCATTGCCTCATGTTTGCTTGTATGCTTGCATAAGTGCCTTGCCATGCCATGTTGCATCCTTAGCTTGCATGCCTAGGTTGCATTGCATCTTGTATGCATGCCTTGTTCCTTGATTTGGTGATAGGAATTGGGCCTTGTTTTGTTTGATTGGTTTGCATTTCATTTGACATGAAAGTGCACACTTGATTCTTTAGGCCATCATGCATGGAAATGCGTGATTGGTGGCCCGAGAATCGAGGCACATACCCCTTTGAGTCGCAAACATGATAGGGGGCATGATTGGTGCATACATTGTTTGAATTATATTGCCATGCAAGTTTTGCCCTCTGCTGCTGTGAGTTGCAGGTTCTGCAGGCATTGTTTGCCGACCGGCAACATTTTCTGCCGGCCGGCAGTAAGTCATCAGCCGATGGATTCATTTTGTGCCGATGGCCACACCCTATTGCCGGTGGTAATTCTACTCAGCCGGTGGTATCTCCCAGTGTCCTGAGAGGCATTCCTGAGATTTTGGCAGTTTTCAGAGGAGCAAAGCAGGGAAAACAGAGGCAAACTATGCATGGCAGTGCGATTCCGAGCAAGTCCCGAGCATGCGCTGCATCTGACCCGTTTCCCGAGGGCTTTACTGTTTTAATTAGATTAATTAATTTGTTTAGTTAATTTAATTGATCTGTAATATTTAATTAGCTTGCGTAGTTAATTAATTTGTATATTCTTTTGGTCCCTCCGGGCGAGGGCAAATCTGTAATAAGCGTGTGTGAGTGGTGTGCATGTCTTCCAACCCCCACTTCTTTCTTCCCTTTTATTTACCCGCTTACGATGGTTAGTATTAGGGCACGTTTATTTTAGCATACCTTATGCTATTCATGCGTGCATCCATGCATTTGTTGACATGCACCGGGCTCGGTACATCATGCTAATTGCATTTGTACTTCAAATCTAACTTGAATACGTGCACCGAATGATTGCATTTCACATGCCATTTTAGGGTTAGCCGGGCCTATCCTAATCACATTCTGTATGCGATGCATTAGTCACTCTAACATGAACTAGGGCATGCATGTTTGCTAACTAGTTTATTGTTTTGGCATGGAGTACAATGTGAGTATTTATGCTTTAGCATCTCGCATGCGTGTGAATGTTAACATGACAGTATGCTTACCATGAGGCTAAGTGCTTACATGAGATAAACTGTTTGAATGCCTGTGGGTGAAGGTTGGATTATTGAGTTGGAAAAACTCATTGAAATCCGTGTTTTAGCCTACTTGCGAGTAGCAAATTTCAAAGCGCTTTTCAAAAAACAAACGGATATGCAATGCTTGTTTCCAAATTAGGCAATCTAGTCTATACTTGTTTGCTGTGCGCATAACATAGTAATTTTAGGCTAATAACCGGAATAAGAACGTATAACGTTTTCAAAATCGGATATCATGGTTAGTAGAGGCCGGTCTTCGGACCGGGCGAAAGGGGGTGCTCATAGCTGACCTTCCCCGATCGTACCCAAGCTCCCAAGCCAAGACAACTTTGGTGATGACGGACACGTGGCCTTCGGCACCGAGTCAGGGTTTCCTAAATTCCCCATGTTAAAAAATATTTAGGTGGCGACTCTATATCTGGCAAAGCAGTCCATGTTTGGCACTACTTTTCAAAAATCTGTTTTTCTTCAAAACAATTTGCCAGAGTTGGACTCTTTGGTTCAGATTAAGAACCGCAACACAAACAAAAAAGGGGAGTCCGAACTGTAGCCGAGGTCCCCCGCGGGCGCGTTACAGTTTCTTGCGACTCTGCTGGGGAGTTTAGAGAGCTTGACTCGAACTCGTGATATCCTGTTTTGACTACACTTATGTGTTTCTTTGCATTGCATGTGCATTGGTGCGCCTAGGACACCGTGTTGGCCATCTGCTATTCTTGAGCGGTTTGCTGGAGGCTTGTCTTGTCAAGGCATGACCATAAGGCTGACCGGTTGCGGGCTCTGCCAGTATGGGAACACAAACCCCGATTTTACCGGGGCACCCTTTTTGACCATTCGACCTAGTGCATATCGAAATCCATAGTGACCATTCCAAACTAGGACAGGTTGCTTACCCGATATAGGTTGTTTGAAACCGCTGTGTGCGTAGTGAAACCCTAGCTCCTGACAAAATAGGACAGGGAAACCCTACCCCAACATAGGGGTGTGTTGGCTCTCATTTACTTGCTATGTGCTTTTAGAGTGTATCTCTACAGGGGAAATGCATATACCAGTTTGCAAGATTGGGTATCAGGCCCGAGGGCACCAATATCAGTATTGTTGAGAATCAGTTATGTCTGCGGGTATCAGTTCAGTTTTGAACAGTGATTCTGGGGAGCAGTGATCAGTAGTAGAGTGCAGTTGTTCGGCTACACCTGTGTTTGATCTGTTTGGGGCTGAAATACTGCTTATTTTCCGTTTCAGTTCAGAGATTCAGAGAGTTGATCCAGAACAGCTAGTGTCTTCTCCTTGCTGAGGCAGAACTTAGCATGACGCAGAATTCAGAAGAGATCGTGGTCATGACGGCCGCGTTGGATCAAGGAATCACCCTACACAGTGAGACTACTGTTGATATGCCGCATCCACCCAGATCGCCGGTTGCACACCCAGTCTGGGCCCCTCAGCTATATCAGGCTCGTGAGCCTACTACATTTGAACTAATGGGGATGATAGGTGATCTCCAGAGGTCTATGGCGGATCTCGCTTATGGGATGTCAGCTTCACCATCAGCTGCACCGTACGCCGGGAGCTTTGTACCCCAGGAGCCCCCGCTGTTGGGCCGAATTGTTATTGAACTTAGTCAACCGGAGATGGCCTCCAGTTATAACAATGACGTGTCAACATCGACCCAAGCCCTCAATCAGGCCGAGGCCAGAGGTAAAGATAAAATGAAGACAGATGCCGACCCTATCGAACAGCTGCTGTGGGCAGTAGAGGCTTTGAAAGCCGGAGGGATGAACAAGCAACAGATATCTACAGTTGTGACAAAAGCTGTGGAGGACGCTTTCCCCACTCCGCCGGAGGGCAGTTCCAGTCAATCAGAGAACCGGGATAGGCCCCGTCATGCCAAAACAGTTCCTACCGTTCCCAACCCTGCACCCGGGAAGGATCAGAAATCTAAGACGGTACCTGCCGACCCGTTCGCTAGTGCGTCTAGCAAGAGTGCTCAAACTCCGAAATACCTGCCCCGAGGGCGCAGGGTCTTTCATGCTCTCTACATGCCATTGTCCAAGGCGCTTCAGATCCTTGCCGAGAGGGGGCATCTTAAGCCCCTGGAGCCTCGACCTTTGCCGAAGAATCTCCCTGCTACGCATGATCCTGCTCAGTACTGTGCGTACCACCAGCAAACAGGCCATGCTACCGACAATTGCTTCCGCCTCCGTCATGAGGTGCAGGATTTGATTGACAACGAGGTTATCCTCCTGCCCACCTCAGCCAAGTCCGTTACTACCCAGTTATTGGATTTTGAGGATGCGGATACTGTGAGTATGTGATCAGGGTTGGACACTTGTGAACGGCGCCCAGTGTTTTTGGATGTGGCGTTTGGCACGCATTTTTGAGCATCTGTCAATGCTAATTTTGTAAAATCTGGCTTGGGTGTCGAGTCAGTCTTTGTTTTATTTTGAGTCTGCCTCATTGTCGTGAGTCAGTCCTTTTGGTCTACAGGTCTGTCTTGTTGTAGCAAGTCAGCCCCCCCTTTGTATAGAATACCAGGTGATTCCGGGGTTGTTGCCTCGAACACCGTTTTGTAATTACCCCTTTTGTTTTCCTTTTGAGTCTGTCTCTGTTGAGGAGCCAGTTGCAGTGGAAGTTTTGAATGAAACAGCTGCGGCTATCACGTTTCTCGTGCTTATTTGCTATTTAAGCTAGTTGTGCCAGAGGATTTGAATGGAACGACAGTACATTCTACCTACTCTCTTGTGCCTTGAACATCATTATAATGACCTAAGCTTTTCAAAAAAAAAAAAAAAAACCCTTTTGACCACTGCGGTGATAAAAACGAAGAGGAAGGAATTCCTCGGGTTTTGCAAAATTTTGATCATTTTGAGAGAAAGAGAGACGTGCTAAGCTTTTAATGAATGGAATCATGCTTCTCAGTGTGAGTACTGAGAAGGGCCCTGACTCGATCCGGACTGGTTCCACACTATCCTCTGCGCGAGCGATTCGTCGCTTTCTTAAAAACCTTCAAAAACAAAATGTTTTGCGCAGTCTTGTGAAGACTTGTGTGGAATTGCTCTTGAGACTGTGCAGCCTAGGATCACTCTCGGCCTCGAGACTCAACCCATTCATTTTCAAACCTTGAACTTAGATGCGGAATGTTCAGAGGCCAATCATGATGAAAGGCCTGTGTGGCCCAATTTGAAACAACCCTCGAGCAAGAGGCATCAAAGTCAGATCAAGGAGATCAGATCCCACCAGGCAAGGCTCGTGAAGCAACCGTGATGGACTTTTCTGCAAATCAACACAGTAGTCACTCTCCTGAATACAGGGGCTTCAATTTCAAAATCATTTGGCGTGGACTTGCTACACTTTTACCCTTTGAGAGGCTCGCTGGGCCGAAAACCCGGAAGGGCGACCCAGGCAAAAGTTAGAGCAAGAAAAGAAAAGAAAGAAAAGAAAAAATGCAAAGAATGAAAAAAAAATGGATGAAGAAAATGCAAAAGATGAAAAAGAAAGAAACCAAAAGAAAAAAATGAAGAGAAAAAAGAAGAAAAACATAGCTTGCAAGGTCGAAAACCTGCAACAGGCGCCTTGGCAAAAGTTAGAGCCTAAACAGTGAAGGTTAAAATACCCGAGTGTACCTTAACCGGAACTACGTAAGGCTTGATTCCCATGTTTGGGATACGTAGGCAACTTCATCCTGAAGTCCAGCCCCCGACGCTTTCATAGCGCCTCAGTCCATGTATTGGTTTTGATCGTCCTTGCTTCCTCTGTATTCGACAATCCGGTTGTGACAACCGGAACTACGTAAGGCTTGATTCCCATGTTTGGGATACGTAGGCAACTTCATCTTGAAGTCCAGCCCCCAACGCTTCCATAGCGTCTCAGTCCATGTCATGGTTTTGATCACCTGTGTCTCCTCCGAATCCGATGTCTCGATTGCAGCAACCTGGAACTACGTGATTAACTTCCTCTTGAAATCCAACCACCAACACCTTCCAGGTGACTGTGTCCATATATTGATTCAAACCGTCTTCGTCTCCTCCGCGTCCAAGGGTCTGATCGTCATCAACGAGGACTGGCTTACAACGTGCCGCGGCATCATCCAGACAAGGGGCAACTTTCCGTTGCCATGCATTGCCATAAGTTGCCCTGAGTTACCATCCAAACCAGGGGCAACTTTCCGTTGCCATGTACCCCCTTTAAGCAAGGGGCAATTTTCCATTGCCTCCGATCTGAGGTTGCGCATCTCGAGGGTAAGTTCCACGCTCGTCGAGCGTTGATTGTTTACAAAAATAGTTTTTGAAAATTTTTACCGAAGTTGACTATTTTCTCGAAAACTATTTCATTTTCCAAAATCGGACCATCTTCTTGGACCCAAAAAGGAAAATTTTCAGTGCTCACAGCCTGACTTGTATGATTTTTACAATCAAAAATCGAACCAGTATGTTAATCCAACTCTCATTTTTTATCAAAACTGTTTTAGAAAACAAAAAATGGTCAAAGTGATGAACTAGGGGCGCAATCGAGTCAGGTCTTCTGTCTTTTCCCCGCCGTCAACATACTCGCCAGCAAGGCACCCTATCTACCAGAAGAAGTGGTTGCAAGCTAGCTGTATCGGGCATGAGCCCACAACCTCTCGTTTACCCATCAACCGCTCTGGGAAGGGATTGAAAATGAGAGATTAAAGAATAGAGAGGAGTAAGTGGAGAGAAAAGTAAGAAGAGGGTTTTGAGAGAAAAAACGAGCCTGAGGGCCGAGTGATGTGAGTATCACAAATCAGAAAGGGTGGGAAATAATACCCGGAGGAATTGGCTCCTCGAGATTTGAGGTCTTTTTGTAAACATGTCCGTGTGTCGTGTCTTTTGATTTGTCGGTCTCGATTTTGGCTTTGAGTCTTTTCCGAGTGTGTCTCGTTGTGTTCAGGTCGTGTGCCTTTTGTTTCTTTGTTTGAATCCCTCCACTGTGTTCTGTGGTAGGCTCGATACCCCGGTTGAAAACCCTTCTTTATTTCAAAAAAATCGTTTGTGCTCAGAATGCTGTGTCATTCTCTACATTCGTGCGAAGTAAGAGAAGGAAAAGGAAAATTTGGGACATCCGAGTGTGTTTCAACTACAACCGTGTCAGCTTTTGTGGTCCGTCTTGTCAAATTGGGGCTGTTTGTTCAGGGTTTGCTGTGTGCGGAATGAACCGAGTGCTGTGTTATGGGCTGTATGCAGATCAATCCCCAGTAGAGTATGGGCTGTATTATTCAGTTTGAGTAGTGGTTTGTATGAGTTGTTTGCTGTTAGTTGGTTGGTTATCCGATTATCACAGTGCAAGTGCTCAATTTTCAGACAACAGATCAATTTCATTTACATTGAGATGTAATATGCTATGATGTAATGCGATGTAATGCATGAGATACACAAATATAACAACTTTTAGACAAAAAGTTCGTTTCATTTCATAATCTTTTCAAGTACATAAGTTTTGGAAACAAAATCTGCCTGCGGCAGTACAAAGTACCCTAACTACTAACAAAAAGGGGAAAGTGCAGAAAAGAAGAAAAATAGCAAAAATCTGTATCAAATGTCAAAAATGCCTCCGGGGCTGTCAGTCTATCCTAGTCCTCTTCCTGGATGAAGGTCCAGGAGCATCATCACCAGGAGCATCACCAGGAGCATCACCGTCTAAGCCCGAGTCCAAGCCCTCACCGGTCTCCTCCTCCGACGACTCTGCCTCCGCCTCTGTCTCTGCCTCAGACTCGTCATCTGGAACTGGAGCCCGCGAACTGCTCCCGACATGAGTACGCCCCCCTCTGGTGCGGGGATATGCTCTGCCATCCCGGGTAGAAATGGGAGGTCCAGCTGGAGCGCCACCCACCGGAGGAATCTGGAAGGGAGGCTAAAAAAGCATGAAAGGCGAATGCATCAGAATACTGTGAGCAGTGTATAGAATACAGTGTATGAGTACGGTCTGTGAGTGCCGTGAGCAGTGAATCAGTATAGAATGCAGTGTATGAGTACAGTGTCTGGATGCCGTGAGCAGTTTATCAGTACAGAATACAATATATGAGTACAGTCTGTGAGTGCCGTGAGCAGTAAATCAGTGCAGGGTGCAGTGTGTGAGTATAGTGTATCAGATGCCGTGAGCAGTTTATCAGATGTTGTGTTGTGCATCAGATTATGTAAAGCAGTTTGTGTATGGTTTGAGGCTGTGGTCAGAAAGAACATACCGGAATGCTGTAAAGGGCTAGGAGGTCGAAGGTCCGCTGTAGCATCCCCATCATGGAGGCATTCATCTCCAATGACTGCCGGGTGTACTCGGAAGACGCCTGCAAAAGTATCAGATGCATCAGTATTCTGCGGAATATTAAATAAATTGAAATGAAACGACTGTACAAGAATGCAGTAATACATACCGGAGGCAAGTCGGGGACGCCGACAAACTCATGATCAGCCGGCGGAGGAGCAAAGGGGATCTGGTAGGTCGCCCCACCCTGCCCTCTGAAAGTCAGTGAAGCGGGCAGAGCAGGCCAACCGGTCCCTCGTCCTCGCTGGACTCCGCCCCTGCCACGGACTCGAGCTCTCCTCGGCGCTCCCCCTCTAGCCCCCGCTCCCGCTCCAGCCGCTGGCGCCGCAGGTCTCTCTCTCTCCGCTCGGCGGCCGCCGCTCAGAGGTTGCATGATGAAGGTCGGGACGTACTCCGAGTAATCGCCCTCGCCTCTGAAATCGTCTGCCTCCCAGCCAATAGTGTAGTCCGCCATCTGCTCGGCGGTGAATCTCTCGGTATCCCTCATATGCTCAGGAGGGTGCACCGGGACTATCTGCTCCGGTAAACCCAGGGTCTGGCGTAGGAAACGCTCACCCAGGTACCAAGCCCGACAGACCGGGCCCTCCAGCAGAATCCGGAAACGCGAGGTCTCATCGGCACCGGCAAACCGATCCCGCATCATGGCTGCCAAAGAAGCCCAAGGCTGCCAGATGATCTGAAAATGCAATACAGTTTGTTATCTACTGTTATTGAAATATGCAGTGGAAAGGCGAAGCTTAAATGAACTGCAAGTAAAACATACCTCTGCGGGGGTGATGGTGTCGAAGAAGCGGCAGAAGAAGCTAAATGTCTCTCGCGGCCTCCGGGTGCATCTCCCGTCAAAGCGACGCGAAAAAGGGACGACCAGAGGAGTCTCCGTCTCCGGTACAGGAGCGAGCCTAGGAAAGTAGGCATAAACCCACAACTGCAAGGTAAATACCAGTGCATTTATCAGATAAAGCAAAATATAGAGTAAAAGCAGAAATAGCAGAGCCATGTATTGTGCAGTGTATTGTGCAGAGTGTGCAGTGTGAGCAGTGTACAGTCAGTGTAAGGCAGAGTATGTGTGTGCCGTGTGTACAGTGTACAGTCAGTGTAAAGCAGACTACAGTGTGTGCAGTGTGCAGAGTACAGAAAATATAGAGCAGAAATGAAAGGCAGAAAAAGAAATGTACCTCCCAAACACGCCAGTAGCCCCCGAGCAACTGTCCGCTGCCGCGGGAAGCTGAGCTCATATATCCGTAGAGAGTGGCCAGAGCGGCGCCACCCTAGTCGTAATGCAAGATGTCTCTGACGTCCACCAGTGCGCTGAGCAGGCAGAGAGGCACGGTGTTCGCCCGGTCAACGAAAATGGTCGTCCCAAACAGGAACATGAGGAAGCCGCGTGCATATCTCTCCACGGCCTCCTGAGTCATCGGGGCTACATCGACAAGGAGGGGCTGGACCCTGAACTGCACCTCAAACCAGGAGTATCGGACGAAGCCGGGACGCGCAAGAGGCGGTGCCGCGCTGAGCAAGTAGACTTGAGCCGCGGTCCACTCGTCCATATCAATGTCAAAGGGGATCGGATCACCCCCTACCCCGATGCCTGTGAGCATCGAGAAATCATAAGGGGTCATCGTCATGTCCCCTACCGCAGAGAAGTGAAATGAATCGGTGGTGTCCCACCACCTCTCCACCAGAGCGGCGAAGAGAGGTCTGCATGTAGTAAGCCTGGAGAGTCCTCTGCAGAATGCGCCAAAGCCGGCCTGGTCTACAATATGGCGAACTGCGTCGGGAAGCTCGGCGTACCACTCACGAGCGACAGTGTTCCCATACCCGCGGATGGTATGGGAATCTCCCTGTTTTCAAACAAGTAGTTGCGAAGCAATATAAAATGTACAGTTTTGAAGAAACAGTCAAAATTGGTGCAAATGTGGCATGCGTGCGAGTTTTTCAGATTCAAACAGATACCGAGTGCCAGTGTGTTTACAGTGAACTACAACGTGTGATGCATCAGCGTGTTTGAGTGGTTCAATGCGAATGTGGCATGCGTGCATATTTTCAGATTCAAACAGGTATCGGGCGACGGTATTTGCAGTGAATACGGTATGTGCTGTATGTCTGAGTGGTTCAAGGCTAGTGCAGTGTGTGTGCGCATGTGAGTCTTAAACAGATAATCAGTTGCAAGTTTGTTTGCGATCAACTACAATACACAGTGTATCAGAGCATCTGAGCTAAAGCAATTAAAGAACAGAATCAGCTGTGGCAGTTGACAGTTAAAAAGTTCTATATTGCAGAAAATAAAGCAAAGAAAAAAATGTTACCTCGGAAGCGCCGAAGGATAGGTGAGAGGCAGGCTCACGTAGCAGGAGCTCAGGATCCAACGCCATGTCGAAACTCCTGAACTGGCGCAGTCCGTCGGGTGGCAGAACATGAATCGCCGGCCGGTAGGTCGCCGGGTCGAATGGGCGCTCGCTCAAAGGTAGGAGCTCAACCCCGGGATCCATCTCGTGATCCGAGGGAGTCCCACCACGCGGAATGTCGTCGGCCATGTCAAGAGTGACGAGAAAATGGTCGGAGAATGAAAATCGGGTCGGAACACGAAGAGTCAACCGAAAAGTCAACTCCCGAGAGGGTGGAAAATGGCCGGAAAGGTCGGGATGTGAAAAGGAACGGAAATGGAGAGCAAAGTGAGCGGAACAAACCCCAAAAAGGTGGAAATGGCAAAAGAGGCACCGAAACAAAGATTTGTTCGGTTGAAAATGTCCGAAACGCGAAGGAAATCGCGAATCCGACGACGAAACGGGCTTAGAACGTAAAGAAAACAAGGAAATGATGAGGAAAAAAGACTCTAGAGAGAGAGAGGGGTTGTTTTCGGCGAAGGATAATGAAAAGAATAGGGTTTGGAACCCTATTTTAAAACACCCATGGTGAAATGTCGAATCTGCCCCGATCCAAGAACTTTTTGCCGGTCGGCAACATTTTGTGCCGGCCGGCAGAATATTGTGCCGATGGAATTATTTTGTAGCCGGTGGACAGCCGGTGGCTTCCCCTTCCGGCCGGTGGTGTTCCCACAACCTTGTTTAGGCCATATGAGTGGTTTTTGGTCTTCATATCTCGAGAAAGTGCAAGAAAGTGTATCTCCGACGCTCAACCGGCCTTCGTTTTGACCTCAGACCGCGTCTTCTGTGCGTAGCACTCAAATTCATGCAATGATTGTATCCTTTTGTATCCTTTTGCCTTTTACAAGACTCAAAAGTTGCCCCGTGTGCGTTACATGCTTCCATCATACTGTCCGGCGTGTCGCATCGCACCGTCATGCACACCCCTCATGCATTGTCATACATTTTATTACGAGCATTGTCATGCATTTCAAAAGACGTGCGTTGTCACGCACTTTAGTTCATTCGCATTGTCATGCATCTTTCGATCTACATTTCAGTTCAAATCTTTGAGGCATGCGTGTCTCATTTGCATTTCATTCTACATCCTTTGAGGTACGCGTGCCTCAAATCCTTGAGGCATGCGTGTCTCATTTGCATTTCATTCTACATCCTTTGAGGTACGCGTGCCTCAATTCCTTGAGGCATGCGTGTCTCAATTGCATTTCATCTTCCATTCCTTGAGGCATGCGTGTCTCATTTGCATCATTTTACATTCCTTGAGGCATGCGTGTCTCAATTGCATCATTTTCCATTCCTTGAGGCATGCGTGTCTCAATTGCATTTCATTTTCCATTCCTTGAGGCATGCGTGTCTCATTTGCATCATTTTTTTTCAATTCCTTGAGGCACGCGTGTCTCAATTGCATCATTTTCCATTCCTTGAGGCATGCATGTCTCATGTGCATCATCTTTCATCCTTGAGGCATGCGTGTCTCAATTGCATTTCATTTTCCATTCCTTGAGGCATGCGTGTCTCATTTGCATCATCTTTCATCCTTGAGGCATGCGTGTCTCAATTGCATTTCATTTTCAATTTCCTTGAGGCACGCGTGTCTCATTTGCATCATTTTCCATTCTTTGAGGCATGCGTGTCTCATTTGCATCATTTTACATCCTTTGAGGCATGCGTGTCTCATTTACATATCATTTTACACACCTTTGAGGCATGCGTGTCTCATTTACATATCATTTTACATTCCTTCATGGCATGCGTGTCTCACTTGCATTGTGCATCACCGCACCACGGTCTGGCGAGACCTTAAACACGCACGGTCTAGGAGACCTTAAATCCTCTAAAGGCGCAATTCCTTTGGTGTTTGTCGTGCCCGAACGACTTTCGGTGGTCTGGTAAAGCCACCTGCCTGTTTTTGTAGTGAGTTCCTAGAAGATCAACTGGGACGGTGGAAACTAGAGTTCGAACGGCTTATGCCTAGAACGCAAAGGTTCGGGAGTTCCGAGACTAAAGTCTGGTTTAAATACCCAGAGGTGTACCCTCGGCTTGAAATCCGTATGGAAGCCCCATAGGTTGAGGTAGCGTGTCTGCGCCTCAGTTCTGGATACTGAACCAACCTAGTATATCGCCCTGTTGGTAAGATAGGGAAAGCTGCAATCATAGCCATTGCATCATAATGCATATGTCATGCATCATCGTAAGTATATTGCATATGTCATGCATTTAAAAAAAAAAACAAAAAACACACATGCATATGTCATGCATCATTATAAATAATGCATATGTCATGCATCTTTGTATATAATGCATATGTCATGCATTTCATCGTAATATAGCGCATTGTCATGCATTTCCACTGTAAATATTGCATTTACATTCCATTGCATATAGTAAATATTGCATTGTAGCTTGCATGCATTCACTGCATCACCCCTTCCATCTATGGCTCGCACCTTTCCGTGTTGAGCTTGGTTTGGTATGTGCTCATACTTTTCACGTTAAAGCACAGTTCTGCATGTGTACGCGCCTATTCCTTGATGAACTTGGTTTGAGGGTGGCGGCACCTTTTCTGTGTCAGACGCGGTTCGTTTGTGTACATGCCTTCCCTAGGCAAGATTGGGTTTGGCTTGCGCGCCTTATCCATCGTATCTATCCATTCCATTGCATATTGTAAATATTGCATTGTAGTTGCATGCATTCACTGCATCATCTTCCATCTATGGCTTGCACCTCTCCTTGTTGAGCTTGGTTTGGTATGTGCTCATACTTTTCACGTCAAAACACAGTTCTGCATGTGTACGTGCCTATTCCACGTTGGTATGTTGGTTTGAGGGTTGCGGCACCTTTTCTGTGTTAGACATGGCTTGTATGCGTACATGCCTTTCCTAGGCAAGATACGGTTTTGGCTGCATGCCATATCCACTGTATATATTGCATTGTAGTGTAGTTTTTGCATCCAGCATTAGGATCATTATTCTTTCCCCAGCGGGTCGTCACCCCACTTATGTCATTCCATCCAATACTCGTTCTTGTGTCTGTCTACATCACTCATAGTTC
Source organism: Camellia japonica (assembly GCA_030407325.1). Taxonomy (NCBI): domain Eukaryota; kingdom Viridiplantae; phylum Streptophyta; class Magnoliopsida; order Ericales; family Theaceae; genus Camellia; species Camellia japonica. The sequence goes on along the minus strand of JAPPVO010000059.1, from coordinate 168,012,078 downwards.
TGCATGTGTACGCGCTTTGAGGGTTGCGGCACCTTTTCTATGGTAGACGGACTTGTTACTTCCATCAATCTATTTGACATAAGTGTGGTTTCGAACCGCTCATGATTGAATCATGATTCGATTGCATTGCATATCGTTTGCATTGTTTATACGTAGTTTTGTATATAGTGCATACCATTTTGCATTCATCATTGCATTGTCATGCATGTTGCTAACAACATTGTACATGTTAAGTTTGTTTTCTTTACAGGCACGATATTGTATGTACGGCTCATTTGAGACCGGTGCAACCGGACGAACCGGACAGGTATTGTATCCTCCGCGTGAGACGTATCGAGAATTGCATAATTCTCTTACATCCTTTCTGCATTGTCATGTAGTTTGGTTTTTGCTAGCTTAGAACTGTCGCATGCGTGCTTCATTACAGCTTTCTTTGCATGATCATAAGTTATGCTCGGCTTCGTGCATTGTCTTGCATTTTGCCCCTGCCTTCGGGCGCATACCTTGTTTGTCTTGCATGTTTGTCCAAGTCTTCGGCCATGTCAAAAATGGGTCGTCTCTGGGCTTTGACATTCACTCCCGTCATTGTTATGACTTTCGAGTTCTGTCAAAGAGGGGCAATTGTAGACACCCCATTTTTGACCGTCCTCAAGACTTGGACGTCACCGTTGGAACACTCGGTGATTATCCATGATTGTGTTCGTTTGGAGTTCCCGGAGGTCTCGGCTACGCGCCTTGCCTCAGGATCTCCGAACTCGACCGTTTTGTGTCTGGTTTTGCACCAAACACTTGTGTTTTGCCTTAGAGGGGCAGGGAATGCCTTGTGAGGCATCCCCACACATCACCAGCCATGGCTAGAGGCCACTGGCTGGTTGTTGTTGCCACCGGCAATGTATGTGTCCGGTCGGCACTCTTTGTTGCCGGTTGGCAGTCATTTTTGTCAAAATGACATTTTTGGCCAGCCGACTACTGTTCATCTGCTTTTGCAGATATTTTAGGACAGCTGTGTGGCATTTTCTTCCCCTCCATACACGTGTATGGAGGGATGGCCCTCTTGTTAGCTTTCTTGACAAGCTTTACAAGGTTGGTTGTCTATAAGGAGAGGGCTCCTCTCTTGGCATTAGGGTTAGAGAATTTTGGAGAGAAAAACACAGAGAGAAGCTCTGGTTTTAGGGTTAGGGTTGATACATATCTCCTATATCTCTTTTTCTCTCTTTATGTTCTAGGTGTTTTAGTCCATATTATTGCACACAAACACCTAGTGCTTCACCTTCCTTTGGCTACTGAGGTTCTAAGGGCTGGTTTTGGTTTTTGGAGCTGGATTCAAGCCAAGGAGGGTTGTTGGAGCATCATTTGTGAAGGTGGTCTACAAGGGTGAGAAACTTCCCTTTTATTCCCCATTTTTGCATTGCTTTTCTACCTATCTTAGAGCTGTTTTGTGCTTAGTGTATAATACAAAAAAGTTCTGTTTTTTAGCCCTCTTGATTGTTTATTAAGAGTGTTTTGTGGTTTGGGTTTGTTTGACCCCTCCTAAGCCTTGTAAGGCTCCTTTTTGTGCTATTTTGTGCAAGTTTTGAGACTTTGGTGCTTGGGCCTCTTCACCACTGAAATCTTGAGGGATTTCAGTGGTGGAGATGGTGCCTTGAGGTCTCCAAAAGGGGAGGGCCACCCCCTCTCCTTGTTGTCCTTGAAAGGGACCCTTTTTGGCCTCTTGAGGGAGCATCATGTTAGAGTGTGTATTGATCATGTCTAGGCTGTTTTCCATGCCTATTATGCCATGATATAACCTTGTTGTGTGTTGGTTTTGGTACACCATGCATGCCTTGCATACCTACCTTGTAATGCCTTGTTGTTGCCTTAACATGCCTTAGGTTGTAAACCATTATTCTAGAATGTTTTAGGCTTAGTCTTGTGAAGCTTTTGTGTTTGTTTTGCCATGTATAAGGTCTGTCCTAGGTTGTTTGGGTCGACCCTAGCATGCATTGTGTAGCCCCTTTGTGTATTTGGCTTGTTGGCCTTAAGTGCATAAGTGTATAGCATGCATTGCTCGCATTATTTCAGTGGTTTGGAACCACTTAGCATGAAATTTCAGTCCACTTAACATGTTTGCATACTTGCCTTAGAGGCTTCATTGTTGCTTTGAAAGCTTGTGTTGTATGCTCCATGTTTTGGTCATTATGTATGCCTTTGGATTTGAGCCACTTAGATACCATCTAGGTGCACCCTTGGCTTTGTTTAAGCCTTCTTTTGACCTATTTTAATCCTCCTTAGCCTTGTGAGGCTTGGTGGAATTGACCTTGGTTCAAGCCTCCATGACTTGCCTTAAGTACTTGGACCATGCTTACATGCTTATGCTTGTCTCATTTGAGTTGGTTTGGCACCACATTTTGACATGATTTTCACAGCTAATATCGCATGCTAATTATCCATCATAGCCTCTTTTAAGTGTGCTTGAAAGTTGCTAGTTTAATGCTTAAGCTTTAGACCACAATATGTGCACATGTGCATGTGTGTTTAGCCTTCATTTTTGGGCATTTTGGCCACTATTTTAGGCCTATTTAGAGCCGCCTAAATCATGTTTAAGTCCACCTTTTCATTAGTTTGCATTGCCTCATGTTTGCTTGTATGCTTGCATAAGTGCCTTGCCATGCCATGTTGCATCCTTAGCTTGCATGCCTAGGTTGCATTGCATCTTGTATGCATGCCTTGTTCCTTGATTTGGTGATAGGAATTGGGCCTTGTTTTGTTTGATTGGTTTGCATTTCATTTGACATGAAAGTGCACACTTGATTCTTTAGGCCATCATGCATGAAAATGCGTGATTGGTGGCCCGAGAATCGAGGCACATACCCCTTTGAGTCGCAAACATGATAGGGGGCATGATTGGTGCATACATTGTTTGAATTATATTGCCATGCAAGTTTTGCCCTCTGCTGCTGTGAGTTGCAGGTTCTGCAGGCATTGTTTGCCGACCGGCAACATTTTCTGTCGGCCGGCAGTAAGTCATCAGCCGATGGATTCATTTTGTGCCGATGGCCACACCCTATTGCCGGTGGTAATTCTACTCAGCCGGTGGTATCTCCCAGTGTCCTGAGAGGCATTCCTGAGATTTTGGCAGTTTTCAGAGGAGCAAAGCAGGGAAAACAGAGGCAGACTATGCATGGCAGTGCGATTCCGAGCAAGTCCCGAGCATGCGCTGCATCTGACCCGTTTCCCGAGGGCTTTACTGTTTTAATTAGATTAATTAATTTGTTTAGTTAATTTAATTGATCTGTAATATTTAATTAGCTTGCGTAGTTAATTAATTTGTATATTCTTTTGGTCCCTCCGGGCGAGGGCAAATCTGTAATAAGCGTGTGTGAGTGGTGTGCATGTCTTCCAACCCCCACTTCTTTCTTCCCTTTTATTTACCCGCTTACGATGGTTAGTATTAGGGCACGTTTATTTTAGCATACCTTATGCTATGCATGCGTGCATCCATGCATTTGTTGACATGCACCAGGCTCGGTACATCATGCTAATTGCATTTGTACTTCAAATCTAACTTGAATACGTGCACCGAATGATTGCATTTCACATGCCATTTTAGGGTTAGCCGGGCCTATCCTAATCACATTTTGTATGCGATGCATTAGTCACTCTAACATGAACTAGGGCATGCATGTTTGCTAACTAGTTTATTGTTTTGGCATGGAGTACAATGTGAGTATTTATGCTTTAGCATCTCGCATGCGTGTGAATGTTAACATGACAGTATGCTTACCATGAGGCTAAGTGCTTACATGAGATAAACTGTTTGAATGCCTGTGGGTGAAGGTTGGATTATTGAGTTGGAAAAACTCATTGAAATCCGTGTTTTAGCCTACTTGCGCGTAGCAAATTTCAAAGCGCTTTTCAAAAAACAAACGGATATGCAATGCTTGTTTCCAAATTAGGCAATCTAGTCTATACTTGTTTGCTGTGCGCATAACATAGTAATTCTAGGCTAATAACCGGAATAAGAACGCATAACGTTTTCAAAATCGGATATCATGGTTAGTAGAGGCCGGTCTTCGGACCGGGCGAAAGGGGGTGCTCATAGCTGACCTTCCCCGATCGTACCCAAGCTCCCGAGCCAAGACAACTTTGGTGATGACGGACACGTGGCCTTCGGCACCGAGTCAGGGTTTCCTAAATTCCCCATGTTAAAAAATATTTAGGTGGCGACTCTGTATCTGGCAAAGCAGTCCATGTTTGGCACTACTTTTCAAAAATTTGTTTTTCTTCAAAACGATTTGCCAGAGTTGGACTCTTTGGTTCAGATTAAGAACCGCAACACAAACAAAAAAGGGGAGTCCGAACTGTAGCCGAGGTCCCCCGCGGGCGCGTTACACCATGAAACATAGTTCATTTGAGATATCGCAAAATGTAAACCAAAGTAACATAATGTGTATAGCGAAGAGCAACCATGAACTGACTAACAATGTAAACAACATAAGCAATATTGGGACAAGTAGCCATGAAATAGACAAGGCTGCCAACTAGTTAACAATATAAAATAGCATCAGATAATAAGTGACTGTCAAGAGGTGTGAGACAAGTCTGATAATCCACTAGAGTAGTAGTAGTCTTGCAATCAGTAAGACCAGCACAAGCCACGAGATCAGAAGTATACTTGGCCTGAGTGAGAAAGTAACAAGAGGGATCATGAGAAATTTCCAAGCCGAGGAAGTAGCTAAGCAAACCCAAATCCTTCATCTCAAACTGGTGATTGAGGAACTATTTAAGCCTAGAGATTCCCACTGTGTCATCCCCAGTGATGATCATATCATCCACATAGAGAAAAAGAATAATAGTAGCATGCTCTGTCTTACAAATAAGTAGAGCAGAATCGTAGAAACTGGAGGAGAACCCAAAGTCATTAATGATAAAAATGAACTAGGAAAACCAAGCACACGGAGCTTGTTTCAAACCACTCAAAGCACAGTGAAGTTTGCAGACTTTGGGTGATAGAATAGAGGAACTGGAAGGAGGTTGCATTTAAACTTCCTCAATGAGATCATCATTGAGAAATGCATTCTTAACATCCATCTAACAAAGATTCCAGTGGAAATAAGCAGCAACTATAAGTAAGATGTACTGTGAAGTAAGACGGGTAACAGGAGCAAAAGTTTCCTCATAGTCAATCCCATATTCTTGAGTGAATCCCCAGGAAACAAGATAAGCCATGTAACACTCAATAGAACCATTAGAATAAGTCTTGATCTTGTAAACCCATTTGCAACTAACACTCTTTTCAAGAGGAAGATCAACCACATTCCAAGTATGAGTTTTATCAAAAGACTATAGTTCATCAGTCATAGCTTGTTAACAAAGATGGTTAGAACAATCCTCTCGAAAGGAAGTAAGTTCGTGAGAGAAGAAAACAATAGAATCAACAATGTAATCACGGAGAAGTACAGAAGTTTGTTTTACCCGAGTAGACTGACGAAGAGGTGCTGCAGGATCAAAAGCCGATTCAATGGAATTAAGGGATGCATGAGGCTTACTATGAGAGGGAATGGTAACAGTACTAGGAGCTGGAGGTGGAGCAAAAGCATACTCAGGAAGTGGAGCATCAGCAAGACAAAGAGGCGGAGCAAAATCCTCAAGATGGTCCATAGTCATCATGTTGGAAGTAGTGTCTATATCAAGCTCATCAAACAGAAGAGAATTATCAGTAAAGAATGGTGTAGTGAGAGGAGTGGACAAATGAAACTTATATATAGATAAGAACATTTTGTGTTCCCAGAATACCACATGATGAGAGACATGAAGACGATGAGAAAGAGAATCTCAACAATGATAGCATTTATGTTCAATCTCGTTCCCCAAGAAGCAACACAGATGGGCACAAGGTTCTAATTTGGAATGCTCATGTGGTTGTAGAAGGACAAAACAAGCACACCTAAACACAAGAAGATAGGTATAGGTAGGAGGTGTAACACACAAGCGCTCATCTGGGGTTTGATTGTTGATGGTAGTAAAAGGGACACGATTTATAGTATAGATGGTTGTGAGAGCAGCTTCCCCCCAGAAGCACTTAGGACAAGAAAAAGAGATTAAAAGAGCGCAAATAGTGTCTATGATATGCCGATGTTTACGCTCAACATGACCATTTTGTCGGGAGATACCAAGACAGGAATAGTGAGAAAGGGTGCCATTTTAACGAAGAGATCTCAAAAAAATGAGTTTATTTGTATTCTTGTGCATTATTAGCACGGAAAACAGTGATGGAGGAAGAAAATTGAGTTTTGACCATTTGTGAAAAATCATAGTATATTTATTGTAACTCAAAGCAAGATTTTATAAGAAATAATAGGTAAAACGAGTGAAATTTTAACACCCCCAAAAGAATTACAAAAATCCCACTCCGAACAACAGTGCAAAGTGATATAAATAAAATAAGAAACCTTCATTAATCAGAGTTAATATACAAAAGGTGACACATGCGATATACATTCATAAATAGTTCATCCTGAATCTACAACATGTGTTATATATGGCAAAAGAAATGAAAGCTAAATAGATTTTCATATACCCAAAAAGCTTACATATTTCCAAGTCATTACCTGGTTTCAACAAAATGAGTCAGAAGCTCAATACAAATAAAGCCCTAGGCTTGTACAAAAGTTAAACATAGAATAAACAAAATTGAGCCTTCAGCTCCACAGTCCTCCCAAGCTAAGTCCTTGGCGGAGACATATCACCAGCACTTGAAAATGATTTTTCCAAAGTAGGGTGAGCCAAAGCCCAATAGAAACAATCTAACACGATATATGAATCTTAACGAAGATATAAGTATGGAGTGCATATACAGTGTCTGTGATAAAATCATTCATATTCTACAAGATCATAATATGCCAAGTGTTATATCTCAATTCATCTCAAGTCAATTCATTTCCCCTCAACTCATGAGTCAAATCCATTGTTATTCAGACAACACAACTAAGGTTACAACTTAGTGGTTCTCAAATCAATACAACCATTACACAAACACTTCAATTTGCCATTTACGAAAATTTCGTCCATGCGAACCGGCACCAATATATACACGCGGTTTTTGGGACTTTCACCTTGGACACACAGGCCAACTTAATTTAATGGGGTCCATCCCCTTTCTTCTCCCAAACATTGAGTACATCCTCTTTTTCCTCCCAAATATCATGCATATACAATGTATTAAAGACATAGTCATATTCAACGACAACAATTAGACTAGTTTCAATTCACTTAATCATCATGCAAGTTCTATAACAATCATAGCTATCCTCCACCGATAACCCAAAACATATATTTCTAAATAGATATACAATTTTTAAAATAGATAAAATATCTGAATTTCCATAGGTGAGGGATAATACCTATCCAACTCCACCATTTAGTCAACACCCATACAATTTCACATTTCCAATACCAATTTCCATTATTTATATAAAATAATTATTCGAGACATTTTAGAGCAAAACTCCATTTTCTTCCAAAATTCATCCCATGTGCTAAAATTAACAAATTTAATACAACACATCCCCATATCTATACCCCTAACCATTTCCAATACTTTCATTTGAACACCTCACTTTTGATTTTAATCCAAAACCCTAGGTTTGTCTAAAATCCTCCAAGTCTCAACATTGTCTACACAACAACAAATAAATAAGTTAAAAATCATATGAGGGTGTAGAAAATCCCTACCTCAAACTTAGAAGAGGAAGAAGGAAGAAAACCCAAAAAGTCAATGAAGACGAAACGACGATTTGCTCCGATCAAAACGAAGCACTCGACAAGCTCTACACTTAATCTCAAAGTAGCAAAGTGAGGAGATGCTTCCAAGTGAGTAGATCTAAAGATCTTTGAGCAAAAAGGTGAGTTTAGAGAGAGAAAAGAGAGACTCGCGGTTTAGAGAGGGAAAAGAGAAAATAAAGTGAAGAAAAGGGTTAGTGATGGCCCTATTTATAGTACTAGGTTAAAGTGGAATAAGGTCCCAAAGTCAACCTAAAAGAGCAAGTCAAAATCCCCAAAAGTAGGGCCTAAAACCAAACAAAAAATCTGGAAAAAGACTCGCAAGTGTCGACCCCTGCAATAGTGGTGTAAACCCTTAAGAAGAAAAGTTGAGACACTTGTGTTTGGTAGCAGGCAAGGTGTCGACACCTCCCAAACTGGTATCGACACTAAATTCTAGCAAGCAACCTCCAGATTCTACAATAGACAAGGGTCGACCCTTCCTAGACTTGTGTCGACCCTTGAGGTCAACAAAAAAAAGCAAGTGTCGACACCACCAAGGTTGGTGTCGACACTAAATTTCAGTAACTACCCAGGGACACAGCAACACAAAGGTGTTAACACCTCCCAAACTGGTGTTGACCCTTAGAACAAAACAAGACAAGGAAAAATAGGGTAGTGTCGACACCAAAAAGGGTGGTGTCGACCCCCGAAGCCAAAAACCAACATGAGGAGAAAAGGACAACCATCACAAATATAGTTTCCCAAATTCAAAAGTAATAAATGGGTCGGGTCTAGGCCCGGATCGCTATAACCTCCCCCCCTTAAGGAATTTCGTCCCCGAAATTATAAATTAAACTTTAAAACCATAATTAAACCAATTCCAACAATGATAATCAATCAATTCCATTACCATGACCCATTCTCCGGTCATCCATTCTCATCAACTCGATACACAAGTTCTAACATTGAATGTACAATTCACATTTTTCCAAAACATTTACAATGTTTATATTAAACCTGTGTTTCCAAAACTTATACAACGTATACAATGTTTTCATATTCTCAAAACATATACAATGCTTTCATATTTCATTAACGCCATAAAAAAAATTAAAAAGAAAAACTTCAATACATGGTTAAACATCAACAAATAAGTCCGGATACTTCTCACGAACTTCCAACTCACATTCCCAAGTTGTTTCCTCAACCCAATGATGTTTCCACAATACTTTAACCAAGGGAATTGTCTTGCCTCACAAGACTTGGTCCCGGGTATCCAAGACTCTCACCGGACTCTCCTCATATGAGGCATCCTCATCTACCTCTACGTCGGTTCAATCCAACACATGCGATAAATCCGACTCATACTTCTGAAGGATGCTAATATGAAACACATCATGAACCCCAGAAAGTTGTGGTGGCAAAGTCAAACGATAAGCTACCTCTTCAATCTATTCAAGGATCTCAAGAGGTCCAATAAATCTAGGGGACTACTTCTCACTCTTCCTAAACCTCATCAAACCCCGCCTAGGTGATATCTTTAAGAAGACATGGTCTCCCACCTCAAAGGACAAGGGCATCCTCCTATGGTCGGCATAACTTTTTTGGCGACTCTAGGCCGTAACCAACCTCTTACGGATAAGTGCAACTTTCTCCGTCATTTCTCAGACTAACTCTAGACCTAACATTGGTGCATCATCCATCTCGGCCTAATACACAGGGGATCTACATGGTCGACTATACATGGCCTCAAACGGTGCCATGCCAATACTCGATTGGAAGCTATTGTTATAGGCAAACTGTACTAAGGGAAAGTGCCTCTCCCACAAACCCTTAAAGTCAAGGACACAACCTCGAAGCATATCTTCTAAAATATGAATGGTGTGCTTTGACTGCCTGTCAGTCTGAGGATAATACGTAATGCTAAAAGTCAATTTAGTGCCCAAGCCACTCTGTAAGCTCTGCCACAACCGAGCCGTAAAACGCTAATCTCTATTCGAAACGATCGTCACAGGGATCATGTGCAACCTCACTATGTCCCTAATGTAAAGGACGGCAAGATAATCTACCGAGTCATTCACACGCATAGGTATAAAGTGCACCGACTTGGTCAACCGATCAACTACTACCCAAATTGCATCACTCACCCGTTGAGTCCTAGGAAGGCCCATAACAAAGTCCATCATGACATGCTCCCACTTCCACTTGGCTATAGGCAAGGGTTGCAACAAACCCGCTGACCTCTAATGCTTGACCTTCACTTGTTGACAAGTAAGGCACCTTGACATAAACACGGCCACATCCTTCTTCATTCCCCTCCACCAAAAACTGCCAGCTAAGGTCGTAATACATCTTTGTGCCTCTAGGGTGCACCATAAGGCGTGAATGGTGAAACTCTCGGAGTGCTTCCTCTCAACAAAACTTTGGCATAAAGAGACAGTCAATGTATCTAACACTAGAGTCGAAGTACACGTTCAAGCCTCTCTCTACCTTTCTACTGGAGATCTTCTCCCAGCGAGATTCAACCTTAAGGTCACTCTTCTGTGCTTCCATCACCCAGTTCACAAGAGTAGGTTGTGCAACTACCGAAAATAGGGCTGCAGACTCAACGGACTTGCCAAGGTGCAAGTCAAACTCTCCAATGGCACCCAACATCTCCCAATCCCCGATGGCGATACAAGCTACACTGCTAATTGGTCTCCTACTCAAGGCATCGGCCACAACATTGGCCTTCCCCGGATGATAATGTAATTCAAAGTCATAATCTTCTATAAACTCCATCCACCTCTTCTGCCTCAGATTCAGGTCTTTCAGTGTAAACAAATATTTCAGACTCTTGTGATCAGAAAACACTTCAAACTTCTCACCATACAAGTAATGCCTCCAAATCTTTAAGGCAAAAAGGAGCCATGCCAATACTCGAGTGGTAGTTATTGTTATACACAAATTCGGCCAAAGGTAAGTAGGTTTCCCAGTTGCCTTGAAAGTCTAAGGCACACATCCATAACAAGTTTTCCAACGTTTTAATGGTCCGTTCAGATTTGCCATCTGTCTATAGGTGATAAGCACTGTTTAGTCTCAATTCAATTCCTAGAGCTTGCTATAGACTCTGCCAAAATCTTGAAGTGAACTTAGGCTCTCTGTTAGATACAATAGATACTGGCACACCATATAATCTCACAATCTCATTAACATACAAGCTAGTCAACTTATCCGCATTATACAAAGATTTGACAGGTAAGAAATGTGTAGATTTAGTCAAACGATTAATAATTACCCAGATAGAGTCCATACCTTGAGAAGAGCGAGGTAATCCCACAATGAAGACCATCGTGATATGTTCCCATTTCCATTCTGGTATTGGAAGCAGCTGTAGCAATCCGACAGGTCGTTAATGTTCAGCTTTAACTTGTTGGCAGTACAAACATCTAGCTACAAAATCTGCAATACACTTTTTCATTCCCAGCCACCAAAAATTTTGTTTCAAGTCATGATACATCTTTGTATTTTCTGGATGCATAAGAAATTTGGAATTATGGGCTTCAGTCATAACACGTTTCGTCAAATCACAACAATCCGGCACATAAAGGCGATTCTAAAATTTCAACACATCATTGTCAAGCACGAATCCCAGTCTCGATTTTGAGTTAATCTCATTAACAATTTTCCTTAGAAACTCATCTTCTCGTTGTTTTTCTTTAATTTCTTCAATGATTGCAGGTTGGGCAGAAATAGTAGCCAAGATCCCGCCTTGTTCACACAACACAATTTCAATTCATTCTTCTCCAAGTCACACAATAACTCTCTCCGACTAGTGAGAAAACATGACAAATTCCCAATAGATTTTTGGCTCAATGCATCTGTAACGGTATTTGCCTTCCCTGGATAGTACAAAACTTGCAAATCATAGTCCTTGATCAACTCTAACCGTCTCCTCTGTCTCATGTTCTTCTCTTTTTGGGTGAAGAAATATTTTAAGCTTTTATGATCTGTGTATAGTTCACAAGTTACTCCATACATATAATGGCACCAAATTTTTAAAGAAAATATTATAGCAGCTAATTTAAGGTCATAGGTTGGATAGTTCTTTTCATGAGGGCAGAGTTGTCGAGAATAATAAGCAATCACTTTTCCATTTTGCATCAACACACACCCCAAACCTTTGTAGGAAGCATCACTGTAAATTTGAAGTCCATCAGTACCAGTCTCTCTTTGATTAGTCCAATCAAATGGTGTAGCTTTCTGTGTCAATTGAGTGAGTGGCAAATCAAGTTTGGAAAAATCTTTCACAAATCTGCAATAATAGCCTACAAGTCCTAGAAAACTTCTAACTTCTGATACATTTGTCGGTCTAGGCCAGTCCACAATAGCTTCAATTTTATGTGGGTCAACAGAGATACCGTCCTTGTTGATTACATGCCCCAAGAATGCCACATTGTCAAGCCAAAATTCACATTTGGAGAATTTTGCATATAACTTCTTTTCCCTTAGGGTCTGTAAAGCAATTCTCAGATGATTCTCATGTTCTTCCCTACTTTTAGAATAAATCAATATATCATCGATCAACACAACAATAAACTCATAAAGGAATTGTTTGAACACTTTATTCATTAAGTTCATGAATGCTGCAGGTGCATTAGTTACCCCAAATGGCATGACTAAGAATTCATAATGCCCATATCTAGTTCTTAATGCAGTTTTCTCTACGTCTTTTCCCTTGACCTTTAACTGGTGATACCCGGATCTAAGGTCAATTTTAGAAAACACTTGGGCTCCTTGAAGTTGATCAAGCAGGTCATCTATTCGGGGTAGTGGGTACTTATTCTTGACAGTTACTTTGTTCAACTCTCGGTAATCAATACATAGTCTCAAAGACCCGTCTTTCTTTTTGACGAATAACACTGGAGCACCCCAAGGTGAAGTGCTCAGGCAGATAAACTTCTTGTCTAATAGTTCTTGGAGTTGAGTCTTTAATTCCTTCAGTTCAGAAGTGGACATTCTATCATATATTATACTAAAAATTTTAAAATAATTTAAAATTATACGAGTTCGCACCCCCAAATGTTTTTTAGATGCTTTCAAAATTATATAGAGTAGCCCTCCAATTTTTCAAACTACAGAGTAGCCCCCCCAAAGTCTCAATCCTGGATCCGTCCCTGGTCCCACCCTCCCACCAACTCAGCAGATTGGCAACAGAACCTAAAATGACTCACTTGAGCCCCCACCACGCTAATAAAGATGACTGGCCTCGCCCTTCCAATGCAAATAAACTTCTTTTTTTTTTTTGTAAGAGCCTTCGTTGTGTAGCGACCTCGCCCTTCCGACATCCGACATTGATTGAAAATACTTATTGAAGAAGTCGTTTAGAGTGAAGGTGTTGACGCCACAAAATATACGAGACTGCGGTATAAGGAACCAAACCAAATTGAGGAGCTCGCCTTCTTCTCTAAGCTTTTGAAGATGGTAATTTTTTGGACAACTAATTGCAGCGTAGCATAACATGGCCAACCACAAGATTTCAATTTTTCCCATTTCACCTCCTTATTACCTTCGTCGACACCGAGTTTAATAATCACATCTGTATAGAAAAAATCCATCGCCTCTACGAAACGCAATTTGGCTCCTTGTTCAATTTTAACTTTTTCAAAGCGAGCAGATCTTGCCAGCTCAATGAAATTTTTTATCATATCCAAGGGAGACCATTTGGGTCCTTCTTCACCTTCTTGTGTTTTCATTACACTACATATAAGAGTTTTAGAAATTAATTTTTTCATCTCTAAAAGTATAAATTTTGTTTTAAAAAATATTTAAGAACTAATTTCAATTGTCGCGAGTATAATTGCAAAAAGTCATCTCGAAAAGTAAGAAAATTAGTTTTTAGGAACAAAATTTGAAAAAATATCGCTAATAAATGCACTTTTAGGGACAAAATAATTTGTTCTCAAAGATTTATTTTTTGAGACAAAACTTGTGGTTTCAAAAGGCTAGTAATTCATCGCTAAATGTCCAATTTTATCGTTAAAAATAAAATAATAACACTTTTTGTAATAAAAATATTTTGTCCCTAAAAAGTAATATTGTTCCTAATTTTTTTTTGTCTCAAATCATAATTTCTTGTAGTGATAACATCGTAATATATCTGAGTAGATACATCATGTAATTTGATAGAGTTTTGCATGTTTCCTTGTCATCATCATGTCTTAGCACTATTTTGGGAAGTGCATGCAACCGACTCTAAATCTGACTCTGACTTACTAGTATCATCATCATGGTAGCATATATTTGTTATGGTATGCATAATAAGAATTTGGTCATGAAAAGCTGTAGAGCCAATGAACCGCTTAAGCCCCCCAAGGTCAATTAAGTTGTCTGTAGCTGCGGCACGATAAATAAATTGTATAATCATAGGATATAGCGTCCGAGGGATACTATGCATGTACCTATTGAACGAGTCTTGAATCCCCGAGCTCCCAAGTATTCTACGCCATTTTGGAAGCATGTCTTCCTCTTCGAATATATCGATTTGCCCCGTCTTTTTAGACCACTTCTTCTTTTCGAAAAACCAAGGAAATTTCTGCAACAATCGGATTGCCAATTTGCCTCTGCGGCACTTAATTAGCCAAAGCATCGCCCAATCAGAGAATAATAACAAAATGACTGCATAAATCTCCAAAGCTAGAGCTCCGACCAATAATACCCCTGTGATGACAATATCAACCATGGAGTAGTACTGCTCGTTCCACTTCGCTTCCATGGCAATAAGCCGGAAGAGTCTTACCTGTTGGTGGGAGTGGGGTGCAAACCACTGTTGGTGATTCACAATGAGAGATTTAAAAACGAACCAAACTGAAATTAAATTGACTCACAACAATTCTGAATCAAATACAAAGCATGAACACACTCTTCTCTCTTTTATTTTCTTTCTCCCACACTCTCTAAATTCTCAAAACATATAACTATATATAGATAAAACTAACAATGTGAATACAGCAAATGCAACTACGGCTGAGGCGTGAATCGCAGCTATTGTTGACAAACTTGTTCTGCAGCCTCCATTTTCTGACAAACTTAATTGTAGACTTCACATGCCTACTCTTAGGCCGGTGGAAAAAACAATCTATAGGTGAAGCAAGATTACTTCACAACATCCCCCCTTAATCTTGATTCTCCATGCTGCTTCATTCCAAGCATTAACTTCATTCTGTTGAACAGATCTTTTTTCAATGGCTTCGTGAAAATATCTGCAAGCTGATCTTGGGATTTGCAAGGCAACAATTCCACCTCTTTATTTTTCACATGCTCTCGGATGAAATAATAGCGGGTATCAATATGCTTACTTCTTTCATGATAAACTGGGTTCTTTGCCAATGCAATTGCTGAGCGATTATCAACATAGATCTCAGTGGGTTTTTCTTGTGGAAATCCCAAATGCTTCAACATGTTCCGTAACCATATTGCATGACACACAGCTGAGTTAGCTGCAACATACTCAGCTTCGCAAGTCGATAATGTCACAATGGCTTCTTCTTGGATGACCATGTGAAGGCTGTATCTCCCATAAAGAAAGTAAACCCCGTAGTACTTTTCCGTTCATCCAAGTCACGTCCCCAGTCGCTATCTGAGTAGCCAACAAGACTGAAATTATCAGTTGGTTTATTGAATAAACCATCATCGACTGTACCTTTGATGTAGCGAAGAATCCTCTTTGCTGCATAAAGGTGTGACTGATCCGGTGTTTCCATATATCTGCTAATCAGTCCTACTCCATAGAGTATGTCTGGCCTGGTGCAAGTAAGATAGCGAAGACTTCCAACTAGGCTCTTGAAATAAGTTGGATCCACATCACCTGTCTTCGTACCTTTTCTGAGCTCCACTCCACTGTCTACAGGAGTGTTCACTGGATTGCAATTTTCCATTCCAAAACTCTTGAGAATTTCCTTGGCATAACCACTTTGGGAAAAAAAAATTCCATCTTTTCTTTGTGCCACTTCAATGCCGAGAAAAAGAGCCATCAATCCAATATCTGTCATTTCAAATTCTTGGACCATGTTTATTTTAAAGTCTTTGAACATGGTTGGATTGTTTCTGATGAAGATTAGATCATCAACATAAAGACAAGCAAGCAACATGCTTCCATCAGCTTCCTTCTTCAAATATAGTGCGTGCTCATATGGACATTTTTCAAAACCATTGTCATGAAAATACTGATCAATTCTAGTATTCCATGCACGCGGAGCTTGCTTCAATCCATAAAGTGTTTTCTGTTCAATATAGATTTCTTCTTCAAGGAAACCATTACGAAATGCAGATTTCACATCAAGTTGATAAATCTGCCACTTGTGTTGGGCAGCCAAAGAAATCATTAGCCTGATAGTCTCCAATCGGGCAACTGGAGCAAACACCTCTCCATAGTCAATTCCAACTCTCTGCTTGTAACCTTTTGCTACTAACCTTGCCTTATAGCGTTGCACTTCGCCTTGTGCATTCCTCTTTGTCTTGTATACCCATTTCACTCCAATGGGTTTGTGCCCCTCTGGTAGACTGGTAAGCTTCCATGTGTCATTTTTCTCAATGGCATGAATTTCTTCATCCATTGCTTTCTTCCATTTATCTTCCTGGATGGCTTCTGAAAAGGTAAGTGGATCACTATCTGCGAGTAGGCAGAACAAATTCAGATCTGCTTCTTTTGTAGCTTCATATATTTCCTATAACTTTCTCATTGGTCTTGGTTGTTTAAAAAAACTATCATCTGATGAAGCTGATGATGATGATGATGCAGCACTTCTATCAGAAGCTGGCGATCTAGGTGCAGGAATTCTATGTGGAGGAGTTTGTGGCTCATCTTGAACTTCTCTTGTGATTTCAACAGGAGCTTTTGATGTTTCATCTTCAAGAATGAGTTCTGCATCTTTGACAACTTCATCTTGATTCCAGTTCCAAGCTTCTTCTTCTTCAAATATCACATTTCGACTCATGATCACCTTCCTGGTAATGGGATTATACAACTTGTATCCCATTGTTCTATCTCCATATCCGACAAGGATACATTTTTCTCCCTTATCATCGAGCTTGGTTCTTCTTGCTTCTGGAATCTTGGTGTACGCAACACACCCAAATATTCTGAGATGGTTGACACTTGGCTTATGTGAACTCCAAGCATCTTCTGGAGTCATAGAATGAAGACTCCTGGTTGGGCATCTATTTAGTAGATACACAGCACATGATACGGCTTCAGCCCAAAATTGCTTGGGCAGTCCCTTTCCTTTCAACATGCTCCTTACCATATCTAAGATTGTGCGATTCTTCATTTCAGCAACACCATTCAGTTGTGGCATATAGGATGGTGTTGTTTGATGCTTGATTCCCTGCTCTTTGCAATACTTCTCAAAAGCATCTAATGTATATTCTCCACCTTGATCTGATCGTAATGTCTTGATGTAGTAGCCGCTTTGCTTTTCTACAAAAGCTTTGAATTCTTTGAAGATGCTGAACACCTCCGACTTTCTTTTAAGAAAGTACACCCATGTCTTCCGGCTATAATCATCAATGAAGGTGAGAAAATATCTATTCTGTCCATTTGACATCGACTTTAATGGACCACACACATCAGTGTGCACTAGCTCCAACGGCTTTGCTGCTCTCCACTTCACTTCTTTGGCAAAGCTAGTTCTGTGATGCTTGCCAAGAATGCAGCTTTCATAGACTTCATTAGTATGAGCAATATGAGGTAACCCTTTCACCATATTCTTGCTTGACAACAGCTTCAAGCTTCAAAAGTTAAGATGTCCAAACCTCAAATGCCATAGCCAGTCTTTGTCTTTGATGATGGCATTTAAACACTTCGCAGCATCATGTTGGATGTTCAATGCAAACATCCGATTCTTGGACATTCTCACCCGAGCGATCAAATTACCAGGATTGTCTTTGATGGTAAGATGACAATCTTTCATGCTGATGTCGTATCCTTTCTCTAGGAGTTGTCCCATACTCAAAATGTTGTTCTTCATGGCAGGAACATAATAAACATTGGAGATGTAATCATGATCTTCATTTTTGAGCTTGATCAGAATATTACCTCTTCATTTCACTGGAGTCTTTAAAGAATCACCAAATGAGACTTGTGCTTGTACAGTCTCGTCAAGCTCAATGAACAGCTCTCTTTTACCACACATGTGATTACTGGCTCCCGAATCTAGATACCAAACATTGTTTTGGTTTTCAGTGTCTCCATGGTGGACAAACAGGACTGTAGGTCCAACTTTGTTTGTTTCCTGCTCGGCAAAATTTGCTTGCTCACCGGCTTCTATTGTTGCTCTACTTCGGCATTCATTGCTGTAATGCCCGAACTTGTGACACTGGTAACACTGAACATTACTTTTGTCAAAACCTGGTCGGTTGTTGTAACCACCTCCTCTATCGTCTGCTCTTCCTCTTGGAGCAAAGTGTGGTTGACTTCTTCCTCCTCTGGCTGGACTTCTTCCGCCTCTTCCTCGAAAACCAGAACTTCGGTTATTGTAACCACGACCTCTTCCTCGACTTCTTTGTGATGTCCCCCCTTGCTCATTTCTGTCATCTCTGAAAGACAGCTTTGATTGAAAAACTTGCTCTAGAGAACTTGATGAAGTCTTCTTGTTGATCCTTTGTTCATGAATCTCAAGTGTGCCCATCAACTCATCGGTGGTCATGGCACTGAGATCCTTGGACTCTTCTATTGCTATAACCACGTGCTCGAACTTGGAACTAAGTGATCGGAGAATCTTCTCTATCACTTGAAGAGATTCCATCTTCTCTCCATATCTTCTCATCTGATTAACAATGGTCAATATTCTGTTAAAGTACTCAGAAATTGACTCATTCTCATTCATGTGCAGCATCTCAAATTCGCCACGTAACACCTGTAGTCGAACTCTGATCGTCTTCTCAATTCCACGGTGTGAATTTCGAAGAATACTCCATGCTTCTTTAGAGGTTGTTGCTGCTGAGATCTTCTCAAAACTTGATTCATCAATGCCTTGATAGAGTAGATACAAGGCCTTTTTATCTCTCCTCCTTGAATCTTTTAATGTTGTCTTCTGAGCGTCATTTAAATTTTCTTCATCTTCGAGAGTAGCTGCCTCGTCATATCCTCGATCCACTAACTCCCACAAATCTTGTGAGGCTAGTAGGACTTGCATTTTAATACTCCAATTTTCATAGTTCTCCTTGCTGACTTTTGGAAACTGGGGCTGAAAGAAATTGTTTGTGTTGGCCATTGGTTGTCTTTAACAATCTGTAAATTTTCATAATGGAATTTGAAAATTCTAACCGTAAAGATGTGTCCGAAATATTCCAAATAGTTGGAAAGCACTATTGGATCACCCGAAACGGACTCCGATGACTCAGATCAAGCCAAAACAAGTTGAACGGCTCAGATCTGAGGCTACAACTTAGCTGCGTCACACTGGATTCTCCTCCGTGTGCTGACGTCAGCGGCTGAGTCAACGCGGCTTGGCTTGGTTAGCGGTGGCTCGGTCAACCGCTTGGGTCAATGGCTTGGCGGCGAGCTTGGCGGCTCGGATGACGTCAGCGATGACGTCGGACTCTGCGCGTGCGCGTGTGGCGCGTGCTGCACGTGGTCTCACGCTTCTTCAAACTCGAGCGGCGCGTGGGGCGCATGTGGAGAGTGAAAGGACGCGTCTTCTTCCTCTGAGGCGCGTGGAGGCGCGTGGGCGACTGGTGGCGCGTGAGAACGGCGTCGGAGGCGCGTGGGGCGCGTGCGGGGCCTTCCGATATGATTTTTCAACGCAGTTTTCGTGGTTGTGCTCGTCTCGTCGAGAGCTTCAATCTGATGTGATCAAAAATGGATTTTGACCACTTTGATTTCTGGGCAATTTTCGAAAAACACACTCTGTTCTTGCAATTTTGCAGAATTTCTGCAAATTCGAGTTGCCTTCGGGCTCTGATACCACTGTTGGTGGGAGTGGGGTGCAAACCACTGTTGGTGATTCACAATGAGAGATTTAAAAACGAACCAAACTGAAATTAAATCGACTCACAACAATTCTGAATCAAATACAAAGCATGAACACACTCTTCTCTCTTTTATTTTCTTTCTCCCACACTCTCTAAATTCTCAAAACATATAACTATATATAGATAAAACTAACAATGTGAATACAGCAAATGCAACTACAGCTGAGGCATGAATCGCAGCTATTGTTGACAAACTTGTTCTGCAGCCTCCATTTTCTGACAAACTTAATTGTAGACTTCACATGCCTACTCTTAGGCCGGTGGAAAAAACAATCTATAGGTGAAGCAAGATTACTTCACACTACCAACACAGACACCGTACACATGAAGCTGATAGAGCGAAAACTGCACCCTCTCTTGGTAAATGTTATGGGTGCTTTGTGTATAACAAATCGTACATGAGCCCCATTTCAACCTCCAATATATCCCCAAAATATGTATCATCATCCAGATTCATTGAACACCCTTCCATGAATTCATATCTATCAATGTCATAATTCTCTATATAATCTTTAAATTGCGCCACCAGCACGGAGGCCGTACTTAAAAAACTTCATCTCTCCCTCTTGTTTGATAGGGTAAGCAAGCTTATCGCTGTATAGAACTATTAGATCATTATAAAAGGGTACAATGTTTCGTGATTCATCATGGCATGCTAGAGCCCATGTTCTCTCCCCATACTTAATAATTCCAACCACAAATGTCGGAATTAACATAAATGAAAACCAGAGAGGCCTCCAAGACATAACAATGACATAAATTGTCACAGTAGCTTGAACACCCATCCCCAAAAAATACCTTATCCACAATTGATTATCTTCCAAAGAATAAGCAGTTATGGTATCTGAGCCACCAAGATGCAATAAAAGCAAGGGAGCCCATAATGCCTGTAATGCATTAGTAGGATTAGGAATATTATTTTGGGCACAAGAGAGCTTGCCAAGGGCAAAAGTTGCCACCAAATCGGCCATTATGTAGGCCAACCAAACAATCACTTTAATCTATTGTGACGACATATTCTTTCTGCATTTGCCAAAGACGAAAAGAATGATTTGTAAAGTGAGACTAAGTAGAAGCAGCATCCGAACATCCCACACATCCCATAGTATCTTCTACGATGCTGGAATCAGATTCATCACACCCTTCTCTTCTTTATCCACGTGGAGAGAAAATTAAGTTACTATAAGTAAACATAGATGGATAAATATGAATTGAACATTGTTATCCAACCTAAAAAATTAGACTCACTTTTTAAATTCAATAATGTAACACTTAATTAGAATATCTAGAGTAACATTGTCTCTTATATCTTCTCTATCATCAACCAATCATCTCACTTACACATCATTGGGTCTAAAAAGTGAGATTGTATATCATTTTCCATCATGGTAACGCATTATAATTGAGAATGAATATTCAAAAATTTCTACAACTCAACTCTTTTTTTTTTTTTAATTGTGCACCATATGCAAGTTATGATAATTTATAATGTCGATAGTACTACAAAGTGTCTTAACCAAATCACCTTTAATCAAAACTAAAGAAATCAAAATGGGTCATAACTAAATACCCTAATGAATTATGATTAACACCAAAATGAATCATAGTCAACATTAAAATGAGTCATAATCAGACGCCACTTGCATCATATAACTAAAGACTTTTTAATCATAACCAAAATAACAATCACAATTAAAAATAATAATTAAAAAAAAAACACAATAATCACTAACTTTTGTAGATAAAAAAAAATAACAACCATAATAAATCATAACAAAGTGCTAACCAATACCCTAATAGGTCAAAACCAATATTACAATTGATTATAACCAAACATCACAAAAGTCGTAACTAGGCATATGATACACTCCAAGGGTGTAAATTTGGCCTGGACTCGGCCCGGCCCATGTCGGGCCTTATGGGCTCCTGCCAAAATTCGGGTCTGGTCAAAAAATTAGGCCCAGGCCTAGGGGGTATTCAGGCCTTGGGCGGCCTCGGCATGGGGCTCGGGCTTAGGCGGGCCTGAATATTTTTTTTTGTTTTTTTTTATATTTTCTACCAAAATTCTATTATTTTCCACTAAAAGAGACGCTGGGCCTCGAGTGGGCCGGACGGGCTGGGCCTTGAGTGGGCCTGAAGCAAGCCTATGGGTCGGCCCACGGGTCGGACCAAGCAGGCCAGGCTTCAAAATGATAACCCAGGCCCAAACCCAAGGTCTCAGGCTAGGCTCAAGCTCAGGCCTAAATCGGTCGAGCCCACCCCGGGCCGCAGACGGGGCTTCAGGCCGCCCACAGACTACGGGCCATTTGTATACTCCTTTTTTTGTGGTGTGTTTTCATAGAATTTCCCATTAAAGTCAAGAGAAATGTTATAAACTCATAATTTATGTCTCTCAATTTACTCACAATGGCATAATAAGAGAATTGGA
The DNA here is from genome assembly GCA_030407325.1 of Camellia japonica. NCBI lineage: Eukaryota > Viridiplantae > Streptophyta > Magnoliopsida > Ericales > Theaceae > Camellia > Camellia japonica. The sequence goes on along the minus strand of JAPPVO010000059.1, from coordinate 167,989,895 downwards.
CCCCTTATATGATTGAGTTTGTAACATATCAAAATTGACACATAATCTATCAACTCATTGTGAGACTTAAATTATGAATCTTAATCGTTTTTTCTAAAATCAATTAAAGCAACACGTACTTTTCCTTCCTATCTAAAAATAATGTGCACCGTCTTTCACTGACAATTAATAATAATTAAAAAGAGAACATGCCATAATTTTTTTATTTTCATCCAAAACACTAATTTTGAAAAGATAACGCTTGATGTGGATTCAACTAATTTTAACATAATTTCATTTAATATTATAACTAGATGGTGTGTTAATTGATAAATTAATTAATATTTCTAATATTACTGTGAAATAATTGTCTGTCTAACTCGTGAATCACCTCACCTATTTATTTATTGATCTTGCTAATAATATAGCCCTAAGGACTATCAATAAGAAACACAAAATGCCAAAAAAAAAAAATTATAATCTAAATACACTTTTTACGTATTTTTAAATATTAAAACAAATAGAAGGGTTAGATATTATTTATGAAAAAAAAATGAAGATGTAATTTAAACAATATATATTTTTAAGCATGACACATGTATTTTTGAACGTGACATAAAAATTATGCACTACACATATTTTTTTAATTTCTTTTTATATGTGCCATGCAAAAAAAAAAAAAATTGATTAATAAATACATCGTAATTATTCTGACCGCTAAAAAGTTTATAATTCTTTAGACGCCATATATATTGGTTAGTTTTTAAAAATAAAAATAAATATATTTTGTGTTAGATCTAGGTTAGATATGATGAGTAAAACATTGATAAATTTCTTTTTTGATTTTCAATATTGTATGAAGATTTTTAAATTTCAAAAATCTTATATATGGTTAGATGGGCCTATATTTCTATGATATTTTTACTTCTTAATATTTTAAAATTTTTAGAAAATAAGAAATTTAGATTAATATTTTGGAGCACATAGATATTTTCAGACGAAATTTAATTTTCAATCGGTAAATATTTTTAGAAATATTTTATAACAAAATAGGAAATATGTATATATTATTTTTGTGATGGAATACAAGTGAAATATTCTTGTACCCCTCCATGTTTATGTAAAAAAAACTTTTTTATTCCACTGGGATGTAATACCCCTTTCATTTTACTTAATATAAGAATAACTATGGTACACACTCTTAAAAATTGTGTACTATATACACCTTATAATTAAAAAATAAAATGACATAATTTCATACTTTCTAAGTCATAAGTTAAAAAATATATATATGATAACTAAACACAACATGAGGCATAACTAAAAAACACATGAGTTATAACTAAAATAATGTCATAATTAAAGAAGAAAATAACATAATTAAAAATGCATATGATACACTCTTTTTAAGGATGTGTAGTTATAAATCGATAGATTATTCAATCAGTAAAATAGATAAGAGGGGCCAACCAACACGAGACAACCCTCTCTCAATATTAATTATATGAGTATTTACCTGTTGAAAAAGTAAATACGAAGTCTTAATAACGGGCTCAGCAACGTAGGGAACCGCAACAAGAGATCTGCAAGTAACCCCTCAGGTAAAAAATTTCATTTGAAGCTACCATATAAAGTGTTTCTACATTATTTCGCAAATATTTGAACCTCGAAAAACATTTCTCATAAACAACATTGTTAAGGCATTATGAATATAGAGATAACAATAATGTAGGAGAAATCAAGATTAACTTTAAAGAAGTTAGAATCTCATTTGGTGACTCCTGCAATGATATTAAATTCTTATTGTGGCTAACGTGTAAACTAAAAAATAGAAGTTAGACAGTGCCAACTAATTAAAAAGAAAACATATATATTTTTAAAAAGAAGAAAAGAAAAACACTCTTTCGTACCTCTCTATGGTAGCCTATGATGACTTGAAAGCAAGAAGATCAATGATGATATGGTTGGTACTCCATATTACCTCTCAATCCTTATATTTATACAGAAACAAAGTATGTCAAAGGACAAAAGATGAGAATAAATTACTTGCTTGCATTTTGGTGTAGGAAAAAAATGAGGAGAGAACAAATTACTTGCTTGCAATCTGATTTAGAGAAAAGGGAGAACAAATTACTTACCTGTTCCTTACATTTATATATACAAAGAAAGTGTATCAAAGGACAAAGAAGAAAAATAAAAATAAAACAATTTACTAGCTTGGAATCTAGTTTAGAAAACAAAAGCGAATTTAACCAGCCATATGGTGTTTAAAATTTGGCAACATTTGTCCTGCACTTGACATTTAACAGAATTTAGCCCATTGACCAGAACTCTTGCACCGTACTAAGAGGTCAAGAGTTCGATACCTCCTACCTGCGTGAGGGTCCTATTCGCCTTGCAGTCATTTTGGGTACCTCTTTCTTTCTTTAGGAGTTTATTTGTAGTTCTCTATAACATAATTGTTAATTCAAACTACTTCAATGTTTTGAGAAAAAATGTAATTAAAAAAGGGTTAACTACACTAATGATCTTCAAAGGATACGTTATACTATATTTTAGTCCCAATTTTTAATTGTTCCATTTTTGTTCTCAAATTATGTGATTTGTTACACTTTATTCCTTGACATTAATGCCATTCAAAATTAATATCACATAAGAAGTATTTTTATAAAAAAAAAAAAAATTATGAAATGCATCAAGTTCTAATTTTTTTGGTTAGTATATTTTTAAGATGCATTAATGGAATAATATGGATTAAAGTTTAAAAATTAAGGGGAATGAAACTGATTAGGTTGTGACCTTATACTCCGTTTGTTTGGGGGAAAAATATTTTTTACGGAAATTTTTTTTCAAAAATTTTTTTCTAGAGAAAACATCTTTCTATATTTAGTGGTGGTGAAACAAAGGTGGAGGTGGAGGTGGTGGCATGGTGGTGGGGCATTGACAACGGTGGTGGTGGGGCATTGACAACGGTGATGGTGGCAATAGCCGTGGCCATGGTGATCGTGGTGTGGTGGTGGAGGTGAGGTGACGGTGGTAGTGTGGAGGCATTAGTAAGATTTTAGTCCGGAAAACGTTTTCTACTTTTTCAAAGTAAAAAAATATTTTTTGTCCATATAGACTTGTTTTTTGTTAACCATAAAAAATATTTTTTATTAACTTTCGTTTTCTATTATTTCAAATATCAAAAAATACAAAAAAATATTTTTCAAAAAATGTTTTCCGACCAAACTCAAAAGGCTGCCTGCCATTTCTTTTGATAGGTTTGGGGGATGTTGTATTGATGTGCTCAACTTTTCATGTGGTCAAGGCAAATTAGTTTTTTTTTTTAAATATTTAAATAACTTTTATTAATTTTTATATTATGAAAATTATATGTTTAATTCTTGTAAGGGAAAATTACACCGGTGGTCTTTACATTTTGCCTCTTGTGTCATTTTGATCCATACACTTTCAATTGATACAATTGTGACCCTTAATTTTAAATTTTGTGTCAATTTGATCCAATTGATAATATCGGTAATATTTTTGACTGAAAATAATTACTAAATTGGTTGAGATAACTCACTGAGGTTAGTAAATTTATAATTTTACTCTAAAAAATATGACACATACCACTTATATGCATATTTTTCATAAAATAATATTAAGAGTTGTATTCAATTGGACTAAATTAAAACAAAATCATAAATTCACAATTAAAATCAAATCAATTGAAATTATAATAATCAAAATGACACAAGAATCAAAATACAAGAATTGCTGTCGCAATTTGTCCTTCTTGTAATTAAAATTCTAAGTATTAATATTGAGAGCACTTTTGGATAATTATTTTTTTGGTTGAGCTTTGAATATGAAGCTTTTATTTATTGATCCTTCAGAAAAGGATGGTTTTATTTTTTATTTTTTATTTTTTATTATGTACCATTACTCAAAGAATAAAATTCTTTTCTGGGCCTGTTATTTTTCTCAATTTTTACAATTGAAGACTTTTGGACAGATATTATTTGGCTGGGACTTGCTAAAAAATGAATTTCTTAGGGCTTGTTTCACGTTCAAATCAATTTTTGGACACTCAAAATCAAAAATTGTTTGGTTTTATAATTTTTTCAAAATTGTTTTTAATAAATTTTTCTATCTCTTCTCTCCTTCTCTCACATTCTACACATAAATTAATCATTTTTTTTATTTCCTCTATACACATCAATCAATCACGTTTTCTCTTACACTCATCCATTTATCTACAAGAAAAATTACAAATCATCCCAAATTACAAAACTATCTTCTATCTATACTATTATTAAATGAAAGTCTCAATTAGTATAGTGAAACCTTACTCTCCGCATGTCACGTGGCAGTGTTTGATATAAATAGTGTTTTTTATTTATAAAAAATTACACAAAGATCCTTATGCAACGTGGCAGTGTTTTATATAAATAGTTGGTCATGCCACATGGCATTAAACAAAGAGGTGGGTAGGATTTGAACCCATAATCATGAGTTTAAGATAAGAGAACTTATACCACTTAAGCTAATTAAATATTATAACATTAATTTCATTATTACTTTCTTTTATTTTTACTAATTTAAATTATACATATATTGCGTATGTCACTCGCTAGTTTTTAAAATATACAACTAAATAATATTTTAAATTTTAAAAACTCTTTTAAAAAATATATCTTTCAAAATTGATTTTAAAATCAGACCAAACCAAACGGATTCTTTTAGTCTTTTGTGTAAGGGAAGTAATTTTTTTTTTTTTTGTTGGATCTTTTAAAAATGACATTTTTTAATTTTTCAATTATTAAGCTTTTGGACGGAGAAAATTTTGGAGACTCATCCAATATGGGGACTAAAGCCATTGTTTGAATGGTGTACGACGTGAGTCGGCCTGGTGTTTAACTGTCATGACCGGACTGATAGTTATAGGCCAATCAGTTTCTGTAGGTAGAACCAAAGTATATCAATATCAAAGGACCAAAAAGAAGAGAATAAAGTACTTGCTCACACTTTGGTTTATAAAAAAAATAAGGATAGAACAAACTACTTGCTTGCATTGTAGTCTGATTTAGAGAAAGGGAGAACAAATTACTTGCTTGTTCATTACATTCATATATACAAAGTGTATAAAAATAAAAATAAAAAATAAAAAAAGTATACAATTGTACGAGAAAGAAATAAACCTTCTCGTATAATCCTGTTGATCAAGTCTGCGTTCCTCTGTACGACGTTGCTTTATCACCTGAAAATACGAACGTGAGCTAGCCGGCGGGTGTGTGCCGGAAACCTCTCCGATGCCTAAGTCAGTAAGCTTGACAAATAGACAAAGACTCTGTGTATTCAGAAAACAAAGTTGTGTTACCTCCCCATAGGTGATATTTGTGAGCTTTTATAGGTTTCGTGTGGCACAATCCTAGTAGGACTCTTACTCTTCCATGTAGAGTCCTCTTAGGATTCATACTCCTGAAAAATCATGCTTATCCTTCAACACCCCCCTCACTGCTTAAACCAAGTGAGATGGTTTTACCCCGACCGGACTACCACGACCGGAGTAAGTGTGGCTTTACTGAGCCGCAGAGTAAGCCGAACTAACATTAGTTTGGTTCTTTCATTCATTGTTCTCCAGACCGAGCTACCGAATAATAAAGCTCGGACCGGTCTAGCAGTAATGCGTTATAACCGGACTAAATCTGAGACCGGGCTACCTTCAAGGTGTTCTTGGACCGGACTAACTTTAAGCCTTTCAAGACCGAAATAACTTTGAAGCTTTTTTCCGCTCAGCCCTTCGCACTGTGGCCTGCAACGGTCCACTTACCTAGCTCGGCCCAATTTTCCATATAAATTACCCTCTCAACAATTTACTAGATTAGAATAGGGATGGCAATGGATAACCTACCCTGTCGGTATCCATGGAGACCCAACCCAAATACATGGGTTTTCCCCTTTTTTTTCTTATCCATTGGGTAGGGTAAGTGATATTCTTTAAATATCCACAGGGGATGGGTTGGGGATGGGTACCCACTAATTTCCCCATATGTTTTTTTTTTTTTTTTTTTTTTTTTTTTTTTTTTAAGATTCACAACCAAAACTAAATATACATTCAATCTTTTTTCTTTTATTTATTTATTTTTTTTTTCAGGTTCACAACCAACTTTTTTTTTTTTTTTTTTTTTAAAGATCCACAACCAAAGCTAAATATACCTCCAATCTTTTTTTTATTATTATTTTTTTTTATTTTTAAGGTTCACAACCATTTTTTTTTTTAAGATTCACAACTAAAGCTAAATATACATTCAATCTTTTTTCTTTTGTTTTTTTATTTTTTATTTTTTTTTATTTTTTAAGGTTCACATCCATTTTTTTTTTTTTAAGATTCACAACCAAAGCTAAATATACATTCAATCTTATTTTATTTTATTTGGCTCAACAATAAAATCAAATACACATTAATTAACATTGTCACATTATTCTTGTCAAATTTTATGCATATCTAGAATTTTTTAAATTTATTTAAAAAAATTAAGGACACTGTCTAGTACAGGTTTCGGTTTGCTTTTCTATGTTATTTTATTTTGTTATGTATTGTAATTTTCAGAATGGTTTGCTTGTTCTGAAATTTCAATTAACGAGTATGAATCTATTTGTTTTATGTTATCACACAATTTATACAACATATATATATATATATATGAATGTATTAGAAAATAAGGAAATTGTAGAGAATCGAAACAAGCATGAGTCGTGATTGGTTAGAAAGGATGGGTACAAAGATTTATTTGCTGGAAAAACAAAAAGGGGATACAAAGTCTTATTAAATAAATTTTTTTAAATAAAAGAATTTTTCTTAGTTATGAACAGATTTAACTGAAATCGGCTTGTTTCCCAATGTTATGCATCATTTATTTAGATAGAAAATATTTTTTAATGAAAAATATTTTTTATAAAAAAAATTAAAAATATTTTTTTTAATATTTGGTGGTGGTGGTGATGAAACGAAGGTGAAAGTAGAGATTGTGACATGGTGGTGAGGTGATGGTGGCAGTGATGATGGTAGTGGCTATGGTGATGGTAGTGTGATAGTGAAGGTGAGAATAGTGGTGATGGTGTTGTGAAATTAGTAAAAATTTAATTGAAAAAACATTTTTTGCTTTTTAAAAGTAACAAACAACAAAATTCGTGGGGGACTAAAGGAAGAAGATGGAGGATGGATTGGGTGTGGTAAGATATCTTAAAATGAGTGGTTCAGATTTGTTAAAAGGTATAATTAGATTTTGGATAAATTAAAATGAATGGTTCAAATTTGCTAAGAGAAAGATGGTTTAATGTCTAAAATGTCCGTGGCTAAGAGATCAATAAACAATTCCTTGTTTATGCCCTGATGCAATTTAATATGGGTCTTATAACACTTTCTTCAAACAGGTTCTTTCACATTTTATTTCTTCAAACAGGTTCTTATAACATTGTAATCAGGTTCTTATAACATGTAAGGGAGAGAGTGAGAGTGAGAGAGAGAGATGGTTGTAATTTTTTTTTTAATCTTTCACATTCTTCCACATTTTTTTTTAATTACTAAAACTTATTTGATTGTCTCAAAATTATATATTTGATTATTATAAAACAAACTTTTTAATTAATTAATTAATGTGTATTTGATTTTGTTGTTAAACCAAATAAAATAAAATAAGATTGAATGTATATTTAGCTTTTGTTGTGAACCTTAAAAAATAAATAAAAATAAATAAATAAATAAGTTGTTAATATTAAATATATTAAAAAAGAACGAAAAAAGATTGAAGGTATATTTAGCTAAAACCTTAAAAAAAAAAAAAAAAAAATGAAAAAAGGAAGAAGAAGTTGTTAACATTAAATATATTAAAAAAGAAAGAAAAAAGATTGAAGGTATATTTAGCTAAAACCTTAAAAAAATATATATATATATATATATATTGTTAACATTAAATATATTAAAAAAGAAAGAAAAAAGATTGAAGGTATATTTAGTTTTTGTTGTGAATCTTAAAAAAAAAAAAAAGGTTGTTAACATTAAATATAAAAAATAAAAATAAAATAAAAATGGGGATTAAAGTGGGTTGGAGAAAATCCAAACCCATTAAGAAATGGGGAGGGTGGTACCCATGGGGAATGGGGAATGGGGAAAATTTATTATAGGGGAATGGGGATGGGGAATTAATATCCACCTCATTAACCCCCATTGCCATCCCTAGATTGGAAAGAAAACAAAACATAATTTAACTAATCATGGTGTTTAAATTTGAATTTGGGGTGATTGTTGTGCTTTATGCACGGGTCACTGTTGTGCGGTCAATAGGGTCCATTATGGGTCTTATTTCTATAATTTGAATCATTCACTTTTTAGAGTATATCAAATAGAATATATCTGCAAAAAGTCAAATTGATCGGACATCGATAACTTTTTCATCTAATTACATTTGTATTTTAAAAAATGAATGGTTAATGTGATTTTGTGTATAAAACAAAATACAAATGTATTTAGATGAAAGGGTTACCGATATCCGATTAATTTAATTTTTTTCAAGTATATTCTACTCAATATCTCTAATAATTGAACGATTCAAATTATTTAAATAAGACCCAAGTAAACCCAGTTAGCCGCACAACAGTGACCGATGTGCTTTATGCACAACAGCTACCCACCTTCCTTAAAATTTGGCAACATTTATCCTTCTGTTAGAATTTAACAGAATTAATTCATTGGCTAGAGCTCTTAAACTAAACTAAGAGGTTAAGAGTTCGACTATTTTCCACCTGCATGAGGGTCATATTACCCTTGTAATCATTTGGGATATCTCTCTCCTTTGGGAGTTTATTTGTAGTTATCTATGCTATAATTGTTGATTCAAACTACGTCAATAAATTAAGATACATTGTAATTTTTTTTTAAAGAGTAATTAAACTAATGGTCCTCCAAATATACATTACATTACATTTTAAATCTCAATATTTTAATTGTTTTATTTCAAGTCTCAAAGTATACGATATGTTACACTGTAATTCTTGATGTCAATACCAATCAAAATGACTAAAAAAAAGAAATATTTATAAAATTTTACATGAAATTACAACAAAATTAAAACGATCAATAATGAGGAGCCTAATAGGTTTGACTTGGTGACTCTAGTCCCGAATGATGCTCAACTATAGAAAGAAAAATAAATTATATTAATTTGATGTGTCTAAATAAAATAATAATATAGGGTTATTTTACAACGCACATTTTTTTTAAGAGTATATATCATATGTAAGTTATGTCATCTATATCATAAATATTATAACTAAATCACTTTTATACTCAAAATTAAAAATAATATCATGATCAAATATCACTTATGACATGATTAAGACTTTTTCGATCATAACCAAAATAATAATTATAATAAGTTATAACACTACAACAAATGAAGGTTTTAAAAAACAAAAATTTAGGGATAAAATCACTTTTTAGATACGTAATATTTTTTTGTCAAAAATAGTACTATTATATTTTTAGAGACAAAATTGGACATTTAGTGATAAATTATTATCTTTTTTGGACCAAAATTTTATCTAAAAAATGATTGTCCCTAAAATGCATCTATCAACGACAATTTTAAAATTTTATTGCTAAAACTTTTTTTTTTATTATTATTTTCGAATTGACCTTTTAGCGATTATTCTCGTGACAACACAAATTGGTCCTTCAATTTTTTTTGCAACAAAAATTTTATATTTTGAAATAAAAATTTGGTCTTTAAAACTCTTATTTGTTGTAGTATAACCAACTTTACAACATAACTAAGGGTTATAACCAAAGACTAATTGAGGCATAATCAAATACCTCTTGAGACATAACTAAAATAAAACAAGTGATTATAATCAAATTATAATTTACATTACAATTAGTCATAATCAACTAACACCTGAACAAATAATAATAATAAATTACAAAAATCATAACTCAACATGTATTATAGAATTTTCCCAACTAATACCCCCTTACACTTGTGATTGTAATATATACCTCTTAACTTGTCCACTAGTGATTCTAATATATTTGTAGTTGCAAGGTTATATATATGGAGACCTTTTAAATTATTTAAAAAAATCCTTTTGATCTTTAAATTATGAAAGTGTACAAATGAACCCCTAAATTATTGTGAAATGTTACTTTGTCCCATAAATTATAAAAGCATATAAATTGTTGTGGGAATTGAATAATATTTATCTTAAATCAATTTAATAGAATAATATTGAAAGCAAAACAGATTCTGAAAAACTAGGTTTTACAATTCAACAAAAATATATATACATATATATAACAGAATAAGTAAAAGATGAAAGGGTTCAGAAAATAGCCTGTGTGATTGTGAGAGGCACGTCAAAGATGCTGTCCTAAAGTCGTTATGTGCTCCCTCCGTGCAAGTTTTAACAATCACAAACGACTCCAAGATATAACCCAAAAACTTACAAGATCTGATACAATGCACAGTTGCACCAGAAGAATTTGCCAAGAATGTATCAATTGCCCAGAAATATGAAATATAAAATACTGTAAAGAGAAGAAGGAGAGAGAGAGAGAGAAAATAGAGTACGTTATTCTTTCTGAGTAAGAGTCCTATTTAAATAGGCTCTTTGATATCTGTTTGGAACAGACACACCTTTTGATTTAAAACCAAAACCAAATTTAAAATTCAAATAAATAAGACTATAAAAGGAAATAAATAAATAATAATAAATATAATAATAAATAAAAATAATTAAAGTTTTGAAGCTTTTAGGAAATCTCCAACAATCCCCCACAAGATTCAAAACTTTGTAAAACAGTCAAATAAAAATAAAAAATAAAAAATATGGGCAACTTTAAAACCATACAATGGGTATAGGTGTTTTTCAAACTTGAACCTCACTTAGTGTTAACAGTTTCATTCTGAAAGAATCTTAGTGAACTAGGTCTTGAACTAAATCCTTTTACCAGAATTCAACATGTCACACATATGGTATGATACATAATTGTAGTGCGAGTTAGCACTATTAGCAGCCATGTGCTCAATCTTGATTCTCGTGAGAGTTTTAGGAAATAGCCCTATTCCCATGTTCGTGGTTTCACGATGCTCTCACTTAGGTGAATCCTCCAAAGATAGAAGTGACGGATGTCTATCTTGCGAGAGTATGCCCGCCTCGGATTCATTTAGAGTAAATACTCTTCCTTAACCATCACATTTACATCAGCACTGATATCTTAGGGATGAGCAGGAGAATATAAATAATAAGTTTAATAAAGTCTCATTCTTTAAAGTGCTGGAATACGAGTCACACTATAAGGATTGTTCCTACCCATTGAACTTCCTTCATGGGATCTCCAATCACAGAAGTCGGGTTACTTCCTTAGTTGACTCCCTATGGGCTTAGACCCATCCCCCTCGATAAATCTAAGACTACACTCTTAGATAAACCTTTTGTTAACTGATCAGCAATATTCTTTTCAGATTTCACAAAATTCAAAGATACAACATTTTTATTCACCAAACTTTTTATAGATTTATACCTCACTTGCATATGCCTATTCATCTTTTTATTAGTATGTGCTTGTCTCACAAGTTCTATTACAGCTCTATTATCACAATGTATAGAAATAGCAGGTATAGGATTTTTCACAAGTGAAATATCAAGGAGTAAATTTTTAATCCACTCAGCTTCAATACACGTAGTGTCTAAGGCTATAAGTTCTGATTCTGTTGTACTTCTAGAGATAACGGTTTGTTTTTTAGAACCCCATGATATTGCTGCTCCACCTAACATAAATATATACCCAGTAGTAGACTTAACATCTAAGTTATCTGTTATCCAATTAGCATCGCTATAACCTTCTACCACATTAGGAAAACCACTAAAGCAAAGTGAATAATCTAGAGTTCCTCTTAAATATTTAAAAACTCTTTCCACAGCAATCCAATGATCTTTACTAGGATTATGAGTATGTCTACTTAATCTCCCAACAGCATAGGCAATATCAGGTCTAGTCTTATTAGCAATATAGAGAAGTGATCCAATAATTTGAGAATATCTAAGTTGAGATACAGGTACACCATTATTTTTCTTCAAATTCATGCTAGGATCAAAAGGAGTTGAAACAGGTTTGAGATTATAATAATCAAACTTTTTTAACATTTTCTCTAGGATTCTAGATTGATTCAATGTAATACCTTTGGTTGTTTTCTCTAATTTCATACCCAAAATTATATAAGCTTCTCCTAAATCTTTCATATCAAATTTTGAAGACAAATAAGATTTCACATTTTTAATTATCTCTAAATTTGTTCCAATAATAAGATATAATCAACATGTAAACACAAGATAATACACCCTCCATTATCTTCTTTAAAGTATACACATTTATCATGTTCATTGATCTTAAAACCATATTCTAGAATTACCTTATCAAAATTTTTATGACACTGTTTAGGAGCTTTCTTAAGTCCATACAAAGATTTAACTAACTTGCAAACTTAATGTTCTTATCCTTTAACCACAAAACCTTTAGGTTGTTCCACATAAATCTCTTCATCTAAATCTCCATTCAAAAATGCAGTTTTAACGTCCATTTGATGAATTTCTAAATTATAAATGGATGCTAGAGAAATTAAGATTCTAATGGTTGTAATCCTAGAAACAGGCGAATAAGTATCGAAATAATCTATTCTTTTCTTTTGTGTAAATCCCTTGGCTACTAATCTTGCCTTATATTTATCTATACTTCCATCAGGTTTTAATTTCTTCCTAAATACCCATTTGCAACCGATAGTTTTACTCCCAGGAGGTAGGTTAGTCAACTCCCAAGTATTATTTTGAAGAATAGATTCAAATTCACTATTAATGGCTTCCTTCCAAAATGGTGCATCTAAAGATGATATAGCTTCTATAAAAGTATTTGGTTCTCCTTCAGTTAAAAAAGTACAAAAATCATCTCCAAAGGTTTTCTCTATTCTGGTTCTCTTACTTCTTCTAGGTTCTATGTTTAGATGTTCAGAATCATCTCTCAAAGGAATAACACTAGTACTAGGAGTAGAAGTTCTATTTATAACCTGATTTGATATCCTAGTTTTATATGGAAAAATATCTTCAAAAAATGTAGCTTCACGAGATTCAATTATTGTATTATTGGTAATTTCACTAATTTCAGAATTTATTACTAGAAATCTATTAGCACTACTATTTTGAGCATATCCTAAGAAAACGGTATCCACAGTTTTAGGTCCTATTTTCTTACGTTTAGGTTCTGGAATTGCTACTTTTGCTAAACACCCCCACACTCTTAACATTTTAAGATTAGGTACTCGTTTTCTCCAGATTTCATAAGGTGTTTTATCATTATCATTCACAATTACTCTATTCAATATAACACAAGCAGTGAGTATCGCTTCCCCCCACAAGCTCTCCGGTAAACCAGAACTAATTAGCATTGCATTTATCATATCCATAAGAGTTCTATTTTTTCTTTCAGCTATCTCATTAGATTGTGGAGAATAAGGTGGGGTTACTTCATGAATAATTCCATGTTCTTCACAAAAAGTACTAAGGGTACCTACATTATATTCACCTCCTCTATCAGATCTAAGTTTCTTAATCTTTCTTTCTAATTGATTTTCTACTTCAGCTTTATAAATTTTAAATTTACTAAACACTTCATCTTTGGTTTTAATTAAATATAAGTAACAAAACTTAGAACAATCATCTATAAAGGTTACAAAATACTTATTTCCTGCTCTAGTTAGTGGTCTATTAGAATCACAAACATCACTATGTATAAGGTCTAAGAGTTGTGAATTTCTTCGTACAGATTTATAAGGTTTCTTAGGTTGTTTTGCTTGCACACATATTTCACATTTGCGTTTAACATCAACAGATGATTTAGGTACTAATTCTAAATCCATCATTTTCCTAATTTTCCTTAAATTCACATGTCCAAGTCTTCTATGCCACATATCACAAACTTCAATATTCAAAATATTATGAGAGATATAATTAACTTCAAAAGATACATTCAATTTAAATAAACCATCACATACAAAACCTTTACCAATAAAAATATCATTTTTACTTATTACAATTTTATTCGATTCCATTACAATTTTGTAACCTAACTGTACTAAACATGATCCACTAATAAGATTTCTTCTAACTTCAGGAACATATCGCACATCTCTCAAAGTTAAGATTTTTCCAGAAGTCATCTTCAAATCTATATCTCCAATGCCAAGTATCGATGCAATTGATCCATTCCCCAAAGTTACACTTCCTCCACTTGATTTCTGGAAAGTTTTAAAATAACCACAATCAAAACACACATGTATATTAGCCCCAGAATCTAACCACCAATCTTGATATTCAAAAGTAGAATTAATTTCAGGATTATACTTAAAAGATTGTCCGACAATTTCTTCTTTCTCCAAAATCATATTCACTTGAGCATTATGACCTTGATTTCTTTGCTTATTGTTGAACCTTGGTTTATACTCATTAGTCTTCTTAAAAAAACAATCCTTAGCATAATGATTGGTTCTTCCACATACATAGCACAACCTCTTGCCACTCCCTTGTCCCTTAAAATTATTAGCATTGGCTTGGTAGTTGTTATTATGGTGTTTGCCATTTTGACCTCTAGATTTAAACTTAAGGTTGTTTTTGAAAATTTTACCTTTAGGTTGAAAGTTATTCCTATTGTTGGAACTATTCTTATTCCCATTCTCTACCACATTTACCTTAGGCGTTTTCTCTTTTCTAGTTTCTAGATTTGATCTATGTTTCTCTTCCACCCTAAGTGTATTGATTAATTGAGTTAATGACAGATCTCCTTGTTTGTGCCTAAGACACTTAGCAAAGTCATTCCAAGATGGAGGTAATTTATCGATAAGACAAGACACTTTAAACTCCTCACTAAAATTGTCCCTTTCTTTTCTACTTTTCTAAGTAGTTCTTGAAACTCATGAATTTGGTCTTCTACAAGTATGTCATCTTTCATTTTATAACCATTAAAATTAGAGACAATGAATCTATCAATACCAGCATCTACAGTTCCATATTCGGCCTCTAAGGTTTTCCATAGTTCTTTTGCAGTCGATGTGGTTGACTGATATAAATCATATAAATGGTCAGATAACACACTAAGGATTCTATTATAACAATGAAATTCAATTTGTTTGGGTGACAACCAAGATCCAACAAAATCTTGATCTTCTATGGCAGACATAAGACCCAACACGGTCAACCAATATCTTGTTTGTTTTTGCCATCTTTCAAAATTGTTACCATTAAATTTTTCAGGTTTTACACTAACAGTTTCTTCTAAATTAGCCATAAAAATAAATTAGTTAAGGTACAAGAGAATAGACAATTATAAAATCTGTGTGAGACAACAATGAAACAATCACAAATGTTAGGAAGAGATAAATTTAGATAAATTTGATTGAAAAATTAATTGCCAACAATTTAGGAAGAGATAAAATTTTTATACAGATCAAATCTAAACACAATAACTTATAACTTGAACAATGCTAATTAAATATCATGAATCTAAACAACATAATTTATCATGTGAAATTTTTTATTTTACTCTACAACTTTCCTAAGAATAATTAATAATATAAAATAAATAAATAAATAAATAAAAAACTACACATTAAACAGAGTGAGTCCGGAAAAAAAAACGCAAAGTTACTGTTTGAAAACAATAACTTTGAAAACGCAAACTACACAATGTAAGTCAATGTTTGAAACAAAGTTACACTGTTTCCGAGAAAAATAAAAAAACAATTGAATAAATAGATTTGAAACGCAAATAAAAAAAAATGACAAATACAATTATGAAACACAAACATATTTGAAACGCAATTAACAAACAGTTTATTTATAAACACAAATAATTAAACAGGTTTTTTTTTAAAAATAGATTTGTTCAACAAGTACAATTATGAAACACAAATAATTAAAAGATTAAATATGTTACAGATTTAACGACTTTAGATTGTTGTGGGAATTGAATAATATTTATCTTAAATCAATTTAATAGAATAATATTGAAAGCAAAACAGATTCTGAAAAACTAGGTTTTACAATTCAACAAAAATATATATACATATATATAACAGAATAAGTAAAAGATGAAAGGGTTCAGAAAATAGCCTGTGTGATTGTGAGAGGCACGTCAAAGACGCTGTTCTAAAGTCGTTATGTGCTCCCTCCATGCAGGTTTTAACGATCACAAACGACTCCAAGATACAACCCAAAAACTTACAGGATCTGATACAATGCACAATTGCACCAGAAGAATTTGTCAAGAATGTATCAATTGCCCAGAAATATGAAATATAAAATACTGTAAAGAGAAGAAGGAGAGAGAGAGAAAACAGAGTACGTTATTCTTTCGTGAGTAAGAGTCCTATTTAAATAGGCTCTTTGGTATCTGTTTGGAACAGACACACCTTTTGATTTAAAACTAAAACCAAACTTAAAATTCAAATAAATAAGACTATAAAAGGAAATAAATAAATAATAATAAATAAAAATAATTAAAGTTTTGAAGCTTTTAGGAGATCTCCAACATAAATAGTACTCTTAAATTATAAAAAACCGTACAAACTGGACCCCTAACAAAAGGGGTCAGATTGAAACACGCCCATAGTCTATAAAAACTATACAAATTAGACCCCTAACGAAAGTGACGCTAATAGTTTAGGGATTTATTTGTACCTTTTATAATTGAAGGGACAAAGAATACTTCACAATAGTTTAGAGAATCTATTTACACGCTTTTATAACTTAGAAAGTCAAAATGATATTTTTCAATAATTTAGGAGGTCATGGTGCAAATAATCCCAGCTTTAATTATTGGTTCTATTTCCACATTATTATGTGATAAAACTCTTCTATTTTGCTAATAAAAACAAGAGACAAAACAATACAAAGGAGGGAGCGGAAGTTGCATTTTTTTGTTTAATGGTAAAGGCTGCATTTTGATGCAAACTAACAAAAATATTACCCCTTTTTTATCAGCAATAATTCAGAGCATACGGGTGTGACATGGTCGTTACGTGATGCAAATTAAGGTGGCTTCATAACAATGTACCCAATGTCACACCCGTATAGACACATTGTGCAAGTTAAACATTGGAAGCATTTATTGTTGGAATGTGACAACCAAACATTTTAACACCTGTAGCAGCAAATAGGTGATTCCAATGTTTTATGTGACAACCAAATGGACGATGCCAATTGGGCAACGAAACAATGTAGCACTCGAATTGTCGACCAATTTTATGATTTCATACTGAATAGGCCAATGTAAATGTGTGATCACATTGAATAAGGGTGTGACATGATCGTTATGCTATGTCAACTAAGGTGGGTTCATAATAATGAACCCAATGTAAACGTATGGACATGTTGTGTAAGCCAAACTTTGAAATCCTCTAGTATTGAAATGTGATAGGCCAAACATTTTAACGCTTGTATCAGCAAATAGATGTTTATAATGTAAACGTGCCATTTATTCGGACGATGCCAATTGGACTACGAAACAATGTAATACTCGAATTGTGGACCAATTTTGTGTAAGGTTCCGGTGTCCCACATCGGGAATGGAGGGGGAGTTCCTGGATTATCAAAATAAAAACCTGGACCCTTATATAGCATCGAGACTTTTTCCTGGGTCGTGAAATCATTGGCAGAACTCTCCAGTTAAGCGTGCATAGGCTGGAGTAATTTTGGGATGAGTGACTCACTAGGAAGAACGAATTCGTGCGGACATGGCCCAAAGCGGACAATATTAATGACATGTAAATGGTTGGGGTATTATAAATGGTATCAAAACCGACTCTCCGGAGTACCGAGTGTGGACCCCTGGGGCCTCTCGGTGCATGTAGGCGGGCTTGCGAGCTGGCAAGTTATTGCACGGGGATGTGCAGCATCGGGAATGGAAAGGGAGTTCCTAGGCTATAAAAGTAAAAACTTGGACCCTTATATAGCATCGAGGCTTTTTCATGGGTGATGAAATCCCTAACAGAACTTTCTAGTTAAGTGTGCTTAGGCTAGAGTAGTTTTGGGATGGATGACCCACTGGGAAGAACAAATCCATGTAGGCATGGCTCAAAGTGGACAATATCGATGACATGTAAAGAGTTGGGGCGTTATATTTTGAGTCCCATACGAATTAGCCCAATGTAAATGTGTGGCTACATTAATGATGTGGTTGGTACATGATGTCAACTACGATAGGTTCATAACAATGTACCCAATGTCATACCCGTATGGACACATTGTGCAAGCGGAACATTAGACTGTATTTGTATTGAAATGTGACAGTCACACATTTAACCCTATAAAAAATAAAAGTAAAAAGTGGATTTAAGTTAAGAAACCTAAATATGCTGCTGATATGTGGCAATCATAGATAGTTGAAATTCAAGGCATAGATAACCTACCGGCAATATTTGTTCAATTAAAAAAAATATAAAATTAGTTTTTTAAACCAAAAAGACTAGTTTTACCTTTTTTTTTTATTGAAAAAAAAAAAAAAACGCTAGACAGCTTACAAATATAAATGATCCAAATTTTGAAAAAGTTCAAAAGACAAAAATGAACCAAATTTGTTTTCTTTTTTTTAGTAATATTTTTTAAAATTTGGTCCAATTTTTGTATTTCTTTTTTTTTTTTTGGTCTTTAGTTTATTAATTAAAAATTTTAAAAAATTCACTAAAAAGAAATAAATAAAAAAGGGAAAAAATTGGATAAAAAGTTGTTGGCACTTGTTCTAAGGTAAATGGAGTAGTCAATCTTTACATAATTTAATACAATTGTATATATCTTTGGTTCAAATGCAAATTCAGTCAATTTGACTTCAACTCTTTTGTACCGTTTTATCTGTTTCATTAGCATGATTAATAGTGAAAATATTAACAATTCATGAATTTAATGTAGAATTAGTTATTTAGTTAGATTAATGGAATAAATAATTTTTCTCTTGTACAGGTTTATTTTGCAATGAATATGAGAATATAAAATCTCAATTATATGTTCAATTTGCATTATTAATTGTAAGTTTAAAAAAGTTTGCCAATTTTCGTTAAATAGATAGTCTATTAAAATCTAATTTAGATAACAAAAATTACAATCAAGCACTAGAATGTGAAACTCATATTAATGCTTTTAATCTTATCTTATAATCCACCTAATCAAACATATCTCCGTATGCAAAGTTTTTCTTATATTTCTAGAAGTTGGAAGTAAACGTTCAGAACTTATAGTTCCCTGCCCAAGTGATCAAATTTCAAAGACTTGGAAATATAACTTCATCCAGGATGGGCCTTTGTGACTTTATCTTTTTCTTTTTTTTTTTATAATCTTTTTTGTGAAATTTCCAAGGCTGGAAAGTTTCAACAGTATAGAACAGTTGGAAATTTCTTTAGTCTTCAAATATAGGAATGACTAGTAATTATTTGTCATAGTACAACATTTGTGAGTGTGGGTTAAATCTGCAACCCGCAATCATGCCGTATTACAAACCACATATGTCCGCATTGTGTCTGTGAAATTATCCATTTGTATATGGATTGGTTCGGATTGGACGGATTATGCGGTTCAGATAACCCTATATCCAGCCCTAGTTAAAATACACTACAGGAAATATAGAATTTAGCGGCGTTTATTTAGCGGCGTTTTTTTAAACACCACTGTTTCTAACCTTTAACGACGTTTTGTAAACGTCGCATTTTATTTTGATTAAAACGGTGCCGTTTAAGGAATAGAAGTCGTTTTTTAAACGCCTTCACGTGTTACAATAATATTCCTCCCTCTCTCTTTTTGGCTCTGTGAGAATCAGAACCCTTCTCTCTCTCTCTCTCTCTCTGCGCCCTCATTTTGAATCTGGGAAACATTCAGAGTCTTAGAGAAGCCAATCCCTCAAATCTCTCACTCACTCACTCAATCGCTCGCTCTCTCTTTAAACCCTTCAGTCTCAAAGATTACGATTCAACCTTCTTCAGCTCGGTTTCATCTCAGATCCAATCTCAGAGTGATTTCGACTTCGAAGTCTCTCTCTCTCTCTCTCTCTCTCTCTCTCTCTCTCTCGATTTCAAAGCTCCACTGCCACCACCATCTGCATCGTTGACTAAGGTGAGCACACCGTCTACAATCTCAGTTTCGTATTCTCTCTCTCTCTCTCTCTCTCTCTCTCTCTCTCTCAAGCTCTTCGTTCCGTCGATTCTTCTCCTAGGGTTTACATATGTTTAAGATTTCAGATCTGAGTTTTCTCATTCAAAAATATATGTTTGAGATCTGAGATTTCTCATTCAAAAATATGTTTGAGATTTGAAATTTCTTATTCAAAAACATATGTTTCAGATCTGAGATTTCTCATTCAAAAAATATGTTTATGATTTGAAATTTCTCATTCAAAAATATTTGTTTGAGATTTGAAATTTCTCATTCGAAAATACATAGTCTTTCCTCATTAAAAATTTTCATTCGAAACAATATCCTTTTAGATATGAGACTTTCATTCGAAAATACATGCTTTTGTTAAATGATGATCAACTACCATAGTGCTTTATTTTCAAAGGCAACAGGTTCTCTGACTTGATTCACTCTAGCAGGATGCACTGATTATTGGGAGGCCTACGATTTTTGTAGCAGATCATAAGGGGTAAATCACTTAAATGCTCAGACTTGTATTCAAATTCTTCCAGTTTGATTTTATTTTCTTTCGCTAGTTGTGGAGTTTTTATCTGTGCGAGGAAGTGCTTCTTTGCACAGAATTGACCTCACCCGAAGATAATATTTCCCCGTTTAATGAACAATCAAATTAATATTGTATTATTCGGATTGTATAAACTATTTGAAAGATTATTCTAGCATAAAATTATTTGCATAATGCTGGTGCTGGATTCTATATTTTTCTTTTGTTTTCTAATTCTTGTATGAATTTTATGGAGTTAAACTATTTCAATTGCATTGAATGTTGAGCGATGGTATCCTGAGTTTCATTAAATGTTGCATCCTGCAAGTATCTGCAGGTTTCATTTCATCCATATTTGGTCTCCATTTTAGGAATGTAACGTTAGGTCTTTCATTCTTTTGTCTTGAAACTGAATTTCATTTATATTTCTTAATACTATACCATATCTCAAGGTCTTGTTACAACTTTTAAATGGACTTGTTATTGTGTCTACATCTTTTTGGGCCAAGTAAATACCAATGCTGTTTTGAAACTGTGTCAGTGAAAAGATCCAATGGGCTCAATGTGAAGACTGTTTTAAGCCACGCAAAGTTCCTACTGATGCTTTTCTTCCCTCAAGATGGACCTGTTCTGAAAACTGGTGGGATCCAGAAAGGTAAAATTGGTATCCATTTCTGCTTCTGAATCCTAGACTTTTTGTTCCTATATACAAATTTTTGTTTTTGTTTTTGTTTTGTTTTTGTTTTTGTTTTTGTTTTGAGCTATGTTGTTGATTGCATTCAAAACGAGCAATGAAGCCAATATATGTTCCTCATCTCATTGAGGGATGTAAATGTGGATACAGGGCAGGTGCTCTTGCTCCCAAATGGTTTTATAGCATCATGTAATGATTGTGCTTTATGTTTCAAGGCTTTGTGCTCTGATTCCAAGGGTTGCCATACTGATCTAAATGGTTCGTGTGACAAGCTGTAATGCTTGCATCACTTTATGAACTTGTACTTTCTTGAGTGCCCGACTTTCAATATGATAAAGAATTTCTCTTTTTTTCTTTCTTTTCTTTGTTTACGTGTTCTCTCAATACTGATATGGGTAGATCAGAGAAAATCTGAAAGCACCCACCTCACCTTCATAAAGTTCAAATCTATTGAACGAAATTATTCATGAAAGTGTTTAATTTCAACTTAATTCCAATTTCACAAAACTGAACCGTAATTTGTCATTTTGTTTGTTTCTTATATTGACTCCCAAGTAATGAAAAAAAAGATTAAATTGACTTCAAATGATAAATAAATATATCAAATTGATCAAAAAATCTTTATTTTTTTTTTCTTTTCAATTGATGCCTTAGGTGACCATATAAGCTTATATGCTAGTACCTAGTATTGCCCTTGTTTTCTAAAAAGGGTATTTTCAGAAATTTTGTATAAACCGTTGGTTGAACAAGTGTTTTTTTATTTATTTTTAATAATGGAGTACAGAGAACCAAACAATGAATTTGATTCATGTACTATAGGTTGCAATTGAAATTTCATCTTTCTCCAAGTTTGCCGGGTTCACAGGGGTCCGACTTGGTTGGACTGTGGTACCTGAGGAGCTGTTATACTCGAACCGGTATCTAGTAATAAAGGATTTCAATAGGTTAGTGTGCACCTGCTTCAATGGTGCTTCCAGTATTGCCCAGGCTGGTGGCCTAGCTTGCCTTTCCCCGAGGGCTACATGGTTAGGCTCTCTCTTTCTCTCTTTCTTCCACTTCTCTCTAACAGAGTGCACAATGTGATCTATCATTGAATGCCAATTTTCAGGTCAGCCACGGCGACACCTTCTCACTACAGGATGGAGAATTTTTGTGAGTCAAAAGAATCTTGTTTTGGGTCACTACAAGATGGAGAATTCTATGGCACAACATATTTTATCATCTTGTCCAACAATTTACTATTGGCTCCACAGTTGGATTTGACTAAAATATAGAAAGTGAAAGATAAGCTATACAACATAAAGTAACTTCAAAGTGAAAGAATGCTCCTAGCAGAGTTCATCACAAACCTTAAAACATATTAGCTACAATAAATTCTCCAGAAAAGTCTACTGTCTCATACACATTTATTTGTTTTCCTATTCTATGAATCCAATTGTTAGAAAGATATGCGGTACTTGCATTGAGTTTTAGATGCCACATTTTTGTGGAGAGGGAGTGTAGAACAAGTGTTTCTCTATTAATTGAAAATCATGGTATCTTTTTTAATGATGCTCAGAATGATGGTAACATTGTGAAGAAATGTAGAGAGAAGGTTGCATACTTGCATTCTAGATATATTGAATTTTGTGTGTGTTTCAGTGGAATGCCAGTGTGAGCAAACTTTAAATAAAGCATCCTTAATTTGTTCATTCATGTAATTGCTTGATGTTAGAATTTAAAATATATCTGTTTGATATCAAATGATAATTCTGTTCACATGCTTCTCACAAACCTACTGGGGCAAAAATTTCCATTAATATTTGGTTGACATGGATTATTTCTAGGCTGAACTTAGAGCAAGTGTTTTTGAGGGAATTGAAGAAGAAGATAGGACAATAGAAAAGGAAGAAGGTTTGCCTCCTGCACTTTTGGGTAGCTGCAATGACCATGCAAAAACAACTTCATGCTTCACCTTCAGGTTCCTCTTCAAATCTATTATTTCTCCTTTTTATTTATTTACTATTTTTTTAATTATTTTTTATCATGACTTTGAAGCTGTTGGGTGTTTATATTTTGTTAAATGTATGTGTTTTCCAGTCTGCATTACTTGCCCTGGCAGCTCATGCTTCTGATCCAAGTGAAGCCGAGCGATTGAGGCATCTTGCATCTCCTGCTGGAAAGGTTTGCAATTTTTTGGTTCAGAGTTTTCATAATAAAGTGGTTCATCCATCATAGTTTTTAACGCTATCTTTCCTATCTACAGGATGAATATGCACAATGGGTAGTGGCAAGTCAGCGAAGCCTTCTTGAGATTATGGCAGAATTCTCATCAGCCAAGCCTCCACTTGGTGTTTTCTTCGCATCAGTTGCCCCACGCTTGCAACCTAGATATTACTCAATTTCATCCTCCTCAAGGTGAATAATACCACAGCCTAGATATTATATCACAGCACTTGTTATTCAACTACATGATACCAGAACAACAACCTATTTTGTGTATATTCTAAATAAACACGTGTTGGATGGAAGCCATTTTTGGATTACATCCTCGTCTCAAAGGGATCGTTGATGCTTTCTTCAGTTATAATTACTCAGATTGGTTTTGTTGCTCTTCAAGCTGTTTCAAGTTATTGGCTAGCTTTCGGCATTCAAATTCCTCAAATTAGTAGTGGCATCTTAATTGGAGTATACACTATAATTTCGACAATAAGTACCTTCTTTGTATATCTAAGGTCTTTATCCGCTGCTCTTCTAGGATTAAAAGCTTCCAAGGCTTTCTTTTCAGATTTCACTAATTCTATTTTCAATGCTCCTATGCTCTTCTTTGATTCCAAACATGGCAAACAGGTTCTTCCAAAGCTACCTAAAGCTTGTAGACAATGATGCAAAACTTTTCTTTTACTCCAATGCAACCATGGAGTGGTTAATTTTGAAAGTAGAAGCACTTCAAAATCTTACTTTATTCACTGTTGTTTTTCGCTTGGTTTTACTTCCCAAGGGTTATGTTGATCCAGGTATATCCATGGTTCAGTGGAATAATTCATTTATTGCTTAGAAATTTTCTTTTAGATTCTTTAAACATGTCTATTTTTGCAGGGCTTGTTGGACTTTCTCTTTCTTATGCTTTGGCTTTGACAAGCACCCAACTGTTCATGATTCAATGGTATAGCAGCTTGGCTAATTATGTTATTTCAGTGGAACGAATCAAACAGTTTATGCACATACCTCCAGAGCCTCCAGCAATTGTGAAAGATAGAAGGCCACCATCTTCATGGCCTTCTGAAGGGAGGATAGAGTTATAGGATCTAAGGGTAAGGGAACTTATTATTGCTTCCACCTGTTTATATAGATGATATTCAAGCAAATTCATCAAAAAATAATCAATTAATCTTGTGAGTGGCTACTGGCTAGAAGTTTTTGGACTAAGGAACCAATGAAATTTCACGCGTTTCAACAATCTAAAAACATATGAATCCTTTCATATGGATCGGGGTGTTGATCTTCTTTAAACAAACTTTCATGTTCCTCTCTTCATTTTCTTTAATGTATATTGTTCGAGTTGCTCAGTCTTGTCTAATTGTTGCAGAGGAGATGGACTGAGATAGAAATGGAATGGTGAACTTCAAGGAATTTCTTTTTGCTTTCACCCGTTGGGTTGGTATTGATGATATCGAGGCTGATGAAGAAGGGAAAGAGAATGTATGAATTCAAAATTTTAAAGCATTGTTAACTGTCTATCAACAGTGATTATAACCTGCACAGCTTAAGCTTCTCAGATCTGTCAAAACCGCAACAAGTTGAATATATAAACATGCAGGATCAAATCACAATTCTTCCCTAAAGTTTGTATTGTAAATAGTCTTAAATTGAATGGTGATTGGATATGAAATTGAATTAATGGTGAGTGGATATTAAATTTAATGGAAAAGTGAATTAATGTTGTATTTTGAATGGGAGTTATTATTTCATATTAGTGTTAATTTCAGTTTTATTACAGGTATTTTTTTAGTTCAATCACATAAAATTAGCACAATTTAAAAAAAAAAAAAGGAGGCTATCGTGGCGTTTCTAAAAACGTCTCTAAATGTCAAACCAACGGTTAGATTTTTTTAAAAAGAGATACGACGGCGTTTTAAAAACGTCACTAAATAGTATGGTGACGTCAAGTTACTGTTAGGAGAACTTTTAGCGGCGTTTTTAGAAACGCCGCCTATAGTGATATAGCGACGTTTCTAAAGCGTCATAAAGTTATAGCTACAGCCGCATCTTCGACGTTTGGTGCTAAACGCCACAAAATGATTTGACGGCGTTTTTGAGACCTATAGCGGCGTTTTTTAAACGCCTCTAAAACCCCTATTTCTAGCAGTGATAGTAATATGACACTCATTAAGTCATGTGGAAACTAAGCCCTGATTTGGCATTCATTTTTGGGCTAAATAATCACAAAAGGACAAAATTGACTACAAAAGCCAATAACACAAAATGCTATTTTTTATCTATAATCATTACATTTTTTCTGTCACAAAAGTTAAAAAGGTCCCAAAACAAAAACTAAACGAGGCTAAAAAAGTCAGGTTAAAAAAATCCTAACACAAAAAAGTTGACTACATTAATCAATACCAAACGAACCTTATGCTTGTGTTCTGTAGTTGTCTAGGAATGTTTTTGGGACATTCGCAAACAAGAAATTTTCTCTGTTGGTGTTATGTTTTATAATTAAGTGAGATAAAAAAATTAAAAAAAAAAACTGTTTTATATGTTTTATACAATTTGCGTTCACTCATTGAGAGACATTCTCTCTCCTGTCACTTTTTTTTTTTTTTTTAATTTTTATTTCCTGAAGTTAGGTGGGGGTAATTGCCTCAATTAAACTAGGGTTCTCCTAAGGGTGCATATTACCACAAAATATGTAATTTTATTACAAAATTTTATAATATCAATCATAATGTGTAATCTCATCACAAATTGACGTAACAAAAAATGTCATAATTAAATCACAAACTTTTACAACATTTCACTACAAAATTGTGGGCATTTTTGCGACGAGAGTACACATTTTGTAATTGATATTAGAAAATTTTATGATAAAATTACACATTTTATGATAGGATGCATATAGTATGCACCAACCATAACGTTTTCCCTTAAACTAATGTAATACTACACATCCTTGTTATCCAATTTTTTTGAACACAAATATGATTAATTAAATAAGTTAAGATTATTTGATTATTTATTTATTTATTTATTTTGATAATATAGACAAATGGGCATACAAAATGAATAATTGAGATTATCAAAATAGGACCTATGATGGGCCCACAAGCTTGAACAGGTACCCTTCCAGATTTTGATGTCAAGAGAAACCAGACCCCTAGGGTCTATTTGGCAATGTTTATGTTTAGAGGTAATTACGAATTAGTCTCATTAAGGAGACTTAAAAACCATTAAGTCCTATTGATTTTTTATTCAATGATAAATTTATCAGTATCTCTTGTTTTTATGAATAAATTTATAATGATAAATTTATTCAGTTAGGACTTGTCGGTAAATAAGTCTAGTTAGGAGTGTGAAAATAGCCCGCGGTCTGTGGGCAGCTTGAAGCCTGCCTGCGGCCCGAGGTGGGCTCAGTTAGGCCCGAGCCCAGCCCAGCCAACCCCGGGACCCTAGGCCGGAGCATCATTTTGAAGCCCCGTCCAACCCACCTAGGTCAGTCCATGGCTTGGCCCATCCGAGGCCCAATGTCATTTTTGGTAAAAAAAATGTTCAATCCCGAGCCCAAGCCTAGGCCTAGCGGCCCAGCTTAAGGCCCAAATACTCCATCGACTTGGGCCTAATTTTTTGGCTCATGGATCGGGTCGGGCCGACCTGAATTTTGACAGGAGCCTGCAAGACCCGATATGGGCCGACCCCAACCCAGGCCCGAGTGGGCCAGGCCAGGCCAAGCCAAATGTGCACCCCTAAGTCTAGTTAATAGGACCGCCTCGTAAGTGCTCCTTATATTTACTGTTTTTTGTTTATATTTACATAATTTTTGAAAACTATAAACAAAACTCATTTGGTTTTTGTTTTCATTTTTAAAAGTTGTAATCAATTGACAAAATTTATTAAATTCTGTAAACACAAAAAAGTTGGTTTTGTTTTCTATTTAATTTTTTTTGACATTTCTTCTTCTTTCTCCTATTCTTTTCGACTACTACCTATTACTCTTCCATCCCGATCTATCCCATCCTTGTCTCAATTTTTTTTAATATAATAATATTAAAAATATTATAGTTAATGTTCATTTTTACTCATTTATTTGTCATATTACATATTTTAACTCTTATTAATTATAAATTATTATCTATAATATACTATAAATTTTTTTATTATTATTTTTTTTATTTTTAAAACTATAAACTAACCTATCCCTGCCCTGATATGGGGTAAAGATGGAGGATGATAAATTCACTCCAAACTCGTCTCGTTGCCATTTATTTTCATTGCCATCGGCTACATTCACAACAATGATCTCATTCGTCAACCATCTTCGATACTATTATAATAATGTTTAAAGATCACATAAGAGAAATTAAAAAAATAAAAATTCACTTTTATTAGAAGTTTGATTAAAAAAATTAAAATAATATTTTAATCACACTCATTTTAAGTAAGTAAAATAGTATTTATTTTTAATCTGGTCTTCCAAACATGTGTGATTATATATGTACTTTTAATCATGTTTCCTAAACAAATGTGATTGTACTTATCCTTGCAATCTTGTTTTTATATAACATAATTTATAATTTCTTTTTAATTTCTAATCTTGTGCCGCGGCGGAGTATCTGATCGTCAGTTTCCGGCAACGGTCGGCGGCGGAGGAGGTGGAGGGAGGAGGCGGCGGCGAAGCCGTTATCATTACCGGTAACTTCCCGGTGAGCGGTGAAACTTGAAGAAATTCTTTGATTATGAAGAAAGCAACAAGACCAAGCACACCTTCATCCGAATTCGGTGAGGTTTCTTTCCTCTTGTTTGAAGATTGTCTCTTCCAACGTGCGCTCCGCCGGAGCCTCCGTCGCCGTCTCTATCTCCGGCACTCCCGACGACCTCCACAACTCTACTTCTGTAAAATTTTGTCCTTCTATAGGTGGTGTTTGGGAAGCAACACACCAACTTTTTTATCTCATAAAAACCACTAAAAGACAAAAGTTTTACAAAACCAAAAAAAACACATCCAAACAAAATATCACATCCAACCCCATAATCATTTCACTTTTTCTCTCACAAACATCACATCCAACCACATAAAAACCCAACTATCTTCCCAAACACTAAAAATTTTTTATCTCATAAAAACCTATATCTACTAAAATCTACATAAAAACTCACTTCCCAAACACCATCACAAATTCTATATCTGATTCTATGAATTAGTTTTTATATTCTTAAACTTATTATTAACTCCAACTCTTCAATAAATCTTTTTAACACGTTTTTTGTCACCTAACAGATTACCATTATCCCCCAAGTACTCACGTGAACTCAGGAATATTTGATTCTTGCATTTCTTATTCCCAACTTTTTCAGAATTCAAATTCCAAGTACTTGCAATTCAATTCATTAAAAAAACCTTGCTCGACATCGAAATAATTAAATATTGAATTTTTAAATTTTTTTTTTAAATTCTGATTGTAGTTGTGTTTTTAATTTTGATGTAATCATTGTTTGATTGCGTGGTTTTAGTTGATAGTAGTTGAGTTTGGATTTTGATTTTGGTTTTTGTGGTTTCTAGGAATTTTTTAAAAAAATAAAAATAATATGATAATGATAATAATAATAATAATAATTTAAGTCAGTCTCAATTAGTTGGATTTGCATTTGTTAGCAAAATTTCCTTTCTTTCTATTTCGGGTGATTCAGCTTTATCTAGACATTTCCGTAACCAAACAGGCCAGGCTGATTGGTTGAGTGAGGGTTTCTTTCTTTTGTGAGCAAAGAGAGGGTTTCTCAAAGTTACCAATAGCAATTTTGTCGTAATTATTCTTAAAGCTCTCCTATTGGAGAGAAGAATTGGGGGGAAAAGGGGGAAGAGATCATGGTCTTTAACAGAGATGAATTGGCTATATTTATGTAAATTCCTCCAAATCGAAGATATTTTTTTTTGATCTGTATCAGCAATTAGTTGGCTATATTTATGGACTGTTTTATGGTTATTTATCTGTAGGATTGGAAGACTGAAAGATACAAGGAAATTATCAAATCTGGAACTGTAAGTAGGAATTTATTTGTTCTTCATTTATGATTACTTGTTAGTTCATCTATGTGGGTGATTATTCTGGATGAATGATTTCCAAGAAAATGGATTTGTGTTGTTAATGGGCAAGTGGAGCCCAGGCCTGGAGTTTTGAGATTGATGGATGAGGGCAAGGCTGCTGTAAGATAAGACATTTTACCTTATAAATGCAATCATCACTTTGTCATGGCTCTTAAGTTTTTCATTGTATTTGCATCTGTTATCCACAGTTAATTAGCTAAGACTACTTTTCTTTCCAAAGTTTAGTCAAATTCCATGTTCCCTTTCTTACATGAAGAATCTATTTGAATTAACCTTTTTGGCTGACGATTATAGGGTAAAAAATTAGCAGTCTGCTCTGCTGCAACTAAGAAAGTTCTTTTTCAATCCTTAAACTTTTTTCTTTTTTTTTTTTCTATCAAATTTAAATTTGATGAAAAATTGCTCAAAATCCATCTGCAACCTTTTCATAAAATGCTTATCAAATCAAGGGAAAAACACTTTTTTCATCGCATTGAGTGAAGCATTTGGAATATTCTCTATATTGAGTGAAGCATTACCAAATTTCATCAACAACATGAGCACTAGGCAAGCAAAGTTCTCCTGAACCGGTGCTTTGGCTTATGCTCCCATTTAGGTATTATTCTCCTGAACCTGCTAGTGGCAGAAATAAGGTCAAGAGACATGTGCATATATTTAGTTCTTATAAGAAGGTAAAGCTCTTACAACAAGTGAATAAACATGTATCAAGGTAGGCTGATGTACGCCATAACTCATGACAATGCTAAATGCGGTAGGTTTATGATTTGTTTGACTAGAGTGTTTACATATATTTCAATGTACGGTATTTTATTTGAGTTTTTTTATTTTCTGAAATGTTTAGTTCATATAAGAAGGTAAAGTTCTTGTAAGTGAATAAACATGTATCAAGGTAGGATGATGTACACCATAAATTGAGTATTTACATATATTTCAAACGTGTCATATGTGACTTGAGCTTTTAATTTTCTGAAAGTCAAGCGTTCAGGCTACATTAGTTCTAGGTGCTTTAACTTTCTAATAATTTAATCTCATTATGTGAGTGTATAATCTAGGTGTCTATATTTATATGCATGTAGGTTAGTGTCATTGCCTTTTTAATTTTGGGCAGCGATATGACCCTTCATAGTTCATGGGGATGCTCTGAACTTGTAGAATCTTTTGCTAAAATTTATTTGTGGTTCTCATTTTTCTCTTCCTTTTTGATTTCAGTAATTTGTGTTTGTCATGTGTTCTGGTTTTTGCAGCTAACTTCTGCAGCTTGTTGGGTCGTGCGCTGCTATCTATTACATGGCAATTTGGGTTGGATACACAGACATGCACTTAATCTTTGGTGTTTCTACGACTTTACAGCATGTGCAGCTCAGCAGCGAGAGCTGAATAATCAGTTGAAGCAGTAGCTCTGGAAGATCTAGGTATGTTATTCTAGTCTGTATCTCTCTACCAATGACAGGAATTGCCACTTCTTTTGTAACTGACTTTAGATACTCAGTATGATAGTTTTATGTGTTTCTCATTCTTTAGATGTTTTAGCCAATTCTTATTCAAGCTTTGAAACTTGATGTTGTTGATGAATATTTTTTTAGATTGTGAATGCTTCATTCATTTGCTTGCCTAGTGCTCATGTTATAGGGCTGTAAACAAGGGAAGTTCTTATGGTCATTTGCTTTGTTGTCATCCATGAACTTGTTCAAGTGCTCATTAATGACATCATTCTTTGTTCTATAGGAGAAACAAAATTCCAAGAAGGAAATTGAATAGCTTGAGTTGAAGTCTTGTTTTTACAAGCGTCAGTTCGCCAAGAGCATTCACTAGCATACCTAATAAACCAGGTATACCATGGCTTAAACACACTAACCAACAATTAGCTGCATGCATGGAAGCTGCCTATAATTATAATATATCTTTGCATTATTAGCCAAGCAAGTTGACTCAAATCTTGTTGACCTTTGATCCGTTTTGCTTTGTTGTCACTTCTTTTAGGTCTCCAATTCTAGGTGGCTTTTTAAATGCAAATATAGTTTATTAGAAGACCTTTACAAAGTGCCTGCCTACTACTAGATGTTTGTGACTTTGTGTAGCTGTGTATATACACATATAATACTTTGCACACAGAAACAAGTCATAGAACTGTATTCTATGTCCGATTCTATGACATGCTTTTGTGTTCCTATTCTCTTTTGTGTTCATAGAGTTTGTTTAGTCCAAATTCTCTTCTTGTTACCATGCAACTATCATGATTTAATTTGCATGTGGAATTATCTCCCAAGACTTCTCTTTCAGAATTTTTTACAAAATACTCACTACAAGATTGCGCATTAGAAAATTTAAGATGGAGAAAGAGGGGTGGAGAGAGAAAATTAGCAATCCGAGAGAGAGAGAAAAAAGTCTGCGAGATCTAGGAGGATGGAGTCCAATAATCCGAAAGCAAGGAGTAAGGAAACCAGTTTTTGATTCCCATCATCAAGGCTTGTTCACTGTTTTTGTAGATGAGCTCCTAGAGTCCATGAATCCGAAGCAACTGTTTGGGCTCTTCACTAAATTCGGAATAGTGAAAGATGTCTACACACCCATGAACGGTGTTTTTAAAGGCTCAAGGCGCACTAAGGCACTGAAGGTCTCTCGGGGCCTAGGCGCAAGGCGAGTTGCGGGCTTTATTGAAGTAAGGCGCACAGTCTTAGTAAAAATAAAAAAATTAACATAGACTAATCATTCATAGTACTAAGACAATTTTTTAAAAATAAAAAGTAATCAAGATTCAAGACAAAATATAAAATAATTCTCAAAGCCATGAAAGTGCATATTACATAACATTCCAATTTTCAAAGATAAAATAATCCACATTCAATAAAATAAAAACAAAAACAAAAACATAAACACTAAACATCCAAAACATAAATATCCAATAAATACTAATATATGTCTTAACACTTCAAAACATCAATATCAAAAGAAAAATGTTAGAACTTAGGTCGGTCAGTCAATCATCATCCTCAACATCAATGGCAAGCAAACTATCATCTTCTTCTCCATCAGTTGATTTATATCCCTCAACATCTTCTTCCTCTGTGTCATCTGAGCCCGCTTCCTCTTCATCTATTAATTGAAGTGGAGTTAATCTTGATGATTTAGATATCCTCGGTTGTGCCTTTGAGCGTGAACTTGTTGCTCTACTTGCATGGCTACTTTCTTCTACTCCAGAAGCTCTAACAACAGTGGCCCACGTCAAGCCATCATCATCATCAAACACAGGCTCATTATCTTCATCTGATTCTCCATCCATCCTCCCAAGCAACCACTCATTGCTTTCATCAATATTTCGCAAAGAAATGGGATCAAGAGTGTTGCGCATGTCATACCTAAATCTCAATGTTCTATTATATTTGACAAACACTAAATCATTGAGACGTTGTTCCAATCTATTTCTTTTCTTGCTATGAAGCTGCATAGTGCCACGCCGAATCTTTTCTATTACTTTCCGATGTCATTTTCTACACAACAAATTTAATAAATGGAAATTCATTTCAGTGTAATGTAATGTGTGATGAATTAATTATTTGTAATTTTTTTCCCTAACAAATAAAGGAAAAAAAAAGACCAATAGCACATTGTATTAATTAATTATTTGTGAATAATTAATTATTTGTTTTTTTTTTAGTGTATTTTTTTTAGTTAATTAATCATAATCAGAATCCATCTTTTTCCCCTAACAGATAAAGGAAAAAAAAAAAGACCAGTAGCACATTGTATTAATTAATTATTTGTAATTTTTTTAGTGTATTTTTTTTAGTTAATTAATCAGAATCAGAATTTATTTTTTTCCCCTAACAGATAAAGGAAAAAAAAAGACCAGTAGCACATTGTATTAATTAATTATTTGTGAATAATTAATTATTTATAATTTTTTTTCAGTGTATTTTTTTTAGTTAATTAATCAAAATCAGAGACTCAAACCAGTAGCACCTTATTTTGTATTTGTATTTGTATTTTTTTTTCCTAACAGACTCAAAGGCATAATTGAAAAAAAAAAAAAAAAAATAGAGTTGAAGTCGAAGCCAGAAGAAGAAGGACAGAGAGAGAGAGAGTAAGATCAGAAGACCATAAGAGGTCGAAGCCAAAAAAAAAAAAAAAAAAAAAACAGCCCAGTTGAAGAGGTCGAGCAGACCAGAAGAGGAGGAGGAGGAGGAGGAGAAGAAGATGGCGAAGCATACCTGCGAAGACGAAATCGAAGTCCAAGGCGAGGCGAGAGAGGAAAAACAACATAGATTAGGGTTCATTTCAGTCGTATTTGGTCATATTGTACATGAGTTGTAATCCTCTATGATTAAGAGCCATTTGAACACACCCCCGCAGCCGGTAGATCAGATCTAGTTGCTAAAAAATCAAGCGCGCCTAGTCGTGCGCCTTGCGCCTCTGTCGCTTGGCTCAAGTCGCAGCTAAGGCGCGAGCCTACCTCAAAGCGCCTAGCCTGGGACCTGTACAGGCGCAAACAGTGCGCCTTGCCTCGCCTGGCGCCTAGGCGCGCTTTTCACAACACTGCCCATGAAAAGAAGGAAGGTCACTGGTTCAAGATTTGGGTTTGTCAGATTTGATTGTCTAGTGGTTGTGAAAGTGGCTATGTAGAAAGAAAATGGTCTATGGTGGGACAATAAGGAAATCAAAGTAAGGGGTGCAGAGTATCAAAAAGGGCAGGGAATGCAGGTAACCAAAGAAAAGCCCTTTCTTCGTTGTCATGTGGGTTATCTGAATGTCAGCATCAAATCCGTGCAGGGCCAACATCAGAGACTTCAACCAACAAGGCTCACTTCCTATGCAGAGGTGGTGAAAAGGGGGATTTCTTTCTAAAACAATCTGATGTCCATCCAAGCTAAGGAAGTTAGGAATGCTTGGCTTTATGAGAGCTTAATCATTAAACTCAAGTTCTTTTTTGCATTCTCAGATTTTGTGAAAGAATGTAGGAGAAGAGGGCTTCAGGACACAATTATCAGAATGGGAAATGGAAGATTAGCTGTGTTAACTTTTAATTCAATCCAAGAGATGAAGAGCCATGAAGTGAGATTAAAGGATTGGATATTTGACTAGTGCGATTCACTACAAGAATGGCAAGCTGGAACAGTTATTGATCAAGAGAGGTGTGTTTGGCTTAGTTGCTTTGGCATTCCTTTTAATTTATGGAATGTTGAAACATTCAGAAGTTTAGGTGCCTTATGGGGAGAAGTGGTGCAATTTGATGAGAACAACACCAGAGGAATCTCCTTTCAATGTGGTAAGGTTAGAATTATAACCAATTGTATGGATTTTATCAAAGATGTTGTGCTGGTGAAAAATAAAGGAAAGGACTACCCAGTGAGAGTATGTGAAAATTTGGACTCCTCGGTGGTAATGGAGAGGAGCGTGTATCAATGTGATTGTAGACAGATGGTTGAAGGAAGCATCTGTGAATGGGGGAGATCAGAACAGTAGAGATATCCATGGCTCTGTGGTAGAACGCAGAGGTAGATGATGGGTTGAGGGGACTTTGGTGGGAGCATGCGTGGAGAAGGAGGTGGCCAACAGTAAAAAGGTCCCATCACAGAGCAACAAAGCTATTGAAGATGATCAGAAAAATTGGGTGTCAGAAACTATAGCAGATGTAGTAGGTAGTAGTTTTGAAAAACCAATCGAGGGAGCTAACAATAGACTGAGGGGTTGCTTGTTGAAAGAGTCATCATTACAGTTTGAGGTAGGTAAAACCATGGCTCTAGATGAAGATATTTGTACTCTGGGCTTTATTAAAAGTATTAATGGGTTTGAAGGGGAGAGGCCCAATATCAACCTAGAGGTGGTTATTGGAGAAGCCCAGCAGAGAACGTGTGGTGTTGGGCCTTCTGAGGTGCCTACACCCAACTGTAACTTTACAGCACATGCCTCAAACTTCATTAGCACTCATTTGGCTCAAGCCCTGAATAGTACAGATGGCTCTGGCTCTTTTTAAGGTACCTTAATCATCTCCTCTCTTCAATTGCTGAGTGGTGGTCCAGGTGGTAGAAGCAAAGGGAAGAGAAGACCTAATTGCAAAGGGCAACCCTTTCCCAATTTTTTCCAAAGAGGGACAATCTTTAGGGCTGCTGTAGCTGCTATATCCCTATCAATTTTGCAAAAAAATTAGTCAAGTAGACTTAGTAGAAGAAAGAGAAAGTTACTTGATGAAGCCTAAGACACCATACATCTTGGAAAGTCGTTGGGCATTAAGTTTGAAGGCAAGGAATCTGAAGTGATGAGCAAACTGGTTGATATGGAAGTCAGGGATGCACAAAGAGTAGCAGGTGGTGATCCAGGTTTGGTGGATGGCCGCACTTAGAAGGTCTTTCAGTTGGGGGTTGTTGCAGTGAGAATGTTTGTAATGAAGATGTTATCCTGGAATATTAGAGGTTTGGGAAGGGTGGAGAAATGGTGCAGAATTAAAACTGTTGTTAAAGATAGAAAGATTGATATACTACTTTAGGAGACCAAAAGAAACAATATACAAGTCAGAGATGCAAAGTCAGTATGGCCATGGGATAATATGGAATGTTTGGCAGTGGATGCTGAAGGAAGTTCAGATTTGGGGTTCCATCATCAATCTTAAGCAACATTTTCTGAAGCCCTGGTGTATGCGGGGGAGGGGGGGATTTCAATAAAATAAGGTTCATGGCTGACAGAAAAGAATGTAATAGGAGGGACAGAGGTATGCTAGACTTTAACAACTTCATTGACCAATTGGCACTAGTGGATATCCCTTTGCTTGGTAGAAATTTCACTTGGTACAATTCAATGGAAGGTTAGAGATGGAGTAAAATTGACAGATTTCTTATGGAGCCAATATGGTTGGAGAAATTTTGTTTCAAACTTTGGGGCTTACCTAGAGAGTATCTGATCATTGCCCCCTGCTGCTTATGGAGGATATGAGAAACTGGGGTCCTAGGCCTTTCAAATTTATCAATGCTTGGGTTCTCCATTCCATTTTCTTAGCAACAGTGGAGAAGTCTTGGGTTGAATCCTCTGCTTAAGGATGGGTTGGCTATATATTGATGAGGAAGCTCAATGCATTGAAATTGCAGTTGAAAAAATGGAATGTCGAAGTTTTTTGGGAATGTGGTGAATCAACTGAAGAAGGCAGAAGATGATGTCCATGCTGTAGATCTATTAGCAGAATTAAGACCACTCAGTACTCAAGAAACAACAAATATGAAGGAAATTAGTAGTCTGGTTTGGAAGTTAAGAAAGAGGAATGATTGGATTTGGTTCCAAAAATCTAGATTGAATTGGGCACATAATGGGGATAAGAACACCAAATTCTTTCATATCATTGCAAGCAAAAGGCAAAGTAGAAATTTGTTGGACTCAGTGTTGATTAATGGAGTTAGCTCTGATGAACCTGTGATGATCAAACAAGAAGTATTGAGGCATTTCTCCACAACTTTTGCAGAAGATTGGGTTTGTAGACCAAAATTAGCTGGATCTTTTGTGACTCTAAGCTCAACCAAGGTAAGAGAGGTCTTGAAAGCTCATTTTACCATGGAAGAAATTTGGAGGGTGGTGAAGGAAAGCAACGGGAACAAAGCCCCTGGGCCGGATGGTTTCAATATGGCTTGTGTCCAAAAGTGTTGGAAAGTTATGAAGGAAGATGTATTCAAATTCATGCAAGAGTTCCATTCCAATGGCAAATTGGTTAAAGGTCTGAATAGTTCCTTCATTGCCCTAATCCCCAAGTTGGTCAGTCCTTCGAGTCTCGGTGACTTTAGACCAATTAGTTTAGTGAATCTTGCATACAAAATCCTTTCCAAAGTTTTATCACATAGGCTTAGTTTGGTGTTGCCAGGTATTATTAGTGAAGTACAATCTGCTTTCATAGGTGTTCGTCATATCTTTGATGGTATCATGATAGCTAATGAGGTAGTGGATTGGTGGAAGAAATACAATAAGAAGGGGATTATTCTTAAATTGGATTTTGAAAAAGCCTATGACTCAGTTAACTGGAACTATTTGTGGTCTATGCTGACCAATTTTGGTTTTGGGGATTTATGGGTTACTTGGATGCAAGAGTGTGTGACCACAGCCAGAATTTCTATCCTTGTTAATGGTTCTCCAACTGATGAATTCTCTCCTAGTAAAAGGCTCAAGCAAGGAGACCCTCTTTCCCCCTTCCTCTTTAATATTGCAGTTGAGGGCCTTAACTTCTTGTTGGTAAGAGCAAAAGAAATGGGGTTAATCAAGGGTGTTTCAGTGGGCCAATCTAAGATTCAGTTAACTCACTTACAATTTGCTGATGATACCTTACTTTTTTGTGAAGCAGAGGAGGCAGAGTTGGTGACTATTAAGAGAATTCTTAGATGCTTCGAGATTATTTCCGGCTTGAAAATTAATTTCCATAAGAGTATGCTGTGTGGTACAAGTATTGATGAAGCTCCTAGCCAAGTTTTTGCAACCAAACTCAACTGTCAATGCCAAAAACTACCAATCAAGTATTTAGGGCTACCTCTTGGGGCTAATACTAAACGAAGAAAATCTTGGCAACCTGTGGTGGATAAAATAAAGTCAAAATTGGCCCTCTGGAAAAGAAAGTTTCTCTCTTTTGCTGGTAGAGTAACCTTGATAAAATCTGTCCTATCCAATCTCCCATGTTATTGTCTATCTTTATTCAAATTGCCTGCGGGTGTGGCGAAAACTATTGATAGACTGCAAGCAGCTTTTTTGTGGGGAGCTTTGAACAAAAAAGTCAAGTGCATCTTGTTAGATGGAAGTCTGTCACAACTAGTAAGATGTTATGAGGTTTAGGGATTGTGAATTTGAGGGAAATGAATAGCAGTCTACTCATGAAATGGTGGTGGAGATATGGGGTGGAGGATAAGGCATTATGGAAGCAGGTTATTAATAGCAGGTATGGAGTTGTAGGAGGGGGTTGGCTACCTAATCTTGAGCCTCCTAGGAGGGTGTCTAATGTGTGGAAAGGAATTCTCTCTGGGGTAGAGGTCAATCCAGGTTACATGATTTTTTTCCTATCGAGTATAGAAATCATACCGAGTGATGGTAAGAGAGTGCACTTCTGGCTGGATAAATGGCTGCGGAATACTAAACTTAAAGATGAGTTCCTTAGGCTTTTTAGTTTGTCTACTGAGAAGGAACAATCTCTGGAATATATTGTGTGCAGAAAGGAATTTTCAGGGGGCTAGAACTTATCTTTCAGGAGGTTATTAAGGTCTTTGTAGGATGATGAGCTTAATAGATTATATCTCCTGCTATCCGAGGCACCATGCCTGAGAGCAATCCTCCCAGATTCTCTTAGGTGGCAGAGGTTCTCATCT
Source organism: Camellia japonica (assembly GCA_030407325.1). Taxonomy (NCBI): domain Eukaryota; kingdom Viridiplantae; phylum Streptophyta; class Magnoliopsida; order Ericales; family Theaceae; genus Camellia; species Camellia japonica. The sequence goes on along the minus strand of JAPPVO010000059.1, from coordinate 167,950,854 downwards.
GGACAGTTCACAGTTGCTTCAATGAGATTCTGGTTGGAAGCTCATCATGGGCCTAAGTTGTTGATCCCTAAGCTATTGTGGGGTAATGTGGCTCCTCCTAGAGTCCAATTTCTGGGCTGGTTGATTTGGAAGGGTAGAGTTAAAACCACAGATTTTTTGCAAAGTATTGGAGTACTTAGCAGTAGCTCAAGTAATGTCTGCCCCTTTTGTAAAGATCAACCTGAATCCTTGAATCATATTTTTCTGCTGTGCAGTGGCATTTGGGAGTCCTGGACTGAATTGTTACTTTGATGGGATTTGAAATGGGCAACACCTGCTTCAATTCTGGATTTGTTACACTGGTGGTTGGGTTTCAAATGCAAAAAGATTATTATGAAGCTCTGGAATCTAGTATCATTGGCTATGCTGTGGTCTATTTGGAAAATCAGGAATAATTGCATCTTCAATGGGAGTCAACCTAATCTAAAGGATTTGAGTGTTACTGTCAAATGGAGAGTGGCTCTGTGGGCCAAATCCAACCTCCCAGGTTTCTCTTACTCTAGGCATGATATTGTTCACAACCTCAGTCAGCTCTTGTTCTGCTGTTAAGTGTGTTTGCCTCTGTTTTGTGTGCTGCTCTGGTGTATCTGTGTCAATTTTTGCTGTTCTGGTGTATCTGCTGTTACCTTGGTGCTTGACGTGGTGCATCTGTTAATCTGGTGTATCTGTGCTGGTGCTGCTTGTTTCTGGTGCATCTGCTAAATCTGGTGTCTCTGTGTTTGTTCTGCTCTAGCACTGCTGTCTTGATAGCTATGCTCTACTGTATCTGTGCTGATTGCTTTGTTGCTTGCTCGGCTGTTGTGTATTTGTGTCTGGTGCATCTGCTTGTTATGCTCTAGCACTGCTGTCTTGATAGCTATGCTTACTGTATCTGTGCTGATTGTTTTTTGCTAGCTCTGCTGTCTAGTATTTGTGTATCTGTTGGTCCCTCATCAACAGATGCTTGGTTTGGTGCTGGCTGTTTCACTATGAACGCTTTTGCATCCCCCCCCTCCTCTTATTGGTGTGTTCCTTCCTTTCTTGTAAGGTTTTTCTCATCAATAAAGTTGTTTTGGTTGATCAAAATATACACATATAAATTTACCATGTATATGGTGATCTCATGTGCTCTTCTTCATGTTGATACCTTTTCATTTTTGATTTAAATGTAGTGTCTCTGTTCAGCTTCTTGCTTAATCATAATGTTTTAGGGATTGTTTACGCTAATCATAGTATATTTGTTGTTGTTTTTTTTTTTTCTTTTTTTTCCCCATTTTCAGAGAGGAGGGTAATAATTGTAACACAACACTCTGAAAATGGCAAACATAGCCGGGTCTTATGTCAAAGTTACAAGTAACTTCTGAATTGAAATCTCATCCCCACTGTGATTCATTCCTTCCTCTATGATTCATTCCTTCATATATAGCACCATGTTCTGAGATTAATGAACCACCTTTTCATCTTCTAAAGTTCATGACCCTTTCCCATTGTCAAGCATAAGATTGTTATTTTTATCTGCTCAGTTACTTCAATTGGTATTGATTTTTAATAACCTTAGTTTTTGTTCTATTTATTATTTATTTAATCGAAATGGTTGAGTTTTATCATCAACTTAAGCACTAACTAGGGACAAAATCATCTGTTATTGCCAACTGAAGCAATGAAATTTTAGTATATTGAAGTTGAGGCTTTTGTATTATTTTGGGATTGGCCAAGCACTACGTTAGTGCTCTTTCATCCTAACCTGAACCCTAATTCATTTTTACATGAACTACCCTTTCTCCATTTTTCACATGATGGAGTTTGAATTATTTCGTTGGCCCCAACTCCAAGGGCTGTTCTCTAGAGACTCTAAATCGTGTTACATCTTGATTAAGAGAGTAATGTGATTCTGTGATATTCCTTTTCCTGGAAAATGCTTGACATGTCAACAAAACACCAAGTATCCCTCTTTTGTTTTGCTCAGCTCTCTCTCCATTTTAATCTGTTCTTCTTTGTTCTTAGATCACTTATCAAGACTTTTATATTTTTCCTTACCTATCCAGTTGATGTATCTGGATGATGTTACCCCTGCATTTAATTTCAAGTCTAGTTGATTAATTCAAACTCTGATAAATCCTATAAACTTTTTAGACTTTTTTTCTTCTAATTTTTGTTTTCTTTAATTTTGAACAAATGAGTAAGTTTATTTCTATACTTCTAGCGACTTCTGAACTAATTTGTATTTTCATTATTTAGGTCAGAAATTGCTTGGATAAATGAAAAATATGGTCAAAGAAGACAGAATATTCAAGAACTTTGAGTTTTTCTTAAGTTTTTTTTATTTTTTTAATGAGATTTTTATTGTGTAATCGCAGTAAAAAAACCTTTTATTCCTTAATTTTCATTGTATATATTTTTCAACATTCGAGTTTCGTTTATGAAATATATGAGATTATTAGCTATTCATATATGATCAATATTGCGATTCAAAGGAAATTTTTGTACAAATAATGTTGATTATATTTTAGATATTAGTTTTGTTAATATTTTAATCACGATTTATATGCTGTAATTGATAGACACATTTTGTGGTTGAATTCTTTTTTTATCACACGCACTAACCATGATGAGAAATATATATAACTGTGATCTTATCTCATTATTAATCATGGATTATTTGAGTTTATTTTCAGGTTTTATTGATTATTAATTACACTTAAAATCTGTGATTTAAATATTTATTATCACGATCAAAACATTTGATGGAATTATCTTTTAAAGACAATCAAAAAGTGATAAAAAATGACCCTTAACAATTACACTCTTAAGATCATACTTTGACAAAATAAAAAATCCGTGATTAAATAACATATATCACACTTAAAATTCATAATCTATTTATGATTTTATAGTAGTGCGGCTACTACATCCCTCAACCACTTATTACCTTCCATCGCCATAAACTACCTATTACTAGCGATAATGATCTTCGGCCACCATTTTTTTATTGAAAAGCACTTTCAATTACAACTTTATGTTGGAACAATCTTCTGTGTATATAAAATAACTTGAAATAAATTCAAACAAAATAAATAAATAACATACCAGATTTATTTATCGAACCGAATTAAAATTAAGACCAAGTCGAGTGTGTGACACTCTGTCCTTAAGACAGATTTGCCCCGCTACGGCACTTATGGTTGAGTGGCGTCTATCTCCCAGGATACAATGATCTTCACAAATTGTAGTACTACTCCAAACAATTTGTTCGGCGAACAAAACCTGTGTTCTAACTCTCTGAAATTTATTCTAAAACTAAAATGTAGAATAATGCAAAACAAAACGAAATTGGACAGCAAAAGATGGAATATCAGACTGAAATTTTGGAATTTCACCAAGTATCAAGACTGCTGGAATAGGATCTATATATAGGCAAAAAATGAGACTAAAAACCTGTCCGAACAGGTGCAACCTTTTAAGTAACCAAACAGTTACGGACTGTTGCACAATGAATACAAATATTCAAACAATTTTAAAAAGTTGACTGTTAGTGGAAATTTGAAAAGTTGTCCATTAGAGCAACTGTTTCAAACTGTTGCAACTTTATTAATATAAACTATTTGGAATATATATATATATTAAATTAATGAATATATATATTAAACAAATTGAATAGTTTAATAAATAAAGTAAGAGGTACAAATTTTAGGAAACCACTTAGGAACCCAAAATTTGAATTTAGAATTAAATTAAATTCCCACAATTACAAACTTTAGGAAACCACTAAGGAATCCAAAATTTGAATTTATAATTAAATTAAATTCTCACAATTACAAACTTTAGGAAACCACTTAGGAACCAAAAATTTGAATTTAGAATTAAATTAAATTCCCACAATAATTTTTATTGAAAAAATTCAAAAGAATTTTATCTAAATAAAAATTAATGTTAGACCCGAAAACGACGTCAACTTCTCATTCACTCATAAATGGTTTTTGACGCTCCGTCTTCACCGTGTGACTTGCCACGCGGCAAGGAACACGTCACCTCTTCAGACCTATCCAAAAGACGTTTGGGGTCCACTCAAATTGGCTCAAAAATATGCCTATATTAAACCATTTTTCCAACAATCCCCACATGAAAGGAATTTGACGGAGAGAAAATGCAACAACATGATCTAAATACAGAGAGTACAGAAATTGGAAATATTCTGCAAAGGATAGGTAGCTTTTGGCTTTGAACCTTTCCTTGTGAGACACTATCGGATTTACTAGCTAACCAGTGAACATGATGTCTTGAACTGATCAGCCGTTTGTGTAAACCAAGACAATAGAACTCACACAGTATATTCCCAGACACAGTTTAGTTCTCACTATTGTGTTCATTTTCGCCCTGAACAACCTGGTCTTCATGAGTGCTCTAGAGAATTGTAGCCCTTCACAAATCTCACAGAACCGGCCCAGTTCACACTCACATAGGTGATTCTTATGAAGAGTATCCTACCATACTCCACTAGGTTTACCTAGATATAAAAATCATTAAAAGTTTTACCTAACCTAAAACGCTGCAGTCATCACTATTTCATCAAAGAAATGGGTAGGAGTTTAGACTCCCCAGTGATCATTCTGAGTTATTCACAACTCGGTTGTCCCTTTGAACCTAGATCTTGGGATCTCCAGTCAACTAGGTTGGGTTGCCGTTGTGGTAACTCTTATTTAATAGGCTTAAGTCCCATTCCCCTCGATGAATTCTCAACTAACTCTCTTGCTAACCCTTTGGTTAGTGGATCCGCTATGTTGTCTTTAGACTTAACATATTCTATGGAAATAATTCCATTAGAGAGTAGTTGTCTCACGGTGTTATGTCGACGACGAATGTGTCGTGACTTACCGTTATACATATGACTCTATGCTCTACCTATAACTGATTGACTATCGCAATGTATGCATATAGCAGGCACCGATTTTGGCCATATTGGAATATCTTCAAGGAAGTGGCGAAGCCATTCTGCCTCTTTCCCAGCTTTGTCTAAAGCTATGAATTCAGATTCCATAGTAGACCTAGCAATACAAGTCTATTTGGAAGATTTTCAAGATACAGCCGCACTACCAAGAGTAAAGACATACCCACTGGTGGACTTCGAGTCTTTAGTATCCGATATCCAATTTGCATCACAGTATCCTTCAAGTACTGCTGGATATCTAGTATAATTAAGCCCAATGTTACGAGTAAATCGGAGATATCTTAGAACCCTTATCATTGCTTTCCAGTGTTCTACTCCCGGATTACTCGTATATCTACTTAATTTACTTACTGCATAAGCTATATCTGGGCGAGTGCAGTTCATCAAGTATATTAAGCTTCCAATAATTTGGGCATACTCTAATTGAGAAATACTTTCCTGTACCTTCTTAGAAAGATACAAATTAACATCTACAGAAGTTCTAGCAAGATGATCATCATCTTTGCTGAATTTGTCAAGCATTTTCTCAATGTAATGAGATTGTGACAAAACATAACCTTCTGATATTTTAGTAATTTTCATACCAAGAATTACATCAGCAATGCCCATGTTCTTCATGTCAAAATGTTTATTCAACATTTTCTTAGTAGTTTTAATCATGTCATTATTACTACCAATGATGAGCATATCACCTACATAAAGAAATACAATGACATAACCTTTATCTGTGTTTTTAATATAAACACATTTGTCACACTCATTAATTTTAAATCCATTTGACATCATTGCCTTGTCAAATTTCTCATGCCATTGCTTTGGCGCTTGTTTTAAACCATATAATGATTTAACCAATTTACACACTTTCTTTTCTTTTCCTGGAACAGAAAAACCTTCTGGTTGTTCCATGTAAATTTCTTCATTTAACTCACCATTTAAGAAGCGATTTTCACATCCATTTGATGAATTTCTAGATTATATAGAGATGCAATGGCAATTAGTATTCTAATGAATGTTATTCTAGTAACCGGTGAGTATGTGTCAAAGTAATCAAGACCTTCTTTTTGTCTAAATCCTTTGACCACAAGTCTTGCCTTGTATTTGTCTATTGATCCATCCGCTTTCAATTTTCTTTTGAAAATCCACTTGTACCCAAGAGGTTTACAACTTGGTGGCAAATCCACCAATTCCCAAGTGTGATTTTGCAATATGGATTCAACTTCACTGTTGACAGCTTCTTTCCATAAAGGAGCTTCAGGACTGGACATAGCATCTTTAAAAGTTAAAGGCTCATTTTCTAACAAATATGTTAGAAAATCTGGACCAAAAGATTTTGAGGTTCTAGCACGTTTACTACGCCTAAGTTCCTCTTTCTCATTTTGATCTAACTCTTGTTCTTGATCATGTTCTTGATCCTGACTAGTAATAGCATCAAAAGATCTTTTATTAGTACTAGTCTCTTGTCCAGTCTTCTTTGGAAATACATGTTCAAAGAATGATGCATTCCGAGACTCAATAATAGTATTTACATGCATTTCGGTATGTTCTGATTTATGAATAAAAAACCGATATGCACTACTATTCTTAGCATAACCAATGAAAATGCAATCAATGGTCTTAGGACCTATCTTAGTCTTTTTAGGACTAGGAATAGCCACTTTAGCCAAACACCCCCACACTTTTAAGTATTTGTAGGATGGTACTCTTCCATGCCACAATTCATAAGGTGTTTGATTTATTTTCTTTCGGGGTACTTTATTTAAAATATAATTAGCAGAAAGTATTGCTTCCCCCCACAAGTTCTGAGGTAATCCAGAACTGATTAACATGGCATTCATCATTTCTTTTAAAGTCTATTTTTCCTTTCAGCAATTCCATTTTGCTGAGGTGAGTAAGGAGCGGTGGTTTGATGAATTATTCCATGTTCTTTACAAAATTCACCAAAAGGTGATTCATATTCACCACCTCTATCACTTCTAAGTTTCTTGATTTTCTTACCAAGTTGATTTTCAACTTCATTCTTATATTGAATGAAAGTTTCCAAAGCTTCATCCTTGGTTCGAATTAAATAAACATAACTATATCTAGTATAGTCATCTATAAAAGTGATAAAATTTTTTCCCACCTCTAGTTTGAATTGATTTAAAATCACAAATGTCACTATGAATTAATTCAAGTGGTTCCGTACTTCTTTCAATTGAATGAAAAGGAGTTTTAGATAATTTTGCCTCAACAAATTTCACATTTATGATTTGAATCAATGTCAAATTTAGGTAAACATTCCATATTAATTAATCTACGCAAAGATCCATAATTAACATGTCCTAGTCTACCATGCCATAAATTTGAAGACTCAAGCAAGTAAGAAGAAGATGTAGTATTATTAATAACTGAGGGTACAACGGTCATTACATTTAACTTGAAAAGGCCATCAGACATGTAACATTTTCCTACATACATCCCATTTTTAGTAAGTACAAATTTATCACTCTCAAAACTAGCCTAAACCCATTCTTACTCAACCGGAAACAAGATTCTTGCGAATGTCCGGTACATGCAGCACATTGTTGAGAGTGAGTTCCTTTCCAGATGTCATCTTGAGTACAATCTTTCCTTGTCCTTCAACTTTGGAAGTTGAGGAGCTGCCCATAAAAAGTTGTTCACCATTGTCCACTGTAGAATAAGATGTGAACATCTTTTTGTCGGCACAAATATGGCGAGTAGCACCAGTGTCCACCCACCATTCTTTAGGATTTCCGACAAGATTTGCCTCGGAAACAACTGCAGAAAGATTGATGTCATCTACACCATTGGAAATCTTGTCCACTTCGGTCATATGGGCTTGAGCAGGCTTCTTGCTTGTTCTTCTTTTGCTTTTGCCTTTGCTACGACAATCTTTGGCCCGATGTCCCTCTTTGTCACAGATGTAACATTTGCCATTAAACTTGTACTTTTTATTTTCCCGTCCTTTAGAGCTTTGTGATGAACTTTCTCCAGAAGACTTTCGTTTCTTGGTTTTTGAAGCATGTTCCATCACATTTGCCTTAGACTCCATAGGAAGCTTACCAGCCCGCTTTTCAGAATTGCGGTTGTCCTCCTCAATCCTCAAACGCACAATTAACTGTCCATAGAAATTTCTTTGCGCTTGTGTTTGAGGTAGTTCTTGAATTCCTTCCAGCCTTTTGGTAATTTTTCAATTAAGGCTGCACTTGGAAGGATTCACTGAGAGACATACCTTCTGCGTGAATGTCATGCAGAATGAGTTGGAAATCTTGAGCTTGGTGATCACAGTTTTTGAATCAACCATTACAAAATCCAGGAATCTGCCAACCACAAATTTCTTTGAGCCGGCATCTTCCGTTTTGTACTTTTTCTCCAACGATTCCCAAAGTTCCTTTGCTGTCTTGATTGGACTGTAGACGTTGTATAATGTGTTGTCAAGTCCGTTCAAGACGTAATTCCGGCAAAGGAAATCGGCATGTTTCCAGCATCAACCGCAGCAACCACTTGCCGGTCGGTTTCATCCTCTTTAGGATAGGAGCATCTTCACGGAGGAAACAAGCCAGGTTCAGAGTTGTAAGATAGAACAACATTTTCTGTTGCCATCTTTTAAAGTCAGTTCCTGAGAACTTTCTGGCTTTTCACCGTGATTTACCGGTACTGTTGCAACAGGAGAGGGGGTTGGCGTCATTGCAGTCATCACAGTAGTACTTGTTTGAGCATTAGTTTCAGTAGCCATCAATTCTAATATATAAAACAAAATTATAATTAGAATTTACACTACACAAAAAATTAAACCAAATTTACAGAATTAAATTCTGTAAAAATAAAAGAAACAAGAATGTAATTTTTATTTTTCAATTAATTTGAAAATAAAATAAAATTTTATTTAACCAAAATAATTCCACACAGAAAATTAAATTCTGTAAAATAAAAGAAATAAGAATATAACTTTTATTTTTCAATTAATTTGGAAATAAAATAAAATTTTATTTACCCAAATTAATTCCACACAGGAAATTAAATTCTGTAAAAATAAAAGAAATAAGAAAATAACTTTTATTTTTCAATTAATTTAGAAATAAAATAAAATTTTATTTAACCAAATTAATTTCACACAGAAAAATTAATTTCAGTAACACTTCAATAATTAAAATACTGAAACAGAATTTTAATTAATGAAAACTCAGAAAATAATTTCTAAAAACCAAAAATAATTTTCTGGCAAAATTCCACAAAAATATATTCTGAATTGTTAATGACACTAGTATCGTATTACTAGTTGTTAAAGAAAAGAGACAGTATATTTCTACTATCTGTCAAATAGCATATAATCACTATTTGTTTTTCCAACCAGAATATTATTTTGCAAATCCACAGAAAATAATTTTCTTAAAAGAAAAAAGAGAAAAGGAAACAAACGAAAAATTCTGTAAATAGAATAATTCGAATCTGTCTTAAGATTGTTGGAACAATCTTCTGTGTATATAAAATAACTTGAAATAAATTCAAACAAAATAAATAAACAACATACCAGATTTATTTATCGAACCGAATTAAAATTAAGACCAAGACGAGTGTGTGACACTCTGTCCTTAAGACAGATTCGCCCCGCTACGGTACTTACGGTTGAGTGGCGTCTATCTCCCAGGATACAATGATCTTCACAAATTGTAGTACTACTCCAAACAATTTGTTCGGCGAACAAAACCTGTGTTCTAACTCTCTGAAATTTATTCTAAAACTAAAATGTAGAATAATACAAAACAAAACGAAATTAGACAGCAAAAGATGGAATATCAGACTGAAATTTCGCAATTTTACCAAGTATCAAGACTGTTGGAATAGGATCTATATATAGGCAAAAAATTAGACTAAAAACCTGTCCGAACAGGTGCAACCTTTTAAGTAACCAAACAGTTACGGACTGTTGCACAATGAATACAAATATTCAAACAATTTTAAAAAGTTGACCCTTAGTGGAAATTTGAAAAGTTGTCCATTAGAGCAACTGTTTCAAACTGTTGCAACTTTATTAATATAAACTATTTGGAATATATATATATATATATTAAATTAATGAATATATATATATATTAAAAAATTGAATAGTTTAATAAATAAAGTAAGAGGTACAAATTTTAGTAAACCACTTAGGAATCCAAAATTTGAATTTAGAATTAAATTAAATTCCCACAATTACAAACTTTAGGAAACCACTAAGGAATCCAAAATTTGAATTTATAATTAAATTAAATTCTCACAATTACAAACTTTAGGAAACCACTTAGGAACCCAAAATTTGAATTTAGAATTAAATTAAATTCCCACAATAATTTTTATTGAAAAAATTCAAAAGAATTTTATCTAAATAAAAATTAATATTAGACCCGAAAACGACGTCAACTTCTCATTCACTCATAAATAGTTTTTGACGTTCCGTCTTCACCGTGTGACTTGCCACGCGGCAAGGAACACGTCACCTGTTCAGACCTATCCCAAAAGACGTTTGGGGCCCACTCAAATTGGCTCAAAACTATGCCTATATTAAACCATTTTTCCAACACTTCAAGCGGCTGACTGGTTATCATCTCTAATAACTTCTTATGGTCAATAATCACCTCTAGCCATTATCTCTCGTTGCTAACAACCATCTCTAGTCACCATCTTTAACTATCGATAATCACCTCCCATAGCTTCTATTTTCACTTGTTTCCAAAATAAAATTTTAAAATATTTATATATGAAACATATTTTTTGTTTTCATTTTTACAAAAAATATATATAAACATATTTATTATTTCGTGTAACAAAAAAACAACAAACTATAAATTTTGCCAAACAACACCTTAATTGTAAACTGTTTTCTGCGAGTTAACTTTATAGATTAATGAGTTAAGTTTGGCAAGAGCTATTTTATCACAAAACATTCATTGGAATTTTCTATTTATTTTTGGTCGACTCACAAGTTGGTGAGCATAAAGAAGGAAAACACACATGACAAATTGCACTTCTGATAGAGGAAGGAAAATGTTGAAAGATGGGTAGAACGATGACAATAATTGTCCATTTATAAATTTTTAGGATTTTAAAAATATTTGCAAAACAAGAAAAATAAGAAAAATCAAATATATCAAGTTTTGTATGGAAACGAAAGCTAAACAAATTCGAACCCTTTTTACAAATTTTCTAGAAATAGTAAGGTTGACTTGAACCTGCCAATCTGCCTATAGGTTGATCTCAACCTGCCAATTTGCCTATAGGTTTTAACCCGCCATTTACTACCTCTACAAATTACTAACGCAAGTGATCAGATAAGAGTGGCGACTTCAGCAATTTTGATGAATAAGAATCACTTTATAAATTTAAGTTTTACAAATTTTAAAAACAAAAAACAACTTTTAAACTAAATAACATTTATTGTGTTTGGTTCTAAATTTTTAATAGTTTTTTTTAATTTTTTTTTTGTTCTTAGTCAAATTTATATATATATATATATATATATTTTAGTAATTTTCTTAGATGCATCTAAAAATATATTTATTTATTTTTTTGTGAAAAATGTACTGAAATTTTTAATTTTTTTATATTTAGTCAATTTTTTTATATAAAAAAATTCACAAATATTTTAATTTTTAAATTTATTTAGATTAAGAGAATCTAAAAAGAAAGAAAAAAAATCTGATTAAAATGTTTAAAAAATTCACCAAAGACGGGTAACCCCAAAATATAACTATATTGCCATATATACATGAGAAGGTATTGACAGAATATTATTGGATGATGATACCAATAACATAATATTACTATTGTATTGAACATTTTTTTTTTTTTGATTTAATGGGATCTTTTAATTTTTTAAAACAACCAAAATATACAAAATAAAATATTACCAATGCAAATAAACTTCTTCTTTTTTTAAGAGCCTTCGTTGTGTAGCAGCCTCGCCCTTCCGACATCCGGCATTGATTGAAAACACTTTTTGAAGAAGCCGTTTAGAGTGGCGGCGTTGACGCCACAAAATATATGAGACTGTGGTATGAGGAACCAAACCAAATTGAGGAGGTCGCCTCCTTCTCTAAGCTGTTGAAGATGGTAATTTTTTGGACAACTAATTGCAGCGTAGCATAACATCCCCAACCACACCATTTTCAATTTTTCCCATTTCATCTCCTTCTTACCATCGTCGAGTTCAATAATCACATCTTTTAAGAAAAAATCCATCGCCTGTAAGAAATCCAATTTGGCTTCTTGTCCTTTTTCAACTTTTTCATGAACATAATGTCTTTCCACCTCAATGAAATTTTTTATCATATCCGAGGGAGACCATTTGCGTCCTTCTTCTCCTGCTTGTCTTTTCATTTCTCTACATGTAAGAGTTTTAAAAATTAAATTTTTTTATCTTTAGAAATATAAATTTTGTTCTAAAAAATATTTAGGAACTAATTTCAATTGTCGCGAGGACAGATGCAAAAAGTTATCCCGAAAAGTAAAAAAAATGAGTTTCTAGGAACAAACTTTTAAAAATATCGCTAATAAATACAATTTTAGGGATAAAATATTTATTTTTTGAGACAAAACTTTTGGTTTTAAAAGACTAATAATTCATTACTAAATGTCTAATTTTATCACTAAAAATAAAATAATAACACTTTTTGTAATAAAAATATGTTGTCCCTTAAAAGTAATATTGTTCCTAATTTTATTTTTTGTCTCAAACCATAATTTCTTGTAGTGATAACATCCGTACTACGGGCATAGCTTATGAAATCCTCCAACTGACTATCCGATACAACAACAGGCAACAACGAACGGCAGGTGAGGAGTAGATATCTGTTATGACGTGCATAATAATAATTTGGTCATGAAAAGCTTTAAAGCCAAAGAACCCCTCAAGACTCCCAAGGTCAATTGAGTAGTCTGCGGCACGATAAATAAATTGTATAATCATAGGATATAGCGTCCGAGGGATACTATGGATGTACCTATTGAACTCGTATTGAATCCCAAACCTCCCAAGTATTCTACGCCATTTTGGACGCTTATCTTCCTCTTCGAATAGATCGATTTGCCCCATCTTTGTAGACTACTTCTTCTTTTCAAAAAACCAAGGAAATTTCTGCCACAATCGGATTGCCCATTTGCCTCTGCCGCGGTTAATTAGCCAAAGCATCGCCCAATCAGAGAATAATAACAAAATGACTGCATAAATCTCCAAAGCTAGAGCTCCGACCAATAATACCCCTGTGATCACAATATCAACCATGGAGTAGTGCTGCTCGTTCCACTTCGCTTCCATGGCGATAAGCCGGAAGAGTCCTACCAACACAGACACCGTACACGTGAAGCTGATAGAGCGAAAAATGCACCCTCTCTTGGTAAATGTTATGGGTGCTTTTGTGTATAACAAATCGTACATGAGCCCCATTTCAACCTCCAATATATCCCCAATATATGTATCATCATCCAGATTCATTGCATTCAGATTCAGATATTCTTTTCCCAGAAAACTTTCTGATGGATGCCATTCCATGAATGCATATCTACCAATGTCATAATTCTCTATATAATCTTTAAATTTCGCCACCAGTATGCAGGCCCAACTTAAAACTTCATCTCTCCCTTTTTGTTTGATAGGAGCAAGCTTACCTGTATATGCATCTAATAGATCATTAGAAAAGGGTACAATGTTTCCTGATTCATCATGGCATGCTAACTTAAGAGCCCATGTTCTCTCCCCATACTTAATAATTCCAGCCACGAATGCGGGAATTAACATAAATGAAAACCAGAAATGCCTAAGACATAACAATGACATAAATTGCCACAATAGCTTGAACACCCATGCCCAAAAAATGCCTTATCCACAATTGATTATCTTCCAAAGAATAAGCAGTTATAGTATCTGGGCCACCAAGATGCAATAAAAGCAAGGGTGTCCATAATGCCTGTAATGCATTATTGGGATTAGGAATATTATTTTGGGCATCAGAGAGCTTGCCAAAGGCAACAGTTGCCACCCAATTGGCCATTATGTAGGCCAACCAGACAATCACTTTAATCCATTGTGACGAAATATTCTTTCTGCGTTTGCCAAAGACAAAAAGAATGATTTGTAAAGTGAGACGTAGAACCAGCATTCGAACATTCCACACATCCCATAGTATCTTCCACGATGCTTGAATCAAATGCATCACACCCTTCTCTTCTTTATCTACATGGAGAGAAAATTAAGTTACTATAAGTAAACATAGATGGATAAATATGAATTGAACATTGTTATCCAACCTAAAAAATTAGACACACTTTTTAAAATTCAATGATGTGGCACTTAATTAGAATATCTAAAGTAACATTCTCTCTTATATCTTCTCTATCATCAACCAATTATCTCGCTTACATATCATTGGGTCTAAAAAGTGAGATTGTATATCATTTTCCATCATGGTAACACAATATAATTGAGAATGAATATTCAAAAATTTCTACAATACAACTCTCTTTTTTTCTTTTCTTTTTTTATTGTGCACCATACGCAAGTTATGATAATTTATGATATCGATAGTACTACAAAGTGTCTTAACCAAACCACTTTTAGTCAAAACTAAAGAAATCAAAATGGGTCATAACTAAGGGGTTGTTTGGGATGTCCTAAATAAGTGCACTTTTTGACTTTTTGAACTAAAAAGTTGAGGAAAAAAATATGGTTGTTTGTTTGGGTTAACTTTTTGACTTTTTGTGGAAAAATGTGTATTAAAAATTTGTATAAATTAGTGTGTAGGAGAAAATTAGGATTGGGAGTTGTGCAGCCGTAATTTTTGACTTTTGATTAATAGTGATAAGTTTTTAATTTTTTTGAGTAACTTTTTGACTTTTTAGCCACATGCCAAACTTGGCCTAAATACCATAATGAATTATAATTAACACCACAATGAATCATAGTTAACATTAAAATGAGTCATAATCAAACGCCACTTGCATCATAACTAAATACTTTTTTAATCATAACCAAAATAACAATTACAATTAAAAATAAAAATAAAAAAAAGCACAATAATCACTAACTTTTGCGGATAAAAAAAAATAACAACCATAATAAATCATAATAAAATCCTAACCAATACCCTAATAGGTCAAAACCAATATTACAATAGATTATAACCAAACATCACAAAAGTCATAACTAGGCATATGATACACTCTAGGGGTGTAAATTTGGCCTGGACTTGGCTCGACCCATGTTGGGCCTCATAGGCTCCAGCCAAAATTCGGGTTGAGTCAAAAAATTAGGCCCGGGCTTAGGGGGTATTTGGGCCTTGGGCGGCCTGGGCATGGGAGCTCGAGCTTGGACAAGCCTGAACATTTTTTTTTATTTTTTTATTTTTTCTACCAAAATTTTATTATTTTCCACTAAAAGGACACTGGGCCTTGGGCGGGCCGGAAGGGCCGGGCCTTGAGTGGGCCTTAAGCAGGCCTATGGGTCTGCCCACTGGTCGGGCCAAGCAGGCCGGGCTTTAAAATGATGACCCAGGCCCAAGTCTAGGGTCTCGGGCTAGGCTCAAGCCCGGGCCTAAATAGGCCAAGCCCACCCCGGGCCGCAGACGGGGCTTCAGGCCGACCACAGACTACGGGCCATTTGTATACTCCTTTTTTTGAGGTGTGTTTTCATAGAATTTCCCATTAAAGTGAAGAGAAACGTTATAAACTCATAATTTATGTCTCTCAATTTACTCACAAAGGCATAATAAGAGAATTGGACCCCTTATATGATTGAGTTTGTAATATATTAAAATTGACACATAATCTATCAACTCATTGTGAGACTTAAATTATGAATCTTAATCTTTTTTTCTAAAATGTCATAATTAGTGTTTTTAACTTTCCTGCCTAAAAATAATGTGCACCGTCGTCTTTCACTGACAATTAATAATGATTAAAAAGAGAACATGTCATAATTTTTTTATTTTCATCCAAAACACTAATTTTGAAAAGATAACGCTTGATGTGGATTCAACTAATTAACATAGTTTCATTTAATATTATAACTAGTTGGTGTGTTAATTGATAAATTAATTAATATTTCTAATATTATTGTGGAATAATTGTCTGTCTAACTCGTGAATCACCTCACCTATTTATTTATTGATCTTGCTAATAATATAGCCTAAAGACTATCAATAAGAAACACAAAATGCCAAAAAAATAAATATATATATATATAATCTAAATACACTTTTTACGTATTTTTAAATATTAAAACAAATAGAAGGGTTAGATATTATTAAAAAAAGAAAAGAAAAAGAAGAAGACATAATTTAAACAATATATATTTTTAAGCATGACACATGTATTTTTGAACATGACATAAAAATTATGCACTACACATATTTTTTTAATTTCTTTTTATATGTGCCATGCGAAATTTCTTTTTTGATTAATAAATACATCATAATTATTCTGACTGCTAAAAAGTTTATGATTCTTTAGACACCATATATATTGTTTAGTTTTTAAAAATAAAATAAATATATTTTGAGTTAGATCTAGGTTAGATATGATGAGTAAAAACATAAATAAATTTCTTTTTTGATTTTCAATATTGTATGAAGATTTTTAAATTTCAAAAATCTTATATACGGTTAGATGGACCTATATTTCTATGATATTTTTACTTCTTAATATTTTAAAATTTTTAGAAAATAAGAAATTTAGATTAATATTTTGGAGCTCATAGATATTTTCGGACGAAATTTAATTTTTAATCAGTAAATATTTTTAGAAATATTTTTATAACAAAATAGGAAATATGTATATATTATTTTGTATATTTATTAACATTTTAAAACTTTAATTAAGAAATTATATATTTATTCTTAAAATAAGTCTAATATCTATTGTATCAATATTAAAGTATATTTTTATTTGAAAAACCATATAGACTATACTTTTTGCTTAAAACCAAAAAAATTATAAGTAATCATTCCATTTAGAAAATATTTCATAATTATAAATATAAATTCTATCAATTTTCATTTAATGTTTTTCTCAATAAAATTAGGTCATTTGAAAATTATAATTTGTAGCTAAAAATATCATTCATAATTTCCATTTAAATATTTTAAAATTATATTTAGACTTTTCCTTTAAATCTCAAAATAAATGTAACATAGATATGGTCAGACTTTATAGCAATCTCGGTTTTCCCTCCATTGATTGTTGTATTCCAGATTCGGTTCCGTGGATGTTTGTTGTTGTGTAAGTCTCTTTTCCTCCTTTAAATTCTTTGTATTTGAGTTTTAGGATGTGTGTGGGTAGGTTTGAAACAGGTTGGTTGTGATTGGAAGCAAATGGTTGCTGTCCAATTTTTGGTCTCTTCGCTCGAGCGACTTCGCTCGAGCCAGGACTTTGTCGCTCGAGCGAGCTTTGTGTCTTTGCTTCTTCGCTCGAGCGAGAGTTTGTACGCTCGAGCGAGTTTTGTGGGTCTTCAGGTTTTTGTTCAGACACAGCTTTGGCTCGAGCGAGCTTTTCTTCGCTCGAGCGAGCTTGGTCTGGTGTCGAGCGAGCTTGGTCTGGTGTGTCTCTTCGCTCGAGCTAACGGTCCTTCGCTCAAGCGTGCGTCTGTGTCTAGTTTTGGACCTGAAGGTTATGTTTCTTGGCTCGAGCGAGCTGTCCTTCGCTCGAGCAAGTGAGCTATATGTTTTGGGTTTCTTCGCTCGAGCGAGCTTCTCTTCGCTCGAGCTTGCTTCTGGGTTGCAGACCTGAAGCTTCGAATTGTTGGCTCGAGCGAGGCTTTGTGCGCTCGAGTGAGGCTTTTTTGTGTCTGGTCGCTCAAGCGACCACTCCTTCGCTCGAGGGAGCCTCAAATATATCAGTTGGCAGCAGCTTCTTCTTCTTCACTTTTTCTCCATCTCTTTTACTAAAAACCCTAGAACGGCTACTCCCTCTCTCTCTACATACCTTCTCTCTAAAAATCCATCTAGTTCTAGTGATCTCCTACCCTAGTCCCTTTATAAAAAGTGTGGAGCTTGGTGTGGGCTTCATTTCAATCCGAAAAAGTTGGTGTTTAGAGCATTTTGGGTTTTCACCTTCTCCTCCATTTGGTCTCTTCATTTGAGGTAGGGATATCCTACTTCTTCTTATGGGTTTTGACATAAATTTTAGTCATTTTGATTAGATGGTGTTGTTTGGTAATTTTGGAAAAGTTAGGGTTTGTATTGAAATTATATAAAAAGGGGTTTTCAATGGTTAAGCTTCATGTGTATGAGAGGTCTTGGAAAATGGAATTATTGTTGTTAAATTGATGAAATTGAACCTTATGGTTGATATTTGGAGAATTGGGGAAATGCCCTAATTAGTGTGATAAATTAATTTGTATAATTAATTTGGGAAAATATGAAATTGAGTCGTAAACCATGGAATTAGGAAATTATGGAATTAAATGGTGTAGTTGGATTAATTTATCACTCACCTATGGAATGTTGATATTTTATCTGTTTGATAAATTTATTATGTATTTAGAGATAGCTGCTTTGGGCTATCGGTGGAGGATAGTCTTGATTGTTGTAGACACTGTATGTTGATTAGGGAAAACTGAAACTAATCACATTGAATATGTCATTGAATCTGACGGTTGGAATAATACATCGAATATGTGTATTGATTGATCATTGTATATGATGAGTGTTTAAATATATTATATATGAATATTGTTTGGGAGGAGATAGGGGATGTACTCCATGGTTTGAGAGGAGATAGGGGATGGACTCTCAAACCCGTTTGGGAGGAGATAGGGGATGGACTCCATTAATAACTAAGTTAGCCGGAGTGTCTAGGGTGAAAGTCCCGAAATCCTGATTACGTTTGCATAACGTAGATAATTGAAGTATAGAAGTGTTTTAATATGAGTTACAGTCTCATGTGAATAATGAATAACGGAAGTGTCTTATATGAGTTGTAGTCTTATTTAATTGTTTGGCTAGATATTGAGCCAGGTTTATGAATGTACATTGGATAAGTAAAGGAAAGTGGAATGAAACACGGATGTAATTGTCATGGAACTGGAATGTGTTGTAAGTTGATTTACAGGTGTTAATCATTTATTGAATGCTAATGTTTTAGTTATTGCTCATAATTGGTTTAGTATATCTCTACTGGGCATTGGTTCACCCTATATGGGACATCATTTTCAAGTTCAAGTGATATGCCACCTCCAAGGTCGTAGCTTGGGAAGCTTTGAAGCTGATAGATCCTTTTTGTTGTTCTCTTTTGGTATTACATGTAAATTCAAGCCAAGGGCTTAAAGTGTATTTGAGTTAGCACTCTTCTTTTTGTAACCAAGTGTTGGCTTGGAAAGTTGTAAGCCCGTAGGGCATTTACTTTTGTTATCAATATGTAATACTTTTGTAATGAATACTCTGATGAATGGAATTATAATTTATTCTCTTATGTCTATGCATGTCAAGAATGTGGGTTTATATGTATTATTTTGAAGACGTTACAACTTGGTATCAGAGTGTACCGGGTTTGAATACCTTGGGTACGTGGGAAGTGGTTAGTACCACAATGGGTTTGTCTCGCTTGTTAGAGACTTAGATGTAGTGTTATGTACTTATGTGATAACATGCTTATGTGACTATATGGGTATGGGATTTAATTTCTAGGATGTTGATTGGATCCTTGGGTTTCTGGGAGTCCTGTTGGAAAAGCACTTGATCAATGCTGTTTCTAACCGGAACTCTAGCAACGCCTCGGGACTGTCACTATCCGGAAATGAAATTCGTAAGTGTTTATGTGATTATATGCTTACATGGAATGAATTATTGTTGTCCAATGCATTAGGACGCAAGTGAAATAGCTTCGGCACATTTGTGAATGTGCTAATGTCTTTGTTACCTTTATTAGGATGTCAGGACGAGGACGTGGTGGTAGGCGTGGTAGGCCTAGGAGGCAGGAGATGCCTATACCGGATGAGATTCCGGCGCAGCAAGAGGGGGTTGGTCAGGCCAATATGGCCGAGCCAGTAGGTCAGCAGGCCATGGACGCCTTAGCCCGCAAGATGGCAGGAGCATTGAGGGAATCCATGGACATTCTCAGAGCTGAGAATCAAGTCCAGGCCCATGTTGCTGAGGCAGGGCCTTCTTTTCTGAAGAGGGAGTTTTTCCGGCCTAATCCGAACGAGTTTCTAGGGGATCCTAAAGAGCCACTTAAGGCTGATGAGTGGCTTGAGCAGATGATGAAGACGTTTGAGATGCTAGGCATCGAAGACGGTGCTTTGAGGGTGACCTTGGCGTCCTTCCAGCTAAAGGGAGACGCGAGTCAGTGGTGGAAGTTTGTTCGGCGCCGTATTGGTGGGACTTGGGAGGCTTTTGTCGGTGCCTTCCAGGAGAAGTTCTTGCCTCCCGCTGTTAGGGAGAAGTTGAGGGATCAGTTCTGTCAGCTCAAGCAGTTGAATACCCCAGTGGCCGAGTTTGAGGCTGCATTTACCAGTTTATCTAGATTTGCACATGAGCTAGTGGCGTCTGACGAACGCCGCTGTCTTGAGTTCGAGAAGAAGTTAAGGACAGGGCTTAAGCTTAGGGTTGTAGGGTTCATGATTAGGGAGTATTGGCGTCTTGTGGATGCCGCGGCGTATCTTGAGATCATTATGCATAAGGAGGAGGAGAGAATGAGGGGCTCCAAGAGAAATCATAATGGCCAGGGGGATGGCAGGAGGCAGAGGGGTTCCAACCCTCAGTAGTCCCAAGGTGCTTTTGTGAGATCTACCTTTCCAGTGCTGAGTTCAGGCTCTAGGAGAGGCAGTCAGGGAGACGTTACTTGTTACAAATGTGGTCAACTAGGCCATAAGTCTCCAGCTTGCCCGCAGAGGGGAGGAGGTCAGAGACCATCTTCATCTTCGGCTCGTCCTCAGAGCTAGAGTCAGGGCAAAAGCTAGCCGCTCTCTTGTTACCAGTGTGGTCAGGCGGGGCACCTGAAGAGGTTCTATCCGCAGTTGAGTGGCACATCTGGTGCATCTGGGTCGAGGCAGAGTTATCAGCCAGCTCAGTCTGTTCAGGCCTCGAGGGCCAATCAGGGAGCCTCATTGTCTCAGTCAGTGCAGTAGTCTTTTGCTCCGAGAGGTGAGCAGGTAGATCAGAGACCTTCAGGGCGTGTGTATGTTGTTACCGCGCAGGATCTTGTACCGGCTCCATCTGTTGTGAGAGGTACCTTTTTGTTTTGTAACTCGGTTGCTAATGTGTTAATTGATACGGGTGCATCCCATTCCTTTATATCTACTGCATTTGTATCTGTTTTGGGGTTAGAGTTGGCACAGTTAGCATCTCCTATGTGTGTTGTATCACCTGTTGGAGGTGAGTTGATTTTGAAACAAGGATGTAGAGGTTGTGATATTGAGGTCGCCGATCGCCGGCTTCCATTCTCTTTTGTAGTTATGGCTATGTCGGGTTTTGATGTGATTTTGGGTATGGACTGGTTATCGTCATGCCGGGCTGTTATAGATTGTTACCGCCAGAGGGTTACTATATGTACCTTAAGCGAGGATTGTTTTCATTTCTTGGGGGATCGGGTTGGTCACGAGGGCGAAATGAGCTTAGTTTCCTTCTCGTTAGCTGTTTGAGTAGTGAGTGTGATAAGACCCAGACTGTATTGCCGATAGTGGTTTATGAGTACTCGGACATCTTTCCC
Source organism: Camellia japonica (assembly GCA_030407325.1). Classification (NCBI taxonomy): domain Eukaryota; kingdom Viridiplantae; phylum Streptophyta; class Magnoliopsida; order Ericales; family Theaceae; genus Camellia; species Camellia japonica. The sequence continues at coordinate 167,929,214 of JAPPVO010000059.1, read as the reverse complement.
GAGGATCTTGTTAGTTTGTCACCTCATCGAGAGATTGAGTTCTTTATTGATCTAGTGCCTGGCACGGCACCAATTTCTATGGCACCGTACTGTTTTGCCTCAACCGAGTTGAGTGAGTTGAAGACTCAACTCCAGGAGTTGCTAGATAAGGGCTTTATCCGCCCTAGTACTTCACCGTGGGGAGCACCAGCCCTCTTTGCTAAATAGAAAAATGGGGCTTTGAGACTTTGCATTGATTACCGAAAATTGAATCGGGCTACGGTTAAGAACAAGTACCCTATGCCTCGTATAAATTATCTGTTTGACCAGTTGAAAGGGTCCCGTTGTTTCTCTAAAATAGAGTTGAGATCGGGTTACCATCAATTGAGGGTCAGAGAGGAGGATATCCCGAAGACGGCATTCCGTATGCGGTATGGCCATTATGAGTTTCTGGTGATGCCTTTTGGGCTCACCAATGCACCGGCAGTGTTTATGGATTTGATGAACCGGATATTCCGGGAGTTCTTAGATTGCTTTGTGGTCGTCTTTGTGGACGACATTCTGATTTATTCACCTTCGAAAGAGGAGCACGGGAAATACTTGAGAGTGGTGCTTGAGTTGCTTAGAGCCCATAAGCTGTATGCTAAATTTGGGAAGTGTGAGTTCTGGCTAAGAGAGATTAAATTCTTAGGCCATGTAGTCTCCGGGGAAGGGGTGTCTGTTGATACATCCAAGATAGAGGCAGTGCAGGATTGTGCATAGCCTAAGAGTGTTTTTGAGATCCGCAGTTTTCTGGGATTAGCTGGGTATTATCGTCGGTTTGTGAAAGATTTCTCCAGACTAGCTTCACCATTGACTAGATTGACGCGGAAAGGGGTCAAGTTTGTGTGGAGTGAGACTTGTGAAAAGTCGGTCCAAGAGCTGAAAGTTAGACTTACCACCACTCCAGTTTTGATTATTCCGGAGAGGGGTTTGGGTTGTGCAGTGTATTGTGATGCTTCATGAGAGGGTTTGGGTTGTATGTTGATGCAAGAGGGAAAGTGGTAGCCTATGGCTCGCGACAGTTGAAAATACATGAGAGGAATTACCCTACACATGACCTAAAGTTAGCGCGGTGATTTTTGCCTTGAAAATTTGGAGGCACTACTTGTATGGTGAGAGGTTCGAGGTGTTCTCGGATCATAAGAGTTTGAAATATCTGTTTATATAGAAAGACTTAAACTTGAGGCAGAGAAGGTGGATGGAGTTCATGAGGATTACGACTTCGAGTTGCGTTATCATCCGGGGAAGGCCAATGTTGTGGCCGATGCCCTTAGTAAGAAATCCATTAGTGATGTAGCTTGTATAGCCATCCGGGAGTGGGAAATGTTGGGTGTGCTTGGCGAGTTTGATTTGCTTCTGGGTGAATCTGTTGAGTCTGCGGCCTTGTTTTCTGTAGTTGCGCAGCCTACACTTGTGAATCGAGTGTTAGAGACACAGAGAAGTGATCTTGAGGTAGAATCCCTCCGAGAGAAGATCTCCAGTGGGAAGGTTGAGAAGGGTTTGACTGTGTATCCTGACCTGAGTGTGAGGTATTGAGACCGTTTGTTTGTGCCGGAGTCTTGTCGAGAGGAAGTACTCCGAGAGTTTCACCATTCACGCCTTGTTGTGCATCCGGGAGGCACTAAGATGTATCGTGATTTAGGTCGCCAGTTTTGGTGGCGGGGTATGAAGAAAGATGTGGCAGTTTTTGTGTCTAAGTGCCTTACTTGTCAGCAAGTGAAGGCCGAGCATCAGAGGCCAGGGAGTTTGTTGCAACCCTTGCCTATTGCCGAGTGGAAGTGGGAGCATGTCACTATGGACTTCTTTGTAGGTCTTCCGAGGACTCAGCGGGGTAGTGATGCTATTTAGGTAGTTGTAGACCGGTTGACTAAGTCAGCGCACTTCATTCCTATGCGCGTGAGAGATTCGGTAGATCATCTTGTCGACTTGTATATTCAGGACATAGTGAGGTTGCACGGAGTCCTAGTGTCGATCGTCTCAGATAGAGATCCGCGTTTTATTGCTAGGTTGTGGCAGAGTTTACAGAGTGCCTTGGGTACTAGATTGACCTTTAGCACGGCTTATCATCCTCAGACTAACGGGCAGTCCAAGCGTACTATTCAGATCCTTGAGGATATGCTTCGAGACTGTGTCCTTGACTTTAGTGGATCGTGGGAGAGGCACTTGCCCTTAGTGGAGTTTGCCTACAACAACAGTTTCCAATCGAGTATTGGCATGGCACCGTTTGAGGCCTTGTATGGCCGACCGTGTAGGTCTCCAGTGTGTTGGGCTGAGGTGGGTGATGCACCTTTGTTGGGCCCGGAGTTGGTGCGGGAAACGACGGAGAAAGTTGAGCTTATCCGTAGGAGGCTTGTTACAGCCAGAGTCGCCAAAAGAGTTATGCCGACCGTAGGAGGAGGCCTTTGGCATTTGAGGCGGGTGATCATGTCTTTCTGAAAATATCACCTAGGCGGGGTTTGATGAGGTTTGGGAAGAGTGGGAAGTTGTCCCCTCGGTTTATTGGCCCTTTTGAGATCCTTGAGAGGATTGGCGAGGTTGCCTACCGTCTAGCTTTACCGCCGCAATTGTCCAGGGTGCATGACGTGTTTCATGTTAGTATGCTTCGGAAGTACGAGCCGGATCCGTCACATGTATTGGATTGGACCGACTTGGAGGTTGATGAGGATGCCTCGTATAAGGAGAGACCGGTGAGGGTCTTGGATAGGAGGGATCAAGTCTTGCGAGGCAAGACCATTTCCTTGGTAAAAGTTTTGTAGAAACATCACAGGGTGGAGGAAGCCACTTGGGAACACGAGTTGGAAGTCCATGAGAAATATCCGGACTTGTTTGTTAATGTGTAATCATGTATTGGAAATTTTGTTTTGTTGATAAACTTTAAGAGCATTGAATATGTCTTAAGTTGTAAAACATTGTATATGTTTCGGTTTATGGAAGTATTATGGAATATGCCTTGAAAATGGAAGTGTAATTTGACATTGTATATGTTAAATGTATTGTAGAAATGCAAATATATCATTAACATTGAGTATGTTATGGAATGATGGAATATGGTATTGGAAGTTGTTGAATTTCAAAGAAAAGCATGTTGTTAATGCATATTGAATTATATTGTGAATTGCCTCTTGAATAGAGATGGGATGACCAGTAATAGGTCAAGATGTTGAAGATGGAATTGTATTATTGCTGAGAATTGAGAAAACATGTTTTTGAAACTTATAACTAATTTCGGAGACGAAATTCTTTAAGGGGGGGAGGTTATAGCGATCCCGGTTTTCCCTCCATTGGTTGTTGTATTTTGGACTCGGTTCCGTGGATGTTTGTTGTTGTGTAAGTCTCTTTCCGTCCTTTAAATTCTTTGTATTTGAGTTTTAGGATGTGTTGGGCAGGTTTGAAATAGGTTGGTTGTGATTGGAAGCAAATGGTTGCTGTCCAGTTTTTGGTCTCTTCGCTCGAGCCAGGACTTTGTTGCTCGAGCGAGCCTTGTGTCTTTGCTTCTTCGCTCGAGCAAGAGTTTGTACGCTCGAGCGAGTTTTGTGGGTCTTTAGGTTTTTTGTTCAGACACAGCTTTGGCTCGAGCGAGCTTGGTCTGGGGTGTCTCTTCGCTCGAGCTAGGGGTCCTTCGCTCGAGCGTGCGTCTGCGTCTAGTTTTGGACCTGAAGGTTGTGTTTCTTGGCTCAAGCGAGCTTTCATTCGCTCGAGCAAGTGAGCTGTATGTTTTGGGTTTATTCGCTCAAGCGAGCTTCTCTTCGCTCGAGCTTGCTTTTGGGTTGCAGACCTGAAGCTTCGAATTGTTGGCTCGAATGAGGCTTTGTGCGCTCGAGCGAGGTTTCTTTGTGTCTGGTCGCTCGAGCAACCACTTCTTTGCTCGAGCGACCCTCGAATATATCAGTTGGCAGCAGCTTCTTCTTCTTCACTTTTTCTGCATCTCTTTTACTAAAAACCCTAGAACGGCTGCTCTCTCTCTCTCTACATACATTCTCTCTAAAAATCCATCTAGTTCTAGTGGTCTCCTACCCTAGTCCCTTTGTAAAAAGTGTGGAGCTTGGTGTGGGCTTCATTTCAATCCGAAAAAGTAGGTGTTTGGAGCATTTTGGGTTTTCACCTTCTCCTCCATTTGGTCTCTTCATTTGAGGTAGGGATATCCTACTCTTTTTTATGGGTTTTGACATAAATTTTAGTCATTTTGATTAGATGGTGTTGTTTGGTAATTTTGGAAAAGTTAGGGTTCATATTGAAATTATATAAAAAGGGGTTTTCAATGGTTAAGCTTCATGTGTATGAGAGGTCTTGGAAAATGGAATTATTGTTGTTAAATTGATGAAATTGAACCTTATGGTTGATATTTGGAGAATGGGGGAAATGCCCTAATTAGTGTGATAAATTAATTTGTATAATTAATTTGGGAAAATATGAAATTGAGTCGTAAACCATGGAATTAGGAAATTATGGAATTAAATGGTGTAGTTGGATTAATTTATCACTCACCTATGGAAATGTTGATATTTTATCTGTTTGATAAATTTATTATCTATTTAGAGATAGCTGCTTTGGGCTATCGGTGGAGGATAGTCTTGATTGTTGTAGACACTGTATGTTGATTAGGGAAAACTAAAACTAATCACATTGAATATGTCATTGAATATGGCAGTTGGAATAATACATCGAATATGTGTATTGATTGATCATTATATATGATGAGTATTTAAATACATTGTATATGTATATTGTTTGGAAGGAGATAGAGGATGTACTCCATGGTTTGAGAGGAGATAGGGGATGGACTCTCAAACCTATTTGGGAGGAGATAGGAGATGGACTCCATTGATAACTAAGTTGGCCGAAGTATCCAGGGTGAAAGTCCCGAAATCCTGATTACGTTTGCATAACGTAGATAATTGAAGTATGGAAGTGTTTTAATATAAGTTGTAGTCTCATGTGAATAATGAATAACGGAAGTGTCTTATATGAGTTGTAGTCTCATTTAATTGTTTGGCTAGATATTGAGCCAGGTTTATGAATGTAAATTGGATAAGTAAAGAAAAGTGGAATGAAACACGAATGTAATTGTCATGGAACTGGAATGTGTTGTAAGTTGATTTACAAGTGTTAATCATTTATCGAATGCTAATGTTTTAGTTATTGCTCATAATTGGTTTAATATATCTCTACTGAGCATTGGCTCACCCTATATGGGACATCATTTTCAGGTTCAGGTGATATGCTACCTCCAAGGTCGTAGCTTGGGACGCTTTGAGGCTGATCGATCCTTTTTGTTGTTCTCTTTTGGTATTACATGTAAATTCAGGCCAAGAGCTTAAAGTGTATTTGAGTTAGCACTCTTCTTTTTGTAACCAAGTGTTGGCTTAGAAAGTTGTAAACCCGTAGGGCATTTACTTTTGTTGTCAACATGTAATACTTTTGTAATGAATACTCTGATGAATAGAATTATGATTTATTTTCTTATGTCTATACATGTCAAGAATGTGGATTTATATGTATTATTTTGAGGACGTTACAGACTTTTATTTTTGACTTTCCATTTACAAATTTTTAAATTACGAAAAAAGAAGAAGATAGGCCAATAGTTTTGTATCATCAATATTTTATGACACGCATTTTAAAATTTTAAAAATAAAATATTGCAGGCTTGGATATTGTTAAAAGACATAGTTAAAATCATATGTATTTTTAAGCACAACACATTTATTTTTTTATGTGACAAAAAAATATGCACAGCACACGTATTTTTTGTTTTAATTTCTCTTTGATTAACAAATATGCTATAAATATTTTGATGCCTAAATGTTTTTTTAATTCTATAGATGCCACATGAATTGTTTAGTTTCAAAATAAAAATAGAAAATTTTGAAATAAATATTTTTAAAATTTAAAATTATATAAGATTAATTTCATATTTGGAATTTTTTAAGATTTTTAAATTTCAAATCAGAGATGGCTAAATTTCTTTTTTGACTTTCTATATTAAGATTTTTGAATTCCAAAATTATAGATATGGTTAGATGGCCAATATTTCTATGGCATGTGCATTTCTTAAAATTTAAAAATTTAATAAATTTAGATTAATACTTTGGAGCTCATAGAACATTTTTAGATTAAAAGTTTATCTTAGGGGGAATTATAGTTTAGCAGGATAAAGAAAAAAAAATTACAAAATTATGTGAGGTGTAAGTGATTTTGTGATGGAATACAATTGAAATATTCTTGTACCCCTCCATATTTATGTAAAAAAAACTTTTTTATTCCACTGGGATGTAATACCCCTTTCATTTTACTTAATATAAGTATAATCATGGTACACACTCTTAAAAAGTGCGTACCATATACACCTTATAATTAAAAAATAAAATGACATGATTTCATACTTTCTAAGTCATAACTTAAAATATATATATATATATATATATGTATATGATAACTAAACACAACATGAGGCATAACTAAAAAACACATAAGTTATAACTAAAATAATGTTATAATTAAAGAAGAAAATAGCATAATTAGAAATGCATATAATACACTCTTTTTAAGGATATGTAGTTATAAATCGATAGATTATTCAATCAGTAAAATAGATAGAAGGGGCCAACTAACACGAGACAACCCTCTCTCAATATTAATTATATGAGTATTTACCTGTTGAAAAATCAAATATGAGATCTTAAACGGGCTCAGCAACGCAGGGAACCACAACAAGAGATCTGCAAGTAACCCCTCAAGTAAAAAATTTCATTTGAAGCTACCACATAAAGTGTTTCTACATTATTTCGCAAAATATTTGAACCTCAAAAAACATTTCTCATAAACAACATTGTCAAGGCATTATGAATATAGAGATAACAATAATGTAGGACAAATCAAGATTAACTTTAAAGAAGTTAGAATCTCACTTGGTGACTCTTGCAATGATATTAAATTCTTATTGTGGCTAACATGTAAACTAAAAAATAGAAGTTAGACAGTGCCAACTAATTAAAAAGAAAACATATATATTCTTGAAAAGAAGAAAAGAAAAACGCTCTTTCGTACCTCTATTTTGTGGCCTGTGATGACTTTGAAAACAAGAAGATCAATGATGATATGGTTGGTACTCCATATTACCTCCCAATCTTTATATTTATACAGAAACAAAGCATGTCAAAGGACAAAAGAAGAGAATAAATTACTTGCTTGCATTTTGGTGTAGGAAAAAAAAGAGGAGAGAACAAATTACTTGCTTGCAATCTGATTTAGAGAAAAGGGAGAACAAACTACTTACTTGTTCTTTACATTTATATATACAAAGAAAGTGTATCAAAGGACAAAGAAGAAAAATAAAAACAAAACAATTTACTAGCTTGGAATCTAGTTTAGAAAACAAAAGCGAATTCAACCAGTCACATGGTGTTTAAAATTTGGCAACATTTGTCCTACACTTGACAGTTAACAGAATTTAGCCCATTGACCAGAACTCTTGCACTGTACTAAGAGATCAAGAGTTTGATACCTCCAACCTACGTGAGGGTCCTATTCGCCTTGCAGTCGTTTTGGGTATCTCTTTTTTTCTTTGGGAGTTTATTTGTAGTTCTCTATGTTATAATTGTTAATTCAAACTACTTCAATGTTTTGAGAAAAAAATGTAATTAAAAAAGGGTTAACTACACTAATGATCTTCAAAGGATACGTTATACTATATTTTAGTCCCAATTTTTAATTGTTCCATTTTTGTTCTCAAATTATGTGATTTTTTACACTTTAATCCCTAACGTTAATGCCATTCAAAATTAATAACACAAAAGAAGTATTTTTAAAAAAATTTATGAAATGCATCAGGTTCTAATTTTTTTGGTTAGTATTTTTTTTTTTTTAAGATGCATTAATGGAATAATAGGGATTAAAGTTTAAAACTTAAGGGAAATGAAACTGATTAGGTTGTGATCTTATACTCCGTTGTATCTAGGTGCCTTACTTGTCAACAAGTGAAGGCCGAGCATCAGAGGCCAGCGGGTTTGTTGCAACCCTTGCCTATTGCTGAGTGGAAGTGGGAGCATGTCACTGTGGACTTCGTTGTAGGTCTTCCGAGGACTCAGCGGGGTAGTGATGCTATTTGGGTGGTTGTAGATCGGTTGACTAAGTCGGTGCACTTTATCCCTATCCGCGTGAGAGATTCGGTAGATCATCTTGCCGACTTGTATGTTCGGGACATAGTGAGGTTGCACGGGGTCCCAGTGTCGATCATTTCAGATAGAGATCCACGTTTTACTGCTAGGTTGTGGTAGAGTTTGCAGAGTGCCTTGGGCACTAGGTTGACCTTTAGCACGACTTATCATTCTCAGACTGACGGGCAGTCCGAGTGTACTATTCAGATCCTTGAGGATATGCTTCGAGGTTGTGTCCTTGACTTTAGTGGGTTGTGGGAGAGGCACTTGTCCTTAGTGGAGTTTGCCTACAACAACAGTTTCCAATTGAGTATTGGTATGGCACCATTTGAGGCCTTGTATGGCCGACCGTGTAGGTCTCCAGTTTGTTGGGCCGAGGTGGGTGATGCACCTTTGTTGGGCCTGGAGTTGGTTCGGGAGACGACGGAGAAAGTTGAGCTTATCCGTAGGAGGCTTGTTACAGTCCAGAGTCGCCAAAAGAGTTATGTCGACCGTAAGAGGAGGCCTTTGGCATTTGAGGCAGGCGATCATGTCTTTCTGAAGATATCACCTAGGCGGGGTTTGATGAGATTTGGGAAGAGTGGGAAGTTGTCCCCTCGATTTATTGGCCCTTTCGAGATCCTTGAGAGGATTGGCGAGGTTGCCTACCGTTTAGCTTTGCCGCCACAGTTGTCCGCAGTGCATGACGTGTTTCATGTTAGTATACTTTGGAAGTACCAGCCGTATCCATCGCATGAATTAGATTGGACCGACTTAGAGGTAGATGAGGATATCTCATATGAGGAGAGACCGGTGAGGGTTTTGGATAGGCGAGATCAGGTCTTGCGAGGCAAGACGATACCCTTGGTAAAAGTTTTGTGGAAACATCACGGGGTTAAGGAAGCCACTTGGGAACGTGAGCTGGATGTCTGTGAGAAATATCCAGACTTGTTTGTTAATGTTTATCCATGTATTGGAAATTTTGTTGTATTGATAAACTTTAAGAGCATTAAATATGTCTTAAGTTGTAAAACATTGTATATGTTTTGATTTATGAAAACACCATGGAATATGCCTTGAGAATGGAAGTTTATTTTAACATTGTGTATGTTAAATATGTTGTTATTAACATTGAATATGTTATGAAATGGTGGAATGTGGTATTGGAGATCGTTGAATTTCAAAGAAAAGCATGTTGTAAATGCATATTGAATTATATTGTGAATTGCCTCTTGAAAAGAGATGGGATGACCGGTAGTGGGTCAGGATGTTGAATGTGGAATTGTAATGTTGTGGAGAATTGAAAAATCTTGTTTTTGAAACTTGTAACCAATTTAGGGGACGAAATTCTTTAAGGGGGGGAGGTTATAGCGATCCCGGTTTTCTCTCCTTTGGTTGTTGTATTCCAGACTTAGGTTCCGTGGTGTTGGTTGTTGTATATATCTTGTTTCCATCCTTCAATTCTATATATTTGAGTTTTAGGTTGTGTTGGGTAGGTTTGTAACATGTTGGTTGTGATTGGGAGCAAATGGTTGCTGCCTAGATTTTGGTGTCTTCGCTTGAGCGAGCTCTTTGCTTTTGTTCCTTCGCTCGAGCTAGGGTTCCTTAGCTTGAGTGAGAGTTGAGTGGTGTGTCTGGTGGCTCGAGCGAGAAGTCTTGCGCTCGAGCTTGCGTCTGCGTCTCTTTTTGACCTGAAGGTTGCATTTCTTGGCTCGAGCGAGATTTCCTTCACTCGAGCGAGCGAGCTGTTTGTTTTAGGTTTCTTCGCTCGAGCGTGCTTCTGGGTTGCAAACCTGAAACTTTGAATTGTTGGCTCAAGCAAGGCTTTCTACGCTCGAGCGAGGTTTCTTTGTGTCTGGTCGCTCGAGCGACCAATCCTTCGCTCAAGCGAGCCTCGAATATATCAGTTGGCAGCAACGGGTTTTTATACACTTTTTCATCTCCTTTTTCTCTCAAACCCTAAAATGGCTGTCTCTCTCTCTAAACCACCACTTCTCTCTACAAATCCTTCTAGTTCTAGTGTGTTCCTACCCTAGTCCCTTTGTTAAAAGTGTGGAGCTTGGTGTGGGCTACATTTTAATCCGAAATTTGTGGATTTGGAGCATCTTGGGTTTTCTCCATTTACTCCATTTGGTCTCTTCATTTCGAGGTAGGGATAACCTACTATATTCTATGAGTTTTAACATAAATTTTGGTCATTTTGATTAGATGGTGTTGTTGGTAAATTTTGAGAAAAGTTAGGGCTTGATGTGTGATTTATAAAAGAGGGGTTTTGTGTTTTAAAGCTCCATGTGCATATAAGGCCTTGGGAATATGAGTTTGTGAGTTAAATTGATGGAATTTGGTCTTAGGATGAATATTTGAGAAAGGGGGAAAAATGCCCTAATTATGTTGAATAATTAATTTAAATAATTAATTTGGGAAAATGTGAAATTGAGTTGTGAATCATGGAATTGAGAAATTATGGGATTAAATGGTGTAGTTGGATAATTTAATCACTCACCTATGAAAATGTCGATATTTTATCTGTTGATAAATTTATTATCTGTCTAGAGACAACTGCTTTGGGCTATTGGTGGACGATAGTCTTGTTTGTTGTAGACACTGTATGATGATTAGGGAAAACTGAAACTAATCACATTGAATATGTCATTGGATATGACGATTGGAATAATACAGCAAATGTGTGTATTGATTGATCATTGTATATGATAAGTGTTTAAATACATTGTATATGTATATTGTTTGGGAGGAGATATGGGATGTACTCCATGGTTTGAGAGGAGATAGGGGATAGACTCTCAAACTTGTTTGAGAGGAGATAGGGGATGGACTCCATTGATACAGCAAATCTGTGTATCATTTGAAATATGGAAGTGTTTTAATATGTGTTATAGTCTCATTGAAGTGTTTGGCCAAGTTCTGAGCCATAATTATGAATTGAAACTGTTTAAGTAAAGGAAACTGAAATGAAAAATGGATGCACTTGATGTTGAATAAAAAAAGGATTATAAGTTGGTTTATAAGTGTTAACCATATATCAAATGTTATTGTTTTAGTTATTTCTCATACTTGGTTTAGTATATCTTTACTGGGCATTGGCTCACCCTATATGGGACATCATTTTCAGGTTCAGGTGATATGCCACCTCCAAGGACGTAACTTGAGAGGCTTAGAGGCTTGAAGATCTTTTTGTTGTTTACCTTTTTTGTGTATTACATGTAAATTCAAGCCGAGGGCTTAATGTGTATGAGTTAGTACTTTTCTTTTTGTAACCAAGTGTTGGCTTGGAAAGTTGTAAGTCCGTAGGGCATTTACTTTTGTTGTCAACATGTAATACTTTTGTGATAAATACTCTGATAAATAGATGTACACTTTATTCTCTCGAATATGTTGTCACTTCCTTGTATCACGAATGTATGAATTATGGGTTTATTTTGAGGGCGTTACATGATTGATTGATGTGGATGATGTATTAGAGGAGAGAAAGAAAAAAATGATTAATTGATGTGTAGAATGTGAGAGAAGAAAAGAGGAGATATAAAAATTGATTAGAAACAATTTTGAAAAAATTATAAAACCAAACAATTTTTGATTTTGAGAGCCCAAAAATTGATTTGAACGTGAAACAAGCCCTAAGAAATTCAATTTTTTTTTTAATCAAGGCCCCAGCCAAATAATTTCTGTCCAAAAGTCTTCAATTGTAAAAATTGAGAAAAATATTCTTTATCAACAAGCCCAGAAAAGAATTTTATTCTTTGAGTAATGATACATAATAAAAAAAAAAAAAAAGAAAAGGAAAAACCCTCTTTTTCTGAAGGATCAATAAATAAAAACTTCATATTCAAAGCTCAACTAAAAAAATAATTACCCAAAAGTGATCCCAATATTAACACTTAGAATTTTAATTACAAGAATGACAAATTGCGACAGTGATTCATGTATTTTGGTTCTTGTGTCATTTTGATTATTATAATTTCAATTGACTCGATTTTGATTATGAATTTATGATTTTGTTTCAATTTAATCCAATTCATTACAACTCCTAATATTGCTTTATGAAAAATATGCATATAAGTGGTATGTGTCATATTTTTTAGAGTAAAATTATAAATTTACTAAACTCAGTAAGTTATCTCAACCAATTCAATAATTATTTTCAGTAAAAAACATTAACGATATTATCAATTGAATCAAATTAACACAAAATTTAAAATTAAGGGTCAAAATTGTATCAGTTGAAAGTGTAAAAATCAAAATGACATAAGGGGCAAAATGTAAAGACCACCGGTGTAATTTACCCTTACAAGAATTAAACATATAATTTTCATAAAATATTTCATAATACAAAAATTAATAAAAGTTATTTAAATATTAAAAAAACCTAATTTGCCTTGACCTCACGAAAGGTTGGGCACATCCATTCAACATCCCCCAAACCTATCAAAAGAAATGGCAGGCAGCCTTTTGAGTTTGGTCGGAAAACATTTTAAAAAAAATATTTTTTTGTATTTTTTGGTATTTGAATTAATGGAAAACAAAAGTTGATGAAAAATATTTTCTATGGTTAACAGAAAATAAGTCTATATGGACAGGAAATATTTTTTACTTTTAAAAGGTAAACAATATTTTCCAGACTAAAATCTTACCAAAGCCTCCACACTACCACCATCACCTCACCTCTACCACCACACCACGATCACCACGGCCACTGCTACTGCCACCATTACCATCGTTAATGCCCCACCACCATGCCACCACCTTTACCTCCACCTTTGTTTCACCACCACCACTACTACCACCACCACCACCACCACTAAATATAGAAAAATGTTTTCTCTAGAAAATATTTTCTGAAAAAAAATTTCTATAAAAAATATTCTGCCACATCTTTCTTCATACCCCGCCACCAAAACTGGCGACCCAAATCACGATACATCTTAGTGCCTCCCGAATGCACCGCAAGGCGTGAATGGTGAAACTCTCGGAGTACCTCATCTTGGCAAGAGTCCGGCACAAACAGACGGTCACGGTATCTCACACTCAGGTCAGGATACACAGTCAAACCCTTCTCAACCTTCCCACTGGAGATCTTCTCCCGGAGGGATTCTACCTCAAGATCACCTCTCTGTGCCTCTAACACTCGATTCACAAGTGTAGGCTGCGCAACTACTAAAAACAAAACCGCAGACTCAACAGATTTGCCGAGAAGCAAATCAAACTTGCTAAGTGCACACAACATCTCCCACTCTCGGATGACTATACAAGCTACATCACTAATGGATTTCCTGCTAAGGGCATCGGCCACAACATTGGCCTTCCCCGGATGATAATGCAACTCGAAGTCGTAATCCTCAATAAATTCCATCCACCTCCTCTGCCTCAAGTTCAAGTCTTTCTGTGTAAATAGATACTTTAGACTCTTATGATCCGAGAACACCTCAAACCTCTCACCATACAGGTAATGCCTCCAAATCTTCAAGGCAAAAATCACAGCTGCTAACTCTAGGTCATATGTAGGGTAATTCCTCTCGTGTATTTTCAACTGCCGCTAACCATAGACTACCACTTTCCTCTCTTGCATCAACACATAACCCAGACCCTCTCGTGAGGCATCGCAGTAAACCACATAGCCTAAACCTCTCTTCGGAATAATCAAAACTGGAGCGGTGGTAAGTCTAACTTTCAGCTCTTGGAACGACTTTTCACAAGTCTCACTCCATACAAACTTGACCCCTTTCCGCGTCAACCTAGTCAATGGTGAAGCTAGCTTAGAGAAATCTTTCACAAACCGGCGGTAATACCCAGTTAATCCCAAAAAACTGCGGATCTCAAAAACACTCTTAGGCTGTGCCCAATCTTGCACTGCCTCAATCTTGGATGTATCAATAGACACCCCTTCCCCGGAGACCACATGACCTAAGAATTTTACCTCTCTTAGCCAGAACTCACACTTCCCAAAATTGGCATACAGCCTATGGGCTCTAAGCAACTCAAGCACCACTCTTAAGTATTCCTCGTGCTCCTCCTCAGAAGGTGAATAAATCAGGATGTCGTCCACGAAAACAACTACAAAACAATCTAAGAATTCCCGGAATATCTGGTTTATCAAATCCATAAACACTGCCGGTGCATTGGTAAGCCCAAAAAGCATCACCAGAAACTCATAGTGGCCATACCGCGTACGGGATGCCGTCTTCGGGATATCCTCCTCCTTGATCCTCAACTGATGGTAACCCGATCTCAAGTCTATCTTAGAGAAACAACGGGACCCTTTCAACTGGTCAAACAGATCATCTATACGAGGCATAGGGTACTTGTTCTTAACCGTAGCCCGATTCAATTTCCGGTAATCAATACAAAGTCTCAAAGCACCATCTTTCTTTTTAGCAAGGAGAGCCGGTGCTCCCCAAGGTGAAGTACTAGGGCGAATGAAGCCCTTATCTAGCAATTCTTGGAGTTGAATCTTCAACTCACTCAACTCAGCTGAGGCAAAACGATAAGGTGCCATGGAAATTGGTGCTGTGCCAAGCACTAGATCAATAGAGAACTCAATCTCTCGATGGGGTGGCAAACTAACAAGATCCTCAGGAAAGACGTCTGAGTACTCACAAACCACTCTCGGCAATATAGTCTAGGTCTCATCACACTCACTACCCATACAGCTAGCGAGAAGACAACTAAGCTCACTCCGCCCTCGCGGATCATACACTAGCGGCAAAACACTACTAACCCGATCCCCCAAGAAGTGAAAACAATCCTCGCTCAAGGTACATACAGTGACCCTCTAGCGGTAGCAATCAATAACAGCCCGGTATGACGATAGCCAGTCCATACCCAAAATCACATCAAAACCCAACATAACCATAACTACAAAAGAAAATGAAAGCCGGCGGTCGGTGACCTCAATATCACAACCTCTACACCCCTGTTTCAAAATCAATTCACCCCCGACCGGTGATACAACACAAATAGGAGATGCTAAATGCGCCAACTCCAACCCCAAAACAGATATAAATGCAGCAAATATAAAGGAATGGGATGCACTCGTATCAATCAACACATTGGCAACCGAGTTGCAAAACAAGAAGGTACCTTTCACAACAGATAGAGCCGGTATAAGATCTTGCGCGGTAACAGCATACACGCGCCCTAAAGGTCTCTGATCCACCTGCTCACCTCTTGGAGCATAAGTCTGTTGTACAAACTGAGACGATGAGGCTCCCTGATTGGCCCTCGAGGCCTGAACTGACTGAGCTGGCTGATGGCTCTGAGTCTGCCTCGAACCAGATGCACCAGATGTGCCATTCAACCGCGGGCAGAACCTCCCACTTGACCACACTGGTAACAAGAAATCGGCTGACCTTTGTCCTGACTCTGGCTCTGAGGACGAGCCGAAGATGAGGCTGCTCTCTGCCCTCCTCCCCTC
Source organism: Camellia japonica (assembly GCA_030407325.1). Lineage (NCBI taxonomy): Eukaryota > Viridiplantae > Streptophyta > Magnoliopsida > Ericales > Theaceae > Camellia > Camellia japonica. The sequence continues at coordinate 167,913,629 of JAPPVO010000059.1, read as the reverse complement.
TGCGGGCAAGCTGGAGACTTGTGGCCCAGCTGGCCACATTTGTAACAAGTAACGTCTCCCTGACTGCCTCTCCCAGAACCTGAACTCGGCACTGGAAAGGTAGATCTCACAAAAACACCCTGTGACTGCTGAGGGTTAGAACCCCTCTGCCTCCTGCCATCCCCTTGGCCATCCTGACTCCTCTTAGAGCCCCTCAACCTCTCCTCCTCCTCGTGCATAATAATCTCCATATGGGCCGCAGCATCCACAAGGCGTCCATACTCCCGAGTCATGTACCCAACAACCCTAACCTTGAGTTCGTGCCTCAACTTCCTTTCGAATTCCAGACAATGGCATTCCTCAGATGCCACTAGCTCAGGTGCAAACCTAGACAAACTGATAAATGCAGCCTCAAACTCGGCCACTGATGAACTCAGCTAATTGAGCTGACAGAACTGATCTCTCAACTTCTCCCTAATAGCGGGAGACAAAAACTTCTCCTGGAAGGTGTCAACGAAAGCCTCCCAAGTCCTGCCAATATGACCCCGCACAAACTTCCACCACTGACCCGCGTCTCCCTTCAGCTGGAAAGACGCTAAGGTCACCTTCAAAGCCCCGTCTTTGATGCCAAGCATCTCAAACATCTTCGTCATCTGCTCAAGCCACTCATCAGCCTTAAGTGGCTCTTTCGGATCCCCCAGAAACTCATCCAGATTAGACCGGAAAAACTCTCTCTTCAAAAAAGAAGGCCCTGCCTCAGTAACATGGGCCTGGACTTGATTCTCAGCTCTGAGAATGTCTATGGATTCCCTCAATGCTCCTGCCATCTCGCGGGCTAAGGCGCCCATGGCCTACTGACCTACTGGCTCGGCCACATTGGCCTGACCAACACCCTCCTGCTGCGCCGGTATCTCATCCGGTATAGGCATCTCCTGCCTCCTAGGCCTACCTCGCCTACCACCACGTTCTCGTCCTGACATCCTAATAAAGGTAACGAAGAACATTAGCACATTCACAAATGTGCCGATGCTATTTCACTCGCGTCCTAAAGTATTGGACAATAGTAATTCATTCCACGTAAGCACATAATCACATAAGCACTTACGAATTTCATTTCCGGATAGTGACAGTCCCGAGGTGTTGCTAGAGTTCCAATTAGAAACGGCATTGATCAAGTACTTTTCCAACAGGACTCCTAGAAACCCAAGGATCCAATCAATATCCTAGAAACTAAATCCCATACCCATATAGCCACATAAATATGTTATCACATAAGTACATAACATTACACTTAAGTCTCTAACAAACGAGACAAACCCATTGTGGTACTAGCCACTTCCTGCGTACTCAAAGTATTCGAACCCAGTACGCTCTGATACCAAGTTGTAACGCCCTCAAAATAAACCCATAATTCATACATTCGTGATACAAGGAAGTGACAACATATTCAAGAGAATAAAGTGTACACCTATTTATCAGAGTATTTATCACAAAAGTATTACATGTTGACAACAAAAGTAAATGCTCTACGGGATTACAACTTTCCAAGCCAACACTTGGTTACAAAAAGAAGAGTACTAACTCATACACATTAAGCCCTCGGCTTGAATTTACATGCAATACACAAAAAGGTAAACAACAAAAAGATCTTCAAGCCTCTAAACCTCCCAAGCTACGTCCTTGAAGGTGACATATCACCTGAACCTGAAAATGATGTCCCATATAGGGTGAGCCAATGCCCAGTAGAGATATACTAAACCAAGTATGAGAAATAACTAAAACAATAGCATTTGATATATGGTTGACACTTATAAACCAACTTACAACCCTTTTTTTATTCAACATCAAGTGCATCCATTTTTCATTTCAGTTTCCTTCACTTATACAGTTTCAATTCATAATTATGGCTCAGAACCTGGCCAAACACTTCAATGAAACTATAACACATATTAAAACATTTCCATACTTCACAATTCACATGAGAATATAACTCAAATTAAAACACTTCCATACTTCAACACTTCCATATTTCAAATGATACACAGATTTGCTGTATCAGTGGAGTCCATTCCCTATCTCCTCCCAAACAGGTTTAAGAGTCCATCCCCTATCTCCTTTCAAACCATGGAGTACATCCCCTATCTCCTCCCAAACAATATACATATACAATGTATTTAAACACTTATCATATGCAATGATCAATCAATACACACATTTGCTATATTATTCCAACCGTCATATCTAATGACATATTCAATGTGATTAGTTTCAATTTTTCCTAATCATCATACAGTGTCTACAACAAACAAGACTATCCTCCACCGATAGCCCAAAGCAGTTGTCTCTAGACAGATTATAAATTTATCAACAGATAAAATATCGACATTTTCATAGGTGAGTGATTAAATTATCCAACTACACCATTTAATCCCATAATTTCTCAATTCCATGATTCATAACTCAATTTCACATTTTCCCAAATTAATTATTCAAATTAATTATTCAACATAATTAGGGCATTTTTCCCCCTTTCTCAAATATTCATCCTAAGACCAAATTCCACCAATTTAACTCACAAACTCATATTCCCAAGGCCTTATATGCACATGGAGCTTTAAAACATAAAACCCCTCTTTTATAAATCACACATCAAGCCCTAACTTTTCCCAAAATTTACCAACAACACCATCTAATCAAAATGACCAAAATTTATGTTAAAACTCATAGAATAGAGTAGGTTATCCCTACCTTGAAATGAAGAGACCAAATGGAGAAGATGAAGAAAACCCAAGATGCTCCAAATCCACAAATTTTCGGATTGAAATGTAGCCCACACCAAGCTCCACACTTTTAACAAAGGGACTAGGGTAGGAACACACTAGAACTAGATGGATTTGTAGAGAGAAGTGGTGGTTTAGAGAGAGAGACAGTCATTCTAGGATTTGAGAGAAAAAGGAGATGAAAAAGTGTGTAAAAACCCGCTGCTGCCAACTAATATATTCGAGGCTCGCTCGAGCGACCAGACACAAAGAAACCTCGCTCGAGCGTAAAAAGCCTCGCTCGAGCCAACAATTCGAAGTTTCAGGTTTGCAACCCAGAAGCACGCTCGAGCGAAGAAAAGATCGCTCAAGCGAAGAAACCCAAAACATACAGCTCGCTCGCTCGAGCGAAGGAAATCTCGCTCGAGCCAAGAAATGCAACCTTTAAGTCAAAAAGAGACGCAGACGCAAGCTCGAGCGCAAGACTTCTCGCTCGGGCCACCAGACACACCACTCAACTCTCGCTCGAGCTAAGGAACCCTGGCTCGAGCGAAGGAACAAAAGCAAAGAGCTCGCTTGAGCGACAAAAGTCTCGCTCAAGTGAAGACACCAAAATCTAGACAGCCAACCATTTGCTTCCAATCACAACCAACCTGTTACAAACTTGCTCAACACAACCTAAAACTCAAATATATAGAATTGAAGGATGGAAACAAGATATATACAACAACCAACACCACGGAACCTAAGTCCGGAATACAACAACTAAAGGAGAGAAAACCGGGATCGCTATAAATCACGTTTTCTCTCGCACTCATCCATTCATTTACCAAAAAATTATAAATCATCCCAAATTACAAAACTATGTTCTATCTACACAGGAGTGTAAAAATGGCCCACGGCCCGAAGCCCGCCAGCAGTCCAGAGTGGGCCTGGCCCGTTTTGGCTTGTTTTGGCCTAGGCTCGAACCCAGCCCAAGACCCTGGGCCTAGGCCATTATTTTGAAATCTGGCCTACTCGAGGCCCAATGTCTTTTTTAGTGAAAAATAATAAAATTTTGGTAGAAAAAATAAAAAAAAAAATGTTCAGGCCCAGCCCGAATACCCCTTAGGCCTGGGCCTACTTTTCTGGTCCGTGGCCCAGCCCGGCCCGAATTTTGACGGGAGCCGGCGAGGCCCAACATCGGCCGAGCCAAATTTACACCCCTATCTATACTATTATTAAGTGAAGGTCTCAATTAGTGTAATGAAACCTTACTCTCTTCATGCCACGTGGCAGTGTTTTATATAAATAGTGTTTTTTATTTATAAAAAATTACACAAAAATCCTCATACCATGTGGTAGTGTTTTATATAAATAGTTGGTATAGTGAAACATTATTCTCCTCATGCCACGTGATAGTGTTTTATATAAATAGTGTTTTGTATTTCTAAAAAACTAAATAAAGAGGTGGGCAGGATTTGAACCCATGATCATCATGAGTTTAAGATAAGAGAACTTATACCACTTAAGCTAAGTACATATTATAACATTAATTTCATTATTACTTTCTTTTATTCTGACTAACTAGCGTATCACCCGTGCTATGCATAAGATAAAATAATATATTATTTATTAAAATAGGATAATTATATTTAATTTTTTAATATTTTGTCTCTCGTAAATAATATTTTATATATAAGTTTAAGAATTTTGTTTCAAATGTTCCTTTATTGTAATATATAGCATAGATAGATTAAAATTGTTGTATTGATAATTAATAATTAAAATTATGCTTTGTTATAAAAAAAATGACATAGTTCTAATACTTTACTATTTTAGAATAAAAATATATGAATTTTAAAAAATTGTCATATTGGTTTTTGAAAGGGAAATAATTAAAGAAATTTTAAAAATTTAATGAGTAAGAAAGGATCGTCGTACCATGTAAAACCACTAAAATCACGGTTAAATCAACAAATCATTCAAACCAAAAACGGTTTAGCTTAATCAATTAGGTCAAAAAAATAACTAACTTATACAAAAATTAATTAATTAAAACTTTTAATTTTTTTATTAAATTTAAACTGTCACTAAATATGAAAAGTAATCTATTAATTTAAATTTAAAATTGACACAATATAAATTTAAAATTATAATAATATGTCCCATAATTTATAAGTTTTTAATACAAATTTAAAATGATCATAATTATCTCAAAATTTTTGTATTAAGGAGCAGTAAGAGTGACATCAAGATTATTAACATATCTATATATTTTACAAAAGAATACTTTTAAGGAGAGATATTATAAGAGTTTCAAAATCTCATACAAAATTATTTTTAAAATCAAAACCTCTATGTAGAATTGTTAAATAAAAGTTAAATGGAAGTTAGTCAATAGAGATTTTCTTAATTTTTTAAAATTAAGAAAATCAAAAAAATTAGTATGAGATATTGATCATAAGATTTCTCACTAAAAATCTCATTTTGCTTATATAAATGGAAGCATAGGATTCACTTTATGTAAAATAATTCACTTTTTCCTTCTTTTTTTTTTTTTTTTTTAATTGACAAAAGAGAACTTTATTCATGGACCTCATATAAAATACATATAAAAGGAGAACATCAATAAAGAGGAGCTTGGAGCTAGAAAATTAAAAGTTCTTGATATGAGATTGTAAAATAAAAATTAAGTGGAAGTTAACCAATGGAGATTTTCTTAATTGTTTAAAATTAAAAAATTTCAATAATTTATATAAATGGGAGCATAGGGTTCACTTTATATAAGTAAAACAATTCACTTTTTTTTTTTTCTTTTTTTGATGTGAGATTGTAAGATAAAAGTTAACTGGAAGCTAGGCAATTTTCTTAATTGTTTAAAACTAAGAAAATTTAATAATTTTAGAATGTGGGTTTGGAGCTCCTAGAAAGCTTCTCTCTAAAAAACTCTTTTCCTTATATAATATATAAGTGAAATAACTTAATTTTTCTTTCTTTTCCCGATGTGGGATTGTGTAAAATAAAAGTTAACAATTATTTGGGCGGGAATTTTTCTTCGAATCAAGCAATTTCAGCCGTTTAATATTTAATTAGGTCAATCTTTAATTTATTTTGAATCAAACAAATCTAACCAATATATTTTGATAAAATTGCTAAAATTGCGATTAAACCAGCAAATCAATCAAACCGAAAACGGTTCACCCTATGGGCTAGGTCAAAAGACTAACCAACTTATACAAAAATTAATTAGTTAAAACTTTTAAATTTTATTTTAATTTTAAAATTTAAACTGTCTTGAACTAAAACATACACAACACTACAATAGTAAATGGGAGTATAAGGTTTATATAGTGAAACAACTCATTTTTTCCTTCTTTTTTTGATGTGGGATTGTAAAATACAAGTTAACAATTGTTTGGACGGGAAGTTCATTTTTAATCAAGCAATTTCAGTCATTCTATTTTTAATCAGGTAAATCTTAGTTTATTTCAAATCAAACAAACCTAAAAAATATATTTTGATAAAACAGCTAAAACCACAGTTAAACTAGTGAATTAATCAAACCGAAAATGATTCAACCTAATCGGTTAAGTCAAAAGACCAACTAAGTTACAACAAAATTAATTAATTAAAGCTTTTAAATTTTATTTTAAAATTTAACTTATCTTGAACTGAAACATGCACAATACTACAATATTAAATAGGAGTATAAGATTCACTTTATATAAGTGAAATAACTCACTTTCTTTTTCTTTTCTCGATGTAGAATTGTAATTATTTTAAAGTTAAATATTATGAGAGTTTCAAGATCTCACAGAAAATTATTTTAAAAATCAAAACCTTTATGTGGGATTGTAAAATAAAAGTTAAATGGAAGCTAACCAATGGAGATTTTCTTAATTGTTTAAAATTAGGGGGGAGGAAATTGGTATGAGATATTGATCATAGGATTTTTCACTAAAAATCTCATTTTGCTTATATAAATGGAAGCATAAGATTTACTTTTTATAAATGAAACAATTCATTGTTTCCTCCTTTTTCCAATGTGAGATTGTAAAATAGAAGTTAAATGGAAGCTAGCCAATGGAGATTTTATTAATTATTTAAAATTAAGAAAATTCAATAATTTATATAAATGAGAGTATAAGATTCACTTTATGCCTTCGTTTGGGATATGGGTTAGCGTTTTGGTGTTTTGACTTTTAGCCTGGGGCTAAAAAATCTCGTTTGGGATGAGTTTTTTGACTTTTGTGAGAAAAAAAATGAAATGATTATGGTTTAAATGTGACATTTTGTCTTATTGGCTTTTTAATCTATTTTGTCTTTTGTGGCTAAAATAGCCTCCAACCAACATGCCAAACATAAACAATTCACTTTTTTTTTTTTCTCAATGTAGGATTGTAAAATAAATATTAACAAGGGTAAATTACATTGACACCCCCTGAGGTTTGCATTTAATACAACTTCTCCCCTCACATTGGAAATTACATTCCCCTCCCTGAGATTAATAATCCCATTACATATTACCCCCTCTGTCAGTCTACCGTTAGTCTATTTAACAACTTGTGATGATGTCAGCAATATTTTTTAACAAAATGACAACTTTGCCCCTAAAATTATCAGACCAAAATTTTCCATCTTTCCCACATCTCTTTGTAAATGGATTCAATCCATATACAGTTCACTACTCCCTCTTCCCTCCTCCACCCTCCACTATCATTGCCCCACCATGGAAACACTGAACACTTCATCCATCAACACCACCATGGCACCACTGAAAATACAGAGTATATGCGATGTCAATTTCTTTATAATGTTTAATTACCATGTAAACAAGAAGCAAAGAAAGAAACAGTTCAAGTTGCAAAACAAACTCCTAATTCAACTAAGATATAACTAGTTAATTGCACCAAAACTACAAAAAGACACAATATACAATTGTTCTGGTACTCCATTCACTGAACAATTACATATATGTACATCTAATTATTATTATTATTATTATTATTATTATAATATATATACATGTATGAATAAATAAAATAGATGGTTCAAGCATCAATTTGATTTATACTCGTACACCAAATAGTCTTGGAAACTATGGTTCTTCAGGCCTCGTTTGGGAACAAGCTAATTTAGTAACTTTTTGGCTATTTGACTAAAATATGAGTTAAAAAAAACTAGTATGTTTGGGATGACTTTTTGGCTTTTTACGAAAAGATGTACAAAAAGTAGAGAGAAATGAGAATCTTTAACTTTTTGGTATGAATTGTTGGCTTTTTGACTAATTTAATAACTTTTTGATTTTTTAGCTAAAAAAGAGGGTTTCCAAACGAGGCCTCAATATTGTTTTCGTGGCACTATGAGCATTGGCAAACTAGCAGGTTAGTGGCTTGAGAACCAACCAACGACCTCTACCATTATTGAACAAAGCAACCCATTCACCAAAACCCCACCTCTGTCATCATCACCCACCCACCTTTGCTTCAATCTCTGCTTCCATTCTATAGCTGCAAGCCCTTTCACCATCCCTCCTCCTCCATCACCCTCACTTCCGACCTCCATGTCTTACCAACCCACAAATCATACAAATAAGATCCAAATAACACAAAAATAATACCCAAATCAAACAAAATTATATCCAAATCATACAAAATAAGATCCAAATCACACAAAATCATCCACATTGCCACAAAGCAAACCCCCTTGTAATGACTCCTATTTCTCCAAACAAACGGTATTGGAGTTGATATATGTTGAGGCCATGGAGTTAGTGTTGCTGAAATTTTTCGGCGACATAGAAGGTCTAGGAAACTGCTAATGGCAGTTAGTGAAGTTTGGTGACGATGAAGGAGACTAAGAATTATGGAGACATTTTAGGGTTCAGATGACGAATATGGAGGATAGATATGGTGGGGTTATTAATGTCTTTTTATGTTATTGTGTAAGGATAACATGGTAATTTTATATTTTCTATTAATTTTGTTAAGACAAACACTGACAGAGGTGTCAGTGTAATTTCTAAAACGTGAGGGGGAAAGTTGTATTAAATACAAATCTCAAGGGGTGTCAGTGTAATTTACCCAATTAAAACAATTGTTTGGGTAAGAAATTTATTTTTAACTAAGCAATCTCAACCTTTCAATCTTTATTTAGGTCAATTTTTAGTTTATTTCGAATCAGACAAATCTGACCAATATATTTTGGTAAAACCGCTAAAATCACCGTTAAACCAACATATCATTCAAACCAAAAATGATTTAACTTAATCAGTTTGGTCAAAAGACCAACCAGTTTATGCAAAAGAGAAATGTTAGGGATCATGAAAAAATTTTCATGAAAATGATCATGAAAAATTTGTGACCCTTAGATTACCTTGATTAGTGTGTGGTACTTTATTGTAAGTGTAATCCAAATGTCACAAATCTTTCATGACCATTTTCATGAAAGACTTTTCATGATACCTAGCATTGCTGTATACAATAATTAATTAATTAAAACTTTTAAATTTTATTTTATTAAAATTTAAAAACAATCTATTAATTTAAATTTAAAATTGACACAATAGAAATTTAAAATTATAATAATCTATCCCATGATTTATAAGTTTTAAATACAAATTTTAAATTATCATAATTATCTCATAATTTTTTTATTAAGGAGCAATAAGAGTGACATTGAGATTATCAATATATTTGTATATTTTACAAAAGAATACTTTTAAGGAGAGATATTATGAGAGCTTCAAAATTTCATACAAAATTATTTTTAAAATCAAAACCTCTATGTGGAATTATAAAATGAAAATTAAATGGAAGCTAGCCAATGGAGATTTTTTAATTGTTTAAAATTAAGAAAATCAAAAAAAATTATTATGAGATATTGATCATAAGGCTTCTAAATAAAAATCTCCTTTTGCTTATATAAATTAGAGTATAAGATTCATTTTATGTAAGTGAAACAATTCACTTTTTCTTTCTTTTTTCGATGTGAGATTGTAAAATAAAAAGTAAATGGAAGCTAGTCAATGAGAATCTTTTTAGTTGTTTAAAATTAAAAAAATTCAATAATTTTAGAATGAGGGTTTGAAGCTCGTAAAAGGCTTCTCTCTAAAATTCTCATTTTCCTTATATAATATATAGATTTGAATTGTCACTCGCTAGTTTTTAAAATATACAACAAAATAATTTTTTAAATTTTAAAAACTCTTTTAAAAAATATATCTTTCAAAATTGATTTTAAAATCAAACCAAAGGGATTCTTTTAGTCTTATGGGTAAGGGAAGTATTTTTTTGTTGGATCTTTTAAAAATGATATTTTTTTATTTTTCAATTATTAAGATTTTGGACGAAGAAAATTTTGGAGACTTTCAATATGGGGACTAAAGCCATTGTTTGAATGGTCTACGACATGAGTCGGCCGGGTGTTTAACTGTCATGACCGGACTAGCTAGTTGTAGGTCGGTCAGGATAGAACAAACTACTTGCTTGCATTGCAGTCTGGTTTAGAGAAAGGGAGGACAAATTACTTGCTAGTTCATTACATTCATATATACAAACAAAGTGCATAAAAATAAAAAATAAAAAAAGTATACAATTTACTAGATTGGAAAGAAAAGAAATCAGAATTTAACTAGCCATAGTGTTTAAATTTGAATTTGGGGGTGATTGTTGTGCTTTATGCACGGGTCACCATTGTGCGGTCAATAGGGTCCATTATGGGTCTTATTTCAATAATCTGAATCATTCACTTTTTATATCAAATAAAACATATCTAGAAAAAAATCAAATTGATCGGATATCGATAACTTTTTCATCTAATTACATTTGTATTTTAAAAAAATGAATGGTTAATGTGATTTTGTGTATAAAACAGAATACAAATATACTTAGATGAAAGGGCTACCAATATCCGATTAATTTAATTTTTTTCAAGTATATTCTATTCAATATCTCTAAAAATTAAATGATTCTGATTATCAAAACAAGCCCGAAGTGAGCCCAGTTAGCTATACAACAATGACTGCTGTGCTTTATGCACAGTAGCTATGTATACCCATCTTCCTTAAAATTCGGCAACATTTGTCCTTCTGTTAGCATTTAACAGAATTAATCCATTGGCTAGAGTGTACTTAGAGGTTAAGAGTTCGACTATTTCCACCTGCGTGAGGGTCGTATTACCCTTGCAATCATTTGGGATATCTCTCTCCTTCTTTGGGAGTTTATTTGTAGTTATCTATGCTATAATTGTTGATTCAAACTACATCAATGTATTGACATACATTGTAAATTTTTTTTTAAAGAGTAATTACACTGATGGTCCTCAAAGCATACATTACGTTACATTTTAAATCTCAATATTTTAATTGTTCTATTTCAAGTCTCAAAGTATACGATCTGTTACATTATAATTCTTGATGTTAACACCAATCAAAATGAGTAAAAAAAGAGATTTATAAAATTTTACATGAAATTACAGCAAAATTAAAATGATCAATAATGAGGAGCCTAATAGGTTTGACTTGGTGACTCTACTCCCCGTCGGTGCTCGACTGTAGAAAGAAAAATAAATTATATTAATTTGATGTGTCTAAATAAAATAATAATATTAGGTTGTTTTACAGCACACATTTTTTTTTTTTAGTATATATTATATGTAAGTTATGTCATCTATATCATAAATATTATAACTAAATTACTTTTATATTCAAAATTAAAAATAATATAATGGATCACGATCAAATATCACTTATGACGTGATTAAGACTTTTTCGATTATAACCAAAATAATAATTATAATAAGTTATAATACTACAACAAATGAGGGTTTTTAAAACAAAAATTTAGGAATAAAATCACTTTTTAGATACGTAATATTTTTTTGGGGGGGTCAAAAATAGCATTTTTGTATTTTTAGAGACAAAATTAGACATTTAGTGATAAATTATTATTTTTTTGGGACCCGAATTTTATCTAAAAAAATGATTGTCTCCAAAAATGTGTCTATCAGCAACAATTTTAAAATTTTATTGCTAAAAGTTCTTCTTTTTTTTTTTCGAATTGAACTTTTAGCAATTATTCTCGTGACAATACAAATTGGTCCTTAAATGTTTTTTGTAACAAAATTTTTATATTTTGAAACAAAAATTTGATCTTTAAAACTCTTATAGTATAACCAACTTTACAACATAACTAAGGATCATAACCAAAGACTAATTGATGCATAATCAAATACCTCAGACATAACTAAAATAAAACAACAAGTGATTATAATTAAATTATAATTTACATTACAATTAGTCATAGTCAACTAATACCAGAACAAATAATAATCAAAAACTACAAAAAATTCATAACTAGACATGTGTTATAGAACTTTCCCAACTAATACCCGCATACATTTGTGATTGTAATACATACCTCTTAACTGTTGGAACAATCTTCATTGTATTTGAAAGATTTTAATTCTATTGTGTACAAAAGAACAATTAGAATTTAAAGAAATAAAGAAAATGAGAGAATTTGTTTGATTACAAAAGTCAAACTCGAAATAATAAATAAATAAATAAATAACGGATTTTATTTTGTTACAAAAACAAAATTAAAATCTGATTAAATAAACAAATAAAAACAGAATAAAAATTAAACAACTTACTTGGTTAATTTCTTTAAATAATTTTTCTGATCAAGTCCAGTGTTTAACACTGTGTCCTTAAGACAGATTCGTCCTCTCCACGGTGCTTTCAGAATTTGGACGTCTATCTCCCAGGATAAAATGATCTACTACAAACAATAGCAGCACTACAAATTGTTTGCCTAACGAACACACTAAGTGTTTATACTCTCTCTGACAAGAAAATAATGCAGCAACATGAAGAAAATGTTTTCAGAATTATGAAGAACGAAAATTAGAGTTACAAAATACAAATGAGGGCTGTCCTATTTATAGATGGATTGGTGGCTCTAGGTTTTGAATTGAACAGGTATGATACCTGTTGGTTTTGAATTCAACAGATTTGAATCTGTTTATAATTCAAACAGATAACAAAACCGGGAAGGACCCTGTTTGGGTGTGCAATAATACCAGACTGGTTTATTTTCGGGAAGAGCCCTATTTGGATGTACAATAAAACCAAACTAGTTTAATTCTGTTTGAAAACGGGAAGGGCCTTGTTTGGATGAACATTAAATCCAAACCAATTTAATTTGAATTCTTTCAAATGTTTTTGACCCAAAAAGATTAGTATTGGGCCGAACAAGCCCAACCCAACCTCACACCACGCACCCGCGCCCAAGCCCAGCCCAGCCCGCCCGATCGACCGGACGGACGGCGGCGCGCGCGTGTGGTGGTTTTTGGGTCCAATGGGTCTAGCTCATTTTGCCCATAACCTCTCCCTCTAAAACACTTGGGTACCCCTTGGGGCACACCCCAAGTACCAAACCCATGCCTTATAAACCCTCTCAAAACCTCCCACCAAATCAATGTGGGACAAGCCTTATTCAAACCTTTAAGGAATTTCCACCAAAACTCCATTTCCATGGAGCATACTTTGGCTTCAATTTCCCATTCACTCGGTAATGGTTTTGAACAACCAAATATACCACGTGAATCACAACGCGGCATAGAACACATTACCACTTTGACCCATGTAAATCGATGCACGGGGTCCACCTAAAAATTAGACCAAACTTAGGAAAAAATTCTGGCTTTACCCAGAATTTATAACCATTTCCAACAATTCCCCACATAAATGGAATTTGATGACAACGGAAATGCAACAATATGCAGATTTATCGAAAGAGTATAAGTCGAAAATATCTTGCATCAGGATAGGTAGTTTTCGGCCTTGAACCTTCCCTAGTGATAACCTATCGGACTTACTGGCTAACCAATGGACGCGATGCCTTGAATTGTTCAGCCGTTTGTGTAAGCCAAGACAATAGATTTCACACAAAATATCTTCTGACATATCGTGGTTCTCACTGTTGTGTTCATTTTGGCCTTGAACGTACCTGGTTTTCATGAGTGTTTCTAGAGAATGTAGCTTCTTTCATTCTCATAGAACCGGCCCCAGTTCAACACTCATATAGGTGATTCTTATTGTGAGTATGTCCTTATACTCGTCTTGATGTTATGCCTTAATCAGGATATAAGTAATCATTAAAAGCAAAGCTTATCCTTATACCTCTGCAGACAACATATGTTGCAGATATCACTCTCACCATAGGAATGGGTAGGAATTTTAATCCCTTAGTGATTTCTGGCGAGCCATACATAACTTAGTTGTCCCTTTGAACTTAGTTCTTGGGATCTCCAGTCATATAAGTAGGGTTACCATTATGACGACTCTTATGTAATAGGCTTTAATCCCATCCCCTTTGATGAACTATACACTAGCTCTTTTGTCAAACCTTTGTTAACGGATCCGCAATATTCTCTTTAGATCTTATATAATCTATTGAGATTATTCCGTTTGACAACAATTGCCTTACGGTATTATGTCGACGACGAAAATGTCATGACTTACCGTTATACATGTGATTCTGTGCCCTGCCTATTGCAGATTGACTATCACAATGAATGCAAATAGCTGGCACAGGTTTTGGCCACATTGGAATGTCTTCTAAGAAGTGACGAAGCCATTCTGCTTCTTCTCCTGCTTTGTCTAAAGCAATAAACTCGGATTCCATTGTGGATCGTGCGATGCATGTTTGTTTCGTGGATTTCCAAGAAACAGCAGCGCCTCCTAGAGTAAAGACATATCCACTAGTGGATTTTGAATCTTTAGTATCCGATATCCAATTGGCATCACAATAACCTTCGAGTACTGCTGGATATCGAGTAAAGTTCAAACCATGATCATGAGTAAATCTTAGATATCTAAGAACCCGAATGATCGCTTTCCAATGGTCTTCTCCGGGGTTACTAGTGTACCTACTCAATTTACTGATAGCATAAGCTATATCAGGACGAGTACAATTCATTAGGTACATTAGGCTTCCAATGATTTGGGAGTATTTTAATTGAGACATTGCATCACCTTTATTTTTGATAAATAAAGACTGATGTCTACAGGTGTTCTTGCTAAATTCAAATCATCCTTGATAAATTTATCAAGAATTTTCTCAATATAATGAGATTGAGATAATGCATATCCGTCAGATGTTTTAGTAATTTTCATTCCTAAATAACATCTGCGACCCCCATATCTTTCATATCAAATCTTTTGTTAAGCATTGCTTAGTTGATTTGATCATGTTTTGACTGCTTCCAATGATAAGCATGTCATCCACATAAAGACAAACTATGACATATCCTTGGTCAGTGTTTTTAACATAGACGCATTTGTCACATTCGTTTATTTAAACCCATTAGTAAGCATTGCATGATCAAATTTTTCATGCCATTGCTTAGGTGCTTGTTTTAATCCATAAAGGGATTTTACAAGTCGACAAACTTTCTTTTCTTGCCCTGATACTACAAACCCTTCGGGTTGCTCCATATAGATCTCTTCATTTAGATCACCGTTTAAGAAAGCTGTCTTAACATCCATTTGATGTATTTCTAAATTAAACAATGCTGCTATAGAAATAAGCATGCGAATGGATGTTATTCTTGTCACAGGGGAATATGTGTCAAAATAGTCCAGACCTTCTTTTTGTCTGTAACCTTTAACTACAAGTCTTACTTTGTATTTGTCAATTGAACCATCTGCTTTCATTTTTCTCTTGAATATCCATTTATATCCAAGAGCTTTAGAACCTGGTGGAAGATCCACCAATTCCCAAGTATGATTTTGCATAATGGATTCAATTTCATTATTAACAGCCTCTTTCCACAAAGGTGCTTCAGGACCTGTCATTGCTGCCTTAAAGCTTTGAGGTTCATTTTCTAACAGGTATGTCAGAAAATCTGGATCAAAGGATTTTGATGTTCTCGCTCTCTTACTTCTTCTTGGTTCATCATCAGTTAAATCCTGTTGGTTGAGACCATTACTAGTCCCTTGTGTTTGATTGTCATTAGTCTCTTGACTTTGTGTACAATCATAAGTTCTTTTCTGTGAACTTAATTCCTGTCCTTTCTTGTAAGGAAAGACATGTTCAAAAAACACAGCATTCCTTGACTCTATAATAGTGTTCACATTTATATCAGGCATTTCTGATTTATAAGTCAGAAACCGATATGCACTACTATTCTAAGCATAACCAATAAACACACAATCTACTGTTTTTGGTCCAATCTTAGTCTTTTTAGGAATAGGAACAGGAACAGGAACTTCAACTTTTGCCAAACACCCCCACACTTTTAAGTATTTGTAGGAAGGTGGTCGACCTTTCCACAATTCATAAGGAATGCTTTCGGTTTTCTTGTGGGGTATTCTATTAAGAACATAATTAGCAGACAATATTGCTTTCCCCCACAAGTTCTGTGGTAAGCCTGAATTTAGTAACATGCCATTCATCATTTGTTGTCTATGATGTACTTGATTCATAAATTTCAAATCCAAAAATCCAAAATAATTATGACTACACAAATCAGAATTAATGTTTTGACAAAATCATATCCTCATAAAAAATTTGCCTAAGAGACGAACAATTCAAAAACCCAATTAATTGTATACATTCTTGCAACTCATTTATAAATAAATGTCACTGTCATAAAAATATTTGTGACAGAAGAAAATTAAATTATCTCAACTAATACAAGAGATACACCCCATATTAATAAAATGGTTTATGGTTTAACAATTTCTACTACGCAAGTAAAATAATTATTAATGACATCTCATTCAAAATAAACCAATAATCAACATAAAAGATTTCTTAAATTACTTCCCAATTAAACGGAATGATATAATTACATACATCTTTCATGTTTAAATTTCTCTGGTGTTTAAACACTCATTCAAAATTGATTAGAAATATTCAAATTAACCTGCTTATGTCCAAAGTCGACATAACAATTTATCATTCCAAATCACTTGAAATTATTATTAAGAAATAACTTGAGTTGATATCATACATGCATATCAAACGCATCAAATAATGAATTAACAAAATAAATCAATCATGCATGATCCCATCACTTGCATCATGAAATAAAAGGATTCTCAACTCATAAATAAAATCCAACGCATTTAAACTTTAAACTTCAAAATGATAAAACATACCTTCATTTAATAAGTTTGATTTGTACATAAATAAACAAATTAAATATGCATTAAAATGTTCTTGTAATATATATATATATATATATATTTTCCCACTCAAGTGCAGAAACAATTCAAGACTATGAATCCACATTGTAATAAAAATAAAATTAGTTTGTAAAACTAATATTTTACTCTAGAAACAAATTCTTCCATGTATACTCACGATGAACTATGATAAAGTCAAAAGAATTAACACCTTTTCACAAAGGGTTCAAAAATAAGTGATCTACCAAACGAAACCATAAGTCACTTATAAAATTAACAGATTGTGACCAAGTCACAAAGTTACATGATTAACAAAATTAATTTTCTAGTTATTAAAACCAGAAAATAAATTACAATACAAAATAATTTTATTTTCCTTATTACTAAAACTAGTAAAATAAAATACCGAAATAATATCTGATTACAAAAATCAGAAAACCAAACCACAAATTAATTTTCTAGTTACTTAAACCAGAAAATAAATTATAACACAAAATAATTTTATTTTTCTTGTTACTAAAACTAGAAAATAATATAATTTTATTTTCCTTGTTACTAAAACTAGAAAATAATATAATTTTATTTCCCTTGTTACTAAAACTAGAAAATAAAATAATTACAAACGTATCTGATTACAAAAATCAGAAAAACACAAAATAATTTTCTAGTTACCAAAACCAGAAAATAAATTCTAGTTACTAAAACCAGAAAATAAATGATAACAACAAAATAATTTTATTTTCCTTATTACTAAAACTAGAAAAATAAAATACCAAAATAATTTTCTGTAACACCAAATAATATTCTGCAATTGTTAATGACACCAGTATATTATTACTAGTTGTCAAAGAAAAGAGACAGTATATTACTACTATCTGTCAAATAGCATAAACACTATTTGTTTTTCCAACCAGAATATGTCTTTATGAAATCAGAAAATTAAATACAATGAAGATACCAAAAATAGAATCTGTCTTAAGCTTGTTGGAACAATCTTCACTGTATTTGAAAGATTTTAATTCTATTGTGTACAAAACAACAATTAGAATTTAAAGAAATAAAGAAAATGAGAGAATTTGTTTGATTACAAAAATCAAACTCGAAATAATAAATAAATAAATAAATAACAGATTTTATTTTGTTACAAAAACAAAATTAAAATCTGATTAAATAAACAAATAAAAACAGAAAAAATTAAACAACTTACTTGGTTAATTTCTTTGAATAATTTTCTGATCAAGTCTAGTGTTTAACACTGTGTCCTTAAGACAGATTCGTCCTCTCCACGGTGCTTTCAGAATTTGGACGTTTATCTCCCAGGATAAAATGATCTACTACAAACAATAGCAGCACTACAAATTGTTTGCCTAACGAACACACTAAGTGTTTATACTCTCTCTGACAAGAAAATAATGCAGCAACATGAAGAGAATGTTTTCAGAATTATGAAGAACGAAAATTAGAGTTACAAAATCCAAATGAGGGCTGTCCTATTTATAGATGGATTGGTGGCTCTAGGTTTTGAATTGAACAGGTATGATACCTGTTGGTTTTGAATTCAACAGATTTGAATTTGTTTATAATTCAAACAGATAACAAAACCGGGAAGGGCCCTGTTTGGGTGTGCAATAATACCAGACTGGTTTATTTTCGGGAAGGGCCCTGTTTGGATGTACAATAAAACCAAACCAAACTAGTTTAATTCTGTTTGAAAACGGGAAGGGCCTTGTTTGGATGAACATTAAATCCAAACCAATTTAATTTGAATTCTTTCAAATGTTTTTGACCCAAAAAGATTAGTATTGGGCCGAACAAGCCCAACCCAACCTCGCACCCGCGGCCAGCCGGCCCGACCGACCGGACGGACGGCGGTGGTTTTTGGGTCCAATGGGTCTAGCCCATTTTGCCCATAACCTCTCCCTCTAAAACACTTGGGTACCCCTTGGGGCACACCCCAAGTGCCAAACCCATGCCTTATAAACCCTCTCAAAACCTCCCACCAAATCAATGTGGGACAAGCCTTATTCAAACCTTTAAGGAATTTCCACCAAAACTCCATTTCCATGGAGCATACTTTGGCTTCAATTTCCCATTCACTCGGTAATGGTTTTGAACAACCAAATATACCACGTGAATCACAACGCGGCATAGAACGCATTACCACTTTGACCCGTGTAAATCGATGCACGGGGTCTACCTAAAAATTAGACCAAACTTAGGAAAAAATTCTGGCTTTACCCAGAATTTATAACCATTTCCAACATTAACTTGTCCACTAGTGATTCTAATATAATCTGTAGCTGTATGGTTATTTATATAGAGAACTTCCAAATTATTAAAAAAATATATCATTTTGATCTTTAAATTATGAAAGTGTACAAATGAACCCCTAAATTATTGTGAAATGTCACTTTGTCTCATAAATTATAAAGGCGTATAGATAAACCTCTTAAATTATAAAAACCGTACAAACTGGACCCCTAACAAAAGGGGTCAGATTGAAACACGCCCATAGTGTATAAAACTGTACAATTTAGACCCCTAATGAAAGGGACGCCAATAGTTTAGGGGTCTATTTGTACGCTTTTATAATTTAAGGAGCAAATTGATACTTCATAATAATTTAAAGAATCTATTTACAAGCTTTTACAACTTAGGAAGTCAAAATGATATTTTTCAATAATTTAGGAGGTCATAGTGCAAATAATCCCAGCGGAAATTATTGGTTATATTTCCACATTATTTGATAAAAGTCTTCTATTTTGCTAATAAAAACAAGAGACAAAACAATACAAAGTTATCTCCGACCAGGGAACAGAAGTTGCATTTTTTTTTTGTCTAATGGTAAAAGGCTGCATTTTGATGCAAACTGACAAAAATATTACCCTTTTTTTTTATAGGGCATGTCATGGCTCTTGCTGAGTGAAAGGACAAGGAAAAATAGAAAAAGCAAACCACCTCAAAATTCTTTTTTATTTATTTAAGAAAAAGTGTGGTTGCCTAGAAAATGGTACAATCATACTCGAAATTTCAAGCCTCATGTTTCTTAGAGAAAGAAAATATGAGAAAGAGGCACAAAGGGACTACAACAAATGCTGCAAGCTTTAAAAAATCTTCAGTCTCCTTTGAAATCACTCCAATCCTTGACCAGTCTCCACTATACCTTCACATTTAAAGTCTAAACACTACTATAACTATTTAGATCACACAAAAAAATAAAAATAAAAATAAAAATAGTAGAAGTAATTTCTAGGAGATTACTCGGCATGGATGAACCCCAATCTAAGCACTGTGACTGCAAACTGAGTAAGAATTGTGTTTGAAACTCTCAATGAAAAAATGGGTTCCTGTTTGTCCCTTGATTTCTCACCCAATTCTCTCTTTTGAGCTACTACTGTACTGCTTCTAAACTTTGTCCCATTTTTCTTCACAACCATGTGTGTGAGGATGTTGGAGATAACACTCCTTTCCGTAATCAGCATTTTCTTGTCCAAGTCCTTTCTTGCATATTCATTGGTGGCTATCATTACATACATATCAACAACAAAAAAACTCAAGGTAAGGGCAAAAAGGTCATTTAACAGAAAACACAAACTCTAAATTTTCTAACATTTGATGAGCAGTCAAGTAACAACCTAAAATATAATTCTATTAGCACAACCAACTTTATCTTAGTGTGCATGTTTGTATTATTTCGATATCAATTGTCCAAAAATAATATTAACTTCCAAACAAAATTATTTGTTTGAATATCGTATTGAATAAAATTTTTATTTGAACAATTGAATTTTGTTTAAAATTGAAATTTGAACAATTAATTTTTATTTCAAAGTTAATTTTCAAACAACATAAATAATTTATACTTGGAAAAAAATCTGAGTTAGGAATAGAACTAGAGCAAAGATATAATTACCCAATTTTTACACAAATTTATAGACTATCTCACATGGGTGTATAAGAGAGTTTGTAGAATTTTGTGTGGAAAACAAAAATGATTGATTTACACAATTTTTTCTCTCCAAATGTATTTTTGACCTATAAGAAAATGATTATGACCTTTTTATCGGTCCGAAACATATTTGGGAAAAATGCGGAAGGAAAAATTGTATGAATGTAGCATTGCTGGTATAAAAAATTGTATGGATGTAGCATTCATTGTTGGTAATAAACTCAATGGGCTAGGGTTTTTTTTTTTTTAAATAATGTTTGGTCTATACAAAATCCTCAGTCTAGTCAAGCCTGAATTATGTGGCACCATCAAAAGTTAAAAAAAAAAAAAAAAAAAAAAAAAACCATGTGTTTTTTTGCTCTCTTTGCCTATACCAACAATCCTCTCTCTCTCTCTCTCTCTCTCTCTCCTCTCTCAGATCTGAATCTATGAAGAAAAAAAAAAGAGACGGGGTGATTGGAGAACCGACCTCCATACCATTGCTGCCACTCCTCTACTGACCACCGTGAACCACCCATCCTCTTTCACGAACCTCGCCACCACAAGTCCAAACCCATTTTCTACTGTTGCAAATCGCAGGTCACCGCGCTAGAGAGAAAAGCAAAAATGGTAGGGAAAGAGTGGGTTTAAAAGCACCATTTTTGTAATGCCCCCAAATTATTAAAAACAAAACAACATCCAACGGGACAGAAATATATATATACATATATACCAATAATAACAGCTAGTGATTTCAAGATCAATTCCAAAGATTCTCTTTCTCATTGAACTACAAGTTGGGAATCACAACTTACGTGAATAATTTTTATAGTTCAAAAAGCTAGAGAGAATTAATAACAAATGTTCTACGAGCTTACAGTCTTTAAGGTAAAGCCTTCATTGAACAAAAGAACTCATGGTCCCAAAACAAAGCCAAAACTCCAAAATGTCATCTCCCATGTTTTGCAAAATGTTCTTGGCTCAAACAAAAAGCGTTGATCCATTTCTACTTCATTGGTGTGGTTGCTGCTCACCAAGTCCTGAAATTTTGTTATATTGGAATGAGCAATTGCCCAATAGAGAATATATTTAACCAAGTATATAAACATTTGATTCAAATTAGGCATAACCCATGACCTTTACCGATGAACACTAGTTCCAAAATCACATATTTCCATCCACATCGTTCCAATTCATTCCACATTTCCACATTTCTTCGTCCTTACATGGATGACAAGTGGGCACCTCAAGTCCTTCACATTCATCGTCCTCATACGATCGGGCACGTGGATGCCTCAAACATTCCCACATTTATCATCCTAGCACAATTGGGCAAGTGGGCACCTCAATTTCCCCGCGTAGGTAATACCGTGACACACATCAAACAATTTATTCAATAACTCTAATTTTGTCATAACACAAGATGCATCGACACATCATCAATTTATCCATTAATTCCCCTTTACTACCAACCAAGACCCATGAACAATGATTAAGGCTTCACAAGCGAATTAGGGCTTTTCATTCCATTCTTTCATTTTCCAAGATTCATGATGTGTACATTGTTTTTCTTTAAGCAATAACCAATTATTCCATAAAATTTAGGGCAAAAACCCTCTATCACCATTAATGCCCACATATGAACCACCCATTGCCAATCACACACACATATCATGAAATTAATACAAAATCTAACCAAAACATAGATATACAAGGGTAAAAATATTCCTACCTCAAGGTTGTGTGTGAAGGGATGAAGACCCAACAAGATAAACTTCCAAACTATCACGATCCAATCGGTTCAAAATGTAGCTTTCAACAAAATCAACACCTTTGATGAAGGAACAATGATAGATTCTTGCTATAAATAGATAAAATCTAGAGTTTTGGTACTAGGGTTTTCAAAAAAGAGGAGTGAGAGGAAGAAAAGATGGAAAAAGTGAGAGAAATGAGTCAAAAAGTGGGTTTTAAAATATCTGCTCTTGAACAGACCGCTCGATCGAAGTGTACAAAGGCAAAGAGATTGCTTGAGTGAACTTTACACTGCTCGAGCGATAAACGCAAAGTCCCAGAAGTTTTGTAGAGCTATAGTGGAATTACTAAAAGCCTTATATCTTCGCTCGAACGACCACAAAACAGCTCAAACAATCTCACTTGCAAACAAACAAGATACTGAGAGTTTCGCATATTCACTCGAGCAACTAATTGACCACTCGAGCGGTCACCCAGAACAAATTGTTACAATTTTCACTCTCTTTCTTTAAAACTCTAGTGATCAAAATCCACAAGACCTCCATTTTGGCACAAACTCCACATATTTTCACACACATTCTTCTATACACACACATATACACAAAATAAATAAATAAAAAACCCACAACCCATGACAATCCTGACTCGATCTCGAAACTAACCGGCCCTAATTTGTCTATCTTGAAGGGTAATTGAATAGGTGTAGAGAGATTAGCCATTTGTTTTTCATTTAAGACTTTTCTCTCTTCCTGTACATATGCAATACATACAACCATGGCCAAAACAATAGTTGATGATGATGAAATGAAAAATGCCAAGACCAAAGCTTTATTTTTTTTATTTGAATTTTTATTTCTTGATGGGTTTGTGTTTTTTTGGGTGAATTTTGTGAGGTGGATTTATGAAATTTTGGATATTTCAAGCGTTAAAATCAAATCTTTGAACCACCCACTTGGTCATTGAAATTGTTGAATGAGGGATTCATGATTTTGAGACCAGACAGCTGAGGGAAATCAAATGGGATGCCGACACAAGCTTGGCCGCCGTTAGGGCTCTGGGTTTGCACAACTTGTAGGGGAGTTTTCTTTTTCTTTTTTAATTGGACTCCCATGAAGAAATATGAAGTTCTAGTGTTTTTGATGATGTAAGAAATTGCATAATTAATCTTAAGATTAGTATTTTTTTTTTTTTGGATTTTGTATTTGCAAGTGTTGTGTGTGTGTGTGTGTGTGTGTGTGTGTGTGTGTGTGTGAGGCATCGATGAGAGAGAGAGTGTTGTTTATCGTTTTAGAGGAAAGAGAGCTGAGAGAGAGAGAGAGAGCTTTATTTACAGTTTTAGAAGAAAGAGAGAGAAGAAAAGAGACGTGGGTTAGATTTGATTTAGGGGTGATTATTCAGTATTCTCGGAATATGGACACGTGGTGTTCCATAAAATTTTGATCGGTAGAGAGAGGTAAGGGCCCATGATTTATGTTGGGGATGGGAGGTTTTTGAAAAAGAGGATTGAGAAGAAGAAAAGATGGAAAAAGTGAGAGAAATGAGTCAAAAAGTGGGTTTTAAAATATTTGCTCCTGAACAGACCACTTGAGCGAAGTGTACAAAGGCAAAGAGATTGCCTGAGCGAACTTTACACTGCTCGAGCGATAAACGCAAAGTCCCAGAAGTTTGGTAGAGCTATAGTGGAATTACTGAAAGCCTCATATCTTCGCTCGAGTGACCACAAAACAGCTTAAACAGTCTCACTTGCAAACAAACAAGATACTGAGAGTTTCGCATATTCGCTCGAGCAACTAATTGACCACTCAAGCAGTCACCCAAAACAAATTGTTACAATTTTCACTCTCTTTCTTTAAAGCTCTAGTGATCAAAATCCACAAGACCTCCATTTTGGCACAAACTCCACATATTATCACACACATTCTTTTATACACACACATGCACAAAATAAATAAATAAAAAACCCACAACCCATGACAATCCTGACTCGATCTCGAAACTTACCAGCCCTAATTTATCTATCTTGAAGGGCAATTGAATGGTTGTAGAGAGATTAGCCATTTGTTTTTCATTTAAGACTTTTCTCTCTTCCTGTACATATGTAATACATACAACCATGGCCAAAACAATAGTTGATGATGATGAAATGGACAATGCCAAGACCAAAGATTTATTTTTTTTATTTGAATTTTTATTTATTGATGGGTTTGTGTCTTTTTGGGTGAATTTTGTGAGGTGGATTTATGAAATTTTGGATATTTCAAGCATTAAAATCAAATCTTTGAACCACCCACTTGGCCATTGAAATTGTTGAGTGAGAGATTCATGATTTTGAGACCAGACAGCTGAGGGAAATCAAATGGGATGCTGACACTAGCTTGGTCACCGTTGGGGCTCTGGGTTTGCACAACCTGTAGGGGAGTTTTCTTTTTCTTTTTTAATTGGACTCCCATGAAGAAATATGAAGTTCTAGTGTTTTTGATAATGTAAGAAATTGCATAATTAATCTTATGATTAGTATTTTTTTTTTGGATTTTTGTATTTGCAAGTGTTGTGTGTGTGTGTATGAGAGAGAGAGAGAGAGAGAGAGAGAGAGAGAGAGAGAGAGTGAGTGTGTGTGTGTGTGTGTGTGGGTGTGATTTGGTGGTGGTCGACGATGGGTGTCAGTGAGAGAGAGAGAGAGAGGCATCAATGAGAGAGAGTGTGTTGTTTATCGTTTTAGAGGAAAGAGAGCTGAGAGAGAGAGAAAGAGAGAGAGCTTTGTTTACAGTTTGAGGAGAAAGAGAGAAGAAACGAGAAGTGGGTTAGATCTGATTCAGAGGTGATTATTTAGTATTCTCGAAGTATGGATACGTGATGTTCCATAAAATTTTGATTGGTAGAGAAAGGTAGGGGCCCATGATTTATGTTGGGGATGAGAGAATAACATGAGACTAACTAATTGGTGATTGGTTTGAAGTATGGTCATATGGTATTCCAAGATTATTCAATAATTTTCCCTGATGTAGTGCCTCTTCTTTTTCTAGCGAAATTCACTCATTTTTTAGGCAAATGGAACAATAGCTGAGTAAGACTTTCACCTCATTTGAGCATTTCAGGTGGGCATAATTTCGGTGGATGTAGCAAAATTTGTTTTTAAATATTCATGGTTGAACTTGATAAAATTTAAAGGGCTCATGCAGTTGTATTCGTTTTAATTATCCAAATCGTTTATTTTGTAAAATTTTTCGTATATATCATTTATAAAAAATAAAAATAAAAATTATGTCAATCTAATAAACACAATTTTTATATTGTATCATTTTTATTTCAAAAAAAATAAAATAATAATAGATGGTCTATTTAAAAAAAACATGCTTCTTCATTTTTTAGAAAAAAATATTATAAAATAAAAATGTTATAATTATTTGATCAATTTAATTTCTTTTTGAGTAAAATACACTAAAACTTTATAAAATAAACGATTTAGATCAACAAAATAAAATTATGAATTTTACAAGTCTTTTAAATTTTCTTAAATTTATATTTAAATTTGAACATCATAACTCAAATTGAATTATCTAACGCCAAAACCTTCCATTAGACAATCTGTCACTTAGACTCAAATTTTTTATTAAATTTAAATTTAATAAAAATTTAGTGGAAATGGTGTTCTAACCATTTCACTAAGGGTTGGTTTGAGATGTTCTAAAAAAGTGTACTTTTTGACTTATTGGCTTATATGAGTTGGGTTTGTGTTGGGTTTGATGTGATGTGTTAGAGAGGTGATGTGATTTAAATAAGATGATATGACTTAAATAGGATAGTGACTTTTTGACTTTTTGTATTATTTAATAGATGCCAAACTTGGCCTAAATTTGTATCAATTAAAGGAGTTTTATTTATTATTTATTATATTAAAAAAGTGTTTAACTTTTTTTTTTTGATTCAAAAAAAAGTTTAAATCAAAAAAGTTTAGGGGGAGGGGAGGCTACCCCATTCCAGGTTCAAGGAAAGCGTTACGTAATATCGCGTAACCAACAAAGGACTGCTGGTAGTGGGACTCGAACCTAAATTAAATGAGCGAAGAGGACGATCCTTACCAACAAAACCAACCCTTGTTGGTTTTAAAAAAGTGTTTAACATTTCGTCAAATATGATAGATGGTGGTTGGTGAATAACCGGATTAGAAAAATTTTGAAAAAAAATTATATTAAGCTACATGACGGTCCGTATATCCTCCTATCGATCAATTGTTTAATCAAAATTAAAAATTTAACATTATTCAAATTTGATGTAAACGAACGATTAAACCGTGTAGATACTCTTGCACTACTTTCAATCACACATCTCACTTTCACAGTTCACTGTCCAAAAACCTTACAAAACCCTAGCAATGGCGGTGAACGGGACACCAGAGACCCTACAAGTCCATAGACTCCCACTCTCCAAATACATCGATGCCCTCCGCTGGCTTCCATCTCTCTCCGCCTTTGACCGCTTCGTCATCCTCGCCGTATTCGACTCCGATTCCAACTCCTCCGCCATCGAAATCCACTCTCTAACCCGATCAAACCCCTCAAACCTAACTCTCCAATCCTCATGGTCCTCACCCTCAAGAATTTCCTCCCTCAAAGTCTGTCAAACCCTCCACAAACCCCTCATCGCTGCATCCACCTTCTCCGGCTCGCTCCACGTCCTGCTCGCTCACCCGGTCGATGTGTTGATCGAATCAGAGGTTTCGGTGTCTGGGAAGACATTGCACGTTGGACCCATTTCCTGTATTGATGTGCAGGAAAATGGGTCTGAGTGTGTTAAGTGTTGGGGAAGATGGGAGCGTGAATTTGGTGAGTGTTGGTAATTCGAATTTGATTCACCGCCGGTTTTTCGATAGCAATGGATTGGTGTCGTATACAGCGGCCAAGTGGGCGTCACCGATGGAGTTTGCCACGGGTGGATTGGGGTTTAGTCTTCAGTGGTGGGATCGGAGAAAGCCTGGAGGACCGGCTTCTCAGTTTAAGGGTAATTGGTAAGCAAATACCAATTTATTTTTTTTCCATTTTGTACAATTATTGCATAGAAATTTGAATCTTTGTCTGGCATGCTATTGTTTAAAATTTGAACCTTGTGGGGGTGCTATTGCTTTTCCTTATATGGGAGAACTCATTTTAAACATTGTAGTTTCATCCAAAAATCTAGATAGAAGTAGTGGCAAGTAGGCAAGTGACTAGCTCATCTCTAACCTGGGATGCAAATTTGCAATCTTTCTCTTCAAAATGATCTCATGGAACTTGTTGATGAAACTTCTATCTAAAATATGGGTTCTAATTGGGTTCAGATGTGGCAAATGTTATTTGCCGCCCATATTTGAGTCAATCATATGGGCAAGGTCTGGACTTGATCATGTTTATTTGCTGCCCATATTTGAGTTGAAACAAGGACTCATCCAATGTCACAAGGGTATAATCTATCTGCAATAATACATGTATTAATGTATGTGGGTGTGTTTTGTGTACATGATGTAGAGTGAATGCTTCAAAGTATGGAGTTGGGATTAGAAATATGCTTCAAAGTATCCTTTCCCAATCATCTGTATTGTAAGCTTTTTAAAAAAATTTAGCCTACCATGTCCCAAACAAATGAAAGAAGAGAGACAAGATCCCTAATCCCTGTTCCCTTTTGGAAAGATTTAAAAAGAGACGGATGATTATTTATGTTGGGCTTTTTTCTGCCTGTGATTCCTTGCGATTGCATGGTTCCCATTGATTAGTCTGAGTATTACTAGGCAGCTAGTTTTCAATTTTCCATTCATTAAAATTTTAGTATAAGGCCTACAATCCTTGTATGGAGCAATCTGTGTTGTGTTTTTAATTCGTTTTCTCCTATTTATAAGTAAAACTAAATGGGTAAAAAATAATATAAAATTACGAAGGCAGAGGAGTCAAAACATGAGATAGGGTGGGAGAATCTTCCCATTTTTTGAAAAGTAGAGATAAATATTAAATTAAAAATTAGGAAGGAATGTCAATCTGAAATATATTTCAGTGACAGTGCTGTGCAGATTGCATGGGTTGCTCTACTATTTGTCTTTTATCTTTTACTAGTGAATACTGCAATTTAGGCTGAATTTTCCAAGTCCTACTTCAATTTGGCTTTGGATTTTGGAGATGTTATAAATTTATCATGCCTATCAGTTGCCTGCCCCATATGAAAATGAACCTTTATTTTGGGTATATCTTTGGGAAAGATCCTTTCCAGTTCCAACACGTGATCTAAATGCCACAATTCAATAGCTAGTCATTATCATTTGTGGTATTTGGATAAAGTGTCAGATGATGGTTGTATAAAGAAAGTGTTGGAGAGGATCTGGATCCCATCTTGACACACCTTAATAGTGTGTAGTTACGTACTTTTATCAATATGAGGTGGGTTTAAAGGTGTGTTCTAGATAATGGTTGGAAATGTTTAGAGCTTATGTTGTTGGCTTTAAAGGGTGATCACTTGAGCTTTACGTTAGTTCAATTTGGCTATAAGTGTAACTTGCTGGCAAGTAATATTTGAGAGTACAAAGAGTTATGTGATTTTATAGACTTGGAGGTTTCAGCTAATTTAGCAATCATCACCTATTGATCACGTTTTCATGTCTGGTAGAGTTTTGGAGGCCTGTACACGAGGTTAAAGCCTCTAATTAGAGCATTTTAGTGAGATTTTCGGTCATCCCCCTTTTTGAACATGGCTCTTTATGAGAATTATTTTGTTCTCCACTCAGGTTCTTTATTTATTTGTTTCTTTTTCACTTCAGACTTTTTTTTTTTTTTTTGGGAGCCATAATATTATTTATTTGAACTGAAATAATTTGTTTTTTTGTGCTCTAATGTGTTAAGGGGACCTATTTCCTGTATGTTTTGATAAAATTGCTTCTTATCAAATAAAGTTCTGATTTTGGGAGAATAAACAAAAGAGAAAAGATGGATGGTGATACGCTTCACATGCAAGGATCATGAGGAGTTCATAATTTGTTGATAATTTGAACATACCAATGTAGGAATTTCTTGAAGCTTAATATGTTCTTAAGTGGTATTAGTCATTTTCTTAGATGAGTTTCTATTATGCTTCTAAATTCAGTGTTTATTTTTGTTCTGTTTGCACTATCTTAACTGCATATTTTGACAGTTGGGTTCAACTCTGTCCATCTGAGTAGAAGCAGTTTTTTTTTTTTTTTTTTTTTTTTTTTTTTTTTCATGGTTTGTTTTTGTTGTGATGAGATGGGATTCTTCATATTAATAATGTTGCAGGGCTCATGGAACTACTTTTGGGATTGTACACTCCATTGATATTCATCCATCAAGAAAACACACTTGTATTGTAAGATGCTGCTTTTTCATTCTTCATTCCTCTCATAAAAATATGTAGATTTGATGCACTAAGCTTAACTCATGGGCATAATGTAGTGTCCATGAAGTAAGAATTAAAAACATCAGAAAGTAAATGTTGAGGCAGTAGGACAGGGGTGTACAAACTATTGGGTTTTGTTTTAGCTGTCCCCATTGTTCTCTCTCTCTCTCTCTCTCTCCCCCTTCACCTAATATTATTTTTTTATTTTATTTTATTTTATTTTTTTTGGGGGGGGGGGGGGCAAAATTACAGTATATTTGGAATGCCCAGTGGCTGATAATATTTATGCTTTGTCTGTAGTTTTCTTAGTTGCTAAAAGGTTCAGTAATGACTTGGTAAAGAAAATAAAGATGATGATTTGGAATATAAACTAAAGCCTGCTGTTGTTTGTGTTAGAAACAGATCTTATCAAAATGTATCATATTGTGGTATTATAAGGGGTTTGGGCAGCTATATAAGTATATGGTTTATTTGATTGCCACACTATAACGAAGTTTGCTGTTGTACTGCTGCCTAAGTAGCACGGACACGGACACGGGACACGACACGGACACGCGGACATGCAATTTTTCAGAAAATGGAGGACACGACACGCTGGGGACACGTTTAATATATATAATTTTATTTATATATTATATGTAAAATTAAAAAATATATACTATTTGTATTTATTTGTATTTGTTTATTTTATATGTCATAAAATTATGAAAAAAATAAATAAAGGTAATAAAATATATAAAATAACACTATTAAAATTATAAAAAATAAACATTTAATTGATTTAACATCATATATATCATTCAGAATTAAAAATTGGTTCTTATAATAAAATTAATAAACATACATTATTAAAATTTTATACTCAAATAATAAAAAAGAAAAAATAAAATGAGAATATAAAAAAAATAAAAGAAAAGAAAAAATAAAATAAAATCAGAATAAAAGAAAAGATAAAAGAAAAGAAAAAATTAAATTAAAATTAGAATAAAAGAAAAAAAAATAAAAGAAAAAAATAAAATTAAAATCAGATTAAAAGAAAAACAAATAAAAGAAAAAGATAGAATAAAATCAGTTCGGCGAAGAATGAAGATCGACTGAGGAAAGAAAGAAAAGGCTGAGAGAGAGAGAGAGAGAGAGAGAGAGAGAGAGACTACCGATGAAGATGATCGAAGAATGAAGATCGCAGATTGAAGAAGACGAGAGACGACCGACGAAGATGATCGAAGAATGAAGATCGCAGATCGAAGAAGACGAGAGACGACCGACGACAGACCACCAACGAGGAGCGACGACCGACGAGGAGCGATGATCGACGAGGAAAGAAGACGAACGACGAAGTCAGGTCCTCTCTTTCTCACCCTTTCTCTGCTGTTTCTCTTCTATTCGAAGTAGATCTGTCAGGTCCTCTCTTCTATTCGACGAAATCAGATTAGGGCAAATTTTGATATGTTTTTGCTTATTTACAAATCGACCCCAAAAATATTTAGTAAATTGCGAAATTGCCCCCGCTCGTGTCCCAAATGTGTCTGTAACGTGTCCTGAACGTGTCCGGCTGCAAAAAATAAAAAAAAAATTCGGACACCTTCTGCGACCTGTCGGACACGTGTCAACCGCGTGTCCGACGCGTGTCCATGTCCGACATGTGTCTGACACTGATACGCAGCCTTCAGAGAGGTGTCCGTGCTTCTTAGACTGCTGCTGCAGATGCATGCTGATATTCTGTCCTCGAGTCAACTGAATAAGTTTCTTTGAGATAACTAGGATCTCTAATTGTCTGCTGATTAAGTAGCCGAGATAGCTCTGGTTGTGTTTAGTTGCTGGTTAATATTCATCTTGATGATAATTGAGATTTATGTATTGGCGCAAATACTACCAACTTTGACTGAAATTGTTTCTATGGCATATATTTCTTTGTCCAAGGGTTTAGAATGATTCACTTTCTTAACCTTAGCTTGTCAAAGTCTATGAATTTTGATTTCTCAACTATTGCTTCTTTTTTTTTTTCCTTTTTTTTTTTTCCCTATTAATATTAAATAGACCAGACAGGAGTTATGCTTATGAACATTCATTTAAGATGATGCCTCCAAGGAGAACCCTTTTTTACTGTTCAAAAAAAAAAAAAAAAATCATTTAAGATGGCTATTTTTGTAAGCATCTGAACAAAATCATTCTGCATGAATTTTATGCAAGCTGAATTTTTTGACTGATCATGATAATATATTGGTTTACATGCTTAAATTTCATGCTGGGTGATGATTCAAAGGATTTTGTGATCACATTGAAATTCTTCCACGTTTAATTATTGGATTACATGGTTATTTGGAAACTGAATAAGTTGTCTTTCTGTGTTCTAACTTGAGAAAATTTTCGAGATTGTTTATTTATTATGCTGCTTTACATGAAGGCAGGAGGCTTTTCTGGTACTGTATTTGCATGGGATCTTCGGTGGCAACAGCAGCCAATAGTTCTCTCTGGGGTTGCAGCAGGTGAGTGTCAGTCCCACTCATTATCTGAGAGTGAAATTTGGGAGGTCCATTATGACAGCTATTCTTCAAACATTGGTAACATGTCAACATCACGGGTGTTACCTGTTATGATCTGCTCAGAAGATGGAATCCTTGCTGTTGTTGAACAAGGTATGAAGTTTGTTACCATTTTGGCTTTTTCCATTTGAGTGCTCTAGTGGAAAGGCTTAAGGTCATCTTATTTGCTAAGTGGCTGAATTCATATTTCTTGTTTTCTGTGGCAAAAAGATAGAGCTGGTACACTTTCACCCATTTAAACTCCTGTCAAAATATATAAATAAACAGGTTATAAATGAGTTGTATACCTGTTGAGTTGATCTGGTTAATTTGTCGGGCAAATGGGGTGATCAGATTAATTTTCCATACCTGTGTACCAAATTCAACCCAACTCACTTAAACCCATTTATTAAATGGTCAGGTTTTTTAAATGCATTATTTGTTTTGACCCATCTAAACCTTTTGCCTCCTCTACAAAAGGAATACTTGCTTCAGACAATCTGTAACCTCTCTTATCTGGTGGTTGATTTGTTTCACACTATTCCTTTGCAAACGTGAGGAACCCATTGAACTCTTGGCTGAACCATGTGCAATCAACAGCTTTGACATTGACCGACAGAACCCCTCGGTGATGTGTTTTTTCTTCTCTCGTTCTCCTATACTCAGTTTTATCTCAGAGACGTACAACATTTTGATCTTGGGGATAAATTACTTTGCTATGTCATATATCTGTGGAATTGCCAAAAATGACTGATGATTTCAATTGTTGCCATAACAGGATGTGATATGTAGTTTAGAGTGGGAGGCTATTGCCATCTTGATGAGGGCATAATTTCTGAAACTAAGATGAAGAATTTGGTGGCGTAAATAGGATCTGTTCATTATCCTTTCAGTGTATCGTAAAAAGTGAAAGTGATGATCTACTTGGGGCAAAAAGAAGCTGCACATCATGATTTTGGGAAGATGAACTGGGTAGCTACAGTGTGTTCTGATAACCAGCATATGCACCCAAAAATGTAAGGTTTATAGTTATGCTCCATCTTATCTAGTAGTACAGAATACAGATGGCTTTTTAACAGCACCAAACTGAATCCATGTTGGAAAAGTAATTGTTCTAATCTTGGGCCATCTGCTTTTGTTTTGAAAGACATTGCTAACGAAACACTAAAGCCATGGACCCAAAAAAAGTTGCCATCAAAACTGTTTGGAGCACTAGTGCATGGCTGAGATTGATTTATTGTGTTGTGGGGTTCATGGCTTAGATGAATTTTAACCACACAATGATGTTTCTGGATAATATTTATGGGTTTGTGGCATTGTTGCAAACGAAGTGCAAGCTGCAGTTGCAGCTAACTATGGCTTGGCCCAAGGTAATTGCTTTCAACTACATTAGTAAGGTTTATTTATTTATTTGATGTCATTTTCTTTAAGTGCTTTAAGACTAGAAATGGGGAATGGGTCAAATAAGATTTATTTATTTATTTTACTAGAGACAATTTTTTTTATTTTTTTGTTGTCTTTTAGGGTGAGAGTTTTACAATAACTCTTCCTTTAAGAGAAAATCGAGACTGTTTTATCAACAATAATGTTAGATTTACCACATTTTTATATTATATTAAGTTTTTAATTTTGTCAACACAATATTGGCAATAAGTTCTATAACTAATGTATATTTGTAATGTAATATCATGTATACAAGTCTAATGTACTATTAATAATTAGATTAATATTACATATAGTAAATAAGAATGTAGTATCCTTTGTTGACATTGTGTATGTGTATTTTTTTTTTTTTTAATTTGTTTTATTAGTAAAAATTAGTGATTAGTTGTTAGATTAGTAAGATCTCTTCTTGGAGGAAACTTGTTAATTTAGAAAAATAAAAAATAGTAATAATGAAAAGTTGAGTATAATTTTAAGTGTTAAAATTTGGTAATTTATATTGTGAATGAATACCATTATAGAAATATTAACGTATATTGAGATTTTTTTTTTTTTTCGGTTGGGAGCTACTATTTACGCTCCATTTTTTTCCAAATTTATTTTTTTTCTTCTTATTATATATATAGTTATTATTGTTACTCCACTTTATTTCAAATAAATTTCTTTTTTATGTATAATAAAGAAAAAAAAAAAGTGTTTTTGGAAGAAAGTAATATGAGAATAATGATTTTTTTTTTTAAAACTCAAAATGTGTCATGTGGCAAGCCATAAGTCTGGAGAAAAAAAGTCATTACAACGGTGGCACACTACGGCCCCTTTTTAAAATTTATTTAGTTTTCAAAACTCTTTTTAAACTCAAGTTCTAAAGTTGTTTGGTTGAGATTTTCAAACACGTTTTCAAAACTCAATTGCCCTAGCACACAAACCTCAACTCAACAACCCAACCTTGTAGTAGTTTTTAAATTAGGTGATTTATATATATATATATATATATATTTCATTATTAAGTAATTTTATAAATAAAAAAAATGTGAAACATTTTAAAGGTATGTAAATTAGGTGGATATAAAATCAGAAAAATATTTCCTTTGTATTATCATTTTACTGTAATATACACAAACATTTTGACTATGTATGTTCTTAAGTGAACAAGTTACAATTGTGTTTTGAGCAAAACACAAAACGTAAGTCATTGAAACAAATATGCCAAGAAAATGTTAGTTATCATGAAATTTTATTTAAAAAATTACCCCAAAATGTAAGTAAGATTTATGAGGTACATATGGAGTTGATGGAATGATGATTATACTTAAAATATAAGTTATTTTTTGAGTATTTTTTTAAAATATGTAACCAAGCAAAAACACTTCAATCAAAAAAAAAAAAAAAAAAGAAGTAAAAAAACTATGCTTATACCAACAATATATTTACAAAATAATATAAATTTTAGAATTGTTTTATTTCAAACGAAAATAAGGTTGAAAATGACAAAAAGACCCATGTAACCATTTTTTGGTGGATGAATTGTTATTATTATTTATGTGACTATGGTCTATTTTAAGAAATAAGTTAAAAGTTGACTTTTTAATTTTTTTTTTTACTGTTTTAAAAAAATTAGCAAAAAATAGATAGATAATGTGATAAAAAATCAAAAAATTTAAAAATTGACTGTTAACTAACTTTTCAAAATAGACATATTTTCATTTCGGACATTACTATACAAGTCCAAAAATTAGATTTAATTTTCAAGTCTAATGATGTGACAATCAATTAGAATATCTAAAGTAACATTCTTTCTCATATTTTCTCAATCATTAATTAATTATATCACTTACATTACACATAATTAAATTTAAAAAATAATTTTATATATCATTTTCAATTTCTATAACATAAAAATTTGGATCTCTAAAATTTATCCATTTTATAGCACAGAACACAACACAAACTACTAGAAGAGGCCCTTCCTCTCAACCAAAACAACAAATAGCAGAGAGAGAGCAACAATGGCGTCCTCCTCGACAACAACCTTCTCTTTTGCTTTCAAAGTCTCACCCCCAATTGCTCGCTCTTCTACTACTAGTCTTCGTACCTCTCCTACCATTGTTCGCCTCTCACAATTCACTAAGAAATCGTCACTCAACCTCAGTTCCTCACACACCATAACTGGCTTCTCCCCAATCCTTCCTCGTCTCACCTTTCCCACTCAACCCCCCACTCTCTCACCGTCGTCTCTGCAAAAGGGTACAAAATGAAAACCCACAAGGTCTTTCTCTCTATCTCTGTGTGTTTTGTAGGTAATTGAGGAATTAGGTACTTATTTGATTTGTTTTTTGGGGTGTTTTTAGGCTTCCGCGAAGCGATTTCGAGTCACGGGTAGTGGGAAGATTATGAGGAGGAGAGCTGGGTAGCAGCATTTGCTTAGAAAGAAGAATACCAAGAGGAAATTGCGACTCACAGCCCTAGATTGTGGGTACAAGCTTGATTCCTCTTTTCAGCCATCACAACCCTCACCTACCTCAGTCTCACCTTCAGCTAATACTAAAGCCTATGTTGCCTTTACTTCAAACTCAGGCTCACAGCAGTCTCATTTAAATTGGTTTCTTGATTCCAGAGCTACTAGTCATATGACAAATGATCTCAGCAATCTTTCATTTTATCAGCCTTATCAGGGCCATGATCAGGTAGCTATTGGTGATGGTACTATTCTGCCTATTGCTCACACCGGTAATGGACTTCTTTCTACTCCTTTTCCATTTCATCTCACAAACATGCTTCATGTACCTATTCTTTCATCCAACTTGCTTTCAGTCCATCAGTTGGCAGTAGATAACAATTGCACTATTACTTTTGATGAAGATTCTTTTCTTGTTCAGGACAAGAACACTAGAGAGTGCCGACAAAAAAGAAAAATAAAAATAAAACAATTTACTAGCTTGCAATCTAGTTTAGAAAACAAAAGCAAATTTAACCAGCCATATGGCGTTTAAAATTTGGCAACATTTGTCCTACTTGCGTAAGGGTCTTATTCACCTTGTAGTCGTTTCGGGTATCTTTTTCCTTCTGTGGGAGTTTATTTGTAGTTCTTTATGTTATTATTGTTAATTCAAACTAATTTAATGTTTTGAGAAAAAATGTAATTTAAAAAGGGTTAACTACACTAATGAACTTCAAAGGATATTACACTATATTTTTGTCCTAATTTTTAATTGTTCCTTTTTTGTTCTCAAAGTATGTGATTTGTTAAATTTTAATCCCTACCTTAATGCATTCAAAATCAATAACACAAAAAAAGTATTTTTAAAAAATTACATGAAACTCAACAAAATCAAAATAACAAATAACGAGGACTTGGTGGAATTAATCAAAAACCAACTTTTTGGAATTAACAGGGACTTGGTGGAATTAATCAAAAGTTAGCTTTTTCAGAAGGAGTCCGGATCTTCTGCCATGGTCTCCTGCGGTGGTCCCTGCAGTGCCCCAAAACAACGTCGTTTTGGGGCAAATTTTCCAAAAAAAAAAACAAAACAGAACACACCAACACAGAGAACCAAACCAAGGAAGAGAGATGGGGGAAGAAGATACAAGCACAGAGGAGGAGAAAGAGGAAAGAAGGTCGTTTGTTTTTTTTTTGGTGTGAAGATTTCTTATCTATGATCTCTCTTTTTCTCTCTTAAAAAAAGAAAAACCCCTTCTTTTCTCTCTCTTAAAACTTTCTCTCTTTCAGAGACTGGCCCAGCAGATCGAAATCTCCATCTTTTTTTTCTTCTAGTTGTTGACGATCTAAGTTTCTTGAAATGGTGTTACCAAAACACCCACTTTGTGTTTCTTTGTATTTATTATTAATCTTTCTTTATTTTTTGCCCCCGGTTTCAACCTAGATCTGAAATGCAAAAAGATGGATTTATGAAGAAAATCAAAGTTTCAAAATCTCTATGAAAGATTTGAGATCCAAATTCAAAGAGGAGGAGACGAAATTATTTCGGACTGTTGTTCTTTGCTTTTGTTTGTATTGATCTATTTTTTAGTCAATTTTGATTTATCATTTGGATGTTCGAAGTGTTTATATGTATGTGTGTATATATATATCAGATTAAAAAATCTTCAACTTTTGTTTAAATAATTGTTATATATATATATATATCAGAATATATATATATATATCGAATGGGTTTACGAGGGATTTGAGGAAAACCCAGATGAGAAAATGGGGTAAATCATAAAACCCAGAGAGCGAAAGGAGATGGAGAGAAGGAGATGTTGGGGAGGGTGGGCAGAAGTTAAATTTGGTGGGATGCCATTCTTCTTTCCTCTTTCTCTTCCTCTGTACTTGTATCTTCTTCCCCATCTCTCTTCCTTGGTTTGATTCTCTGTGTTGGTGTGTTCTGTTTTTGCTTTTTTTTTTGAAAATTTGCCCCAAAACGACGTTGCTTTGGGGCACCGCAGGGACTACGGCAGATGATCTGGACTCTTTGAGAAGTAGGTTAAAAGTTAGATTTTTAGTTTTTTGATTTTTTTTGAAAAAATGTATAAAAAAATATAGAGGTGATGTGATCTAAAAAAGTTAAAAAGTTGGCTTTTAACCAACTTGCCAAATATGCATATTTTTCATAAAATTAAAGCAAAATCATAAATTCATAATCAAAATCAAATCAATTAAAATTATAATAACAAAAATGACACAAAGACCAAAGTACAGAGATTACTGTCGCAATTTGCCCTTCTTGTAATTAAAATTCTAGGCGTTAATATTGGGAGCACTTTTGGATAATGATTTTTTTTTGTTGAGCTTTGAATATGAAGTTTTTATTTATTAATCCTTCAGATATTGAGGTTTGTTTTTAATTTTTAATTTTTATTTTTATTATGTATCATTACTTAAAGAATAAAATTCTTTTTTGGGCCTCTTGATAAAGAAGATTTTTCTCAATTTTTACAATTGAAGACCTCTGGACACAGATTGTTGGGCCGGGACTTGATAAAAATAAGGCTTGTTTCACTTTCAAATCAATTTTTGAGAGCTCAAAACTAAAATTTGTTTGATTTTATAATTTTTTCAAAATTGTTTTTAATCAATTTTTCTATCTCCTCTCTCCTTCTCTCACATCCTACATATCAATTAATCATTCTCTCTCTCTCTTTCTCTCTCTCTCTCTCTCTCTCTTCCTAAATATCAATCAATCACTTTTTCTTTTGCACCCATTTATTCATCTACAAAAAAAATTACAAATCATCTCAAATTATAGAACTCCAACTACAAAACTATTTTTAAAATATATAACCAAATAAATTTTTAAATTTTGAAAACTCTTTTAAAAAAATTATTTTTGAAAATTGATTTCAAAATCAAATCAAACGGATCCTTTTAGTCTTTTGGATAAGGGAAGTATTTTTTTGTTAGATCTTTAAAAAATTTTGGAGACTCATCCATCATGGGGACTAAAGCCATTGTTTGAATGGCCTAGGACATGAGTCGGCCGGGTGCTTGACTGTGATGACCGGACCGATCAGTTGTAGACCAATCAGTTTCTATATGTAGTACCAAAGTATATCAATATGAAAGGACCAAAAAGAAAAGAATAAATTACTTGCTTACACTTTGGTTTATAAAAAAAAATAAGGATAGAACAAACTACTTGCTTGTAGTTTGATTTAGAGAAAGGGAGAACAAATTACTTGTTAGTTCATTACATTCATATATACAAACAAAGTGCATAAAAATAAAAATAAAAATAAAAAGTATACAATTTACGAGATTGGAAATAAAACAAAACAGAATTTAACTAGCCATGGTGTTTAAATTTGAATTTGGGGTGATTGTTGTGCTTTATGCACAGGGTTACTGTTGTGCAGTCAATGGAGTCCATTATGGGCCCTATTTCGATAATTCGAATCATTCATATTTTAGAGTATATTAAATAGAATATATCTGTAAAAAATCAAATTGATCAAACTTTGATAACCTTTTCATCTAATTACATTTGTATTTTAAAAAATGAATGGTTAATGTGATTTTTTGTATAAAACTGAATACAAATGTACTTAGATAAAAAGGCTACTGATATCCGATTAATTTAAATTTTTTTGAAATATATTCTACTCGATACACCCTAAAATTGAATGATTTGAATTATTAAAATAAGGCCCGAAGTGAGCTCAATTAGCCGCACAACAATGACTATTATGCTTTATGCATAGCAGCTATCCATCTTACTTAAAATTTGGCAACGTTTGCCCTTTTGTTAGCATTTAAAAACTAATCCATTGACTAGAGCTCTTAAACTGTACTAAGAGGTTCCCTTGTAGTCGTTTGGGGTGGCTCTCTCCTTCTTCGGGAGTTTATTTGTAGTTATCTATGCTATAATTGTTGATTAAACTACATCAATGTATTGAGATACATTGTAATTTTTTTTTTTAAAAAAAAAGGGTAATTACACTGATGGTCCTCAAAACATACATTACGTTACATTCTAAGCTCTAATATTTAAATTGTTCTATTTCAATTCTCAAAGTATGTGATCAGTTACACTGTAATTCTTGATGTGAACACCGTTCAAAATGAGTAAAACAAAGGAATATTTATAAAATTTTACATGAAATTACATCAAAATTAAAATGATCAATAATGAGGAGCCTAATAGGTTTGACTTAAAAAATTCACTTTACCAATGCTCTCTCTCTATCTCTAAAAACCCTCTCTCTCTCTCTCTAAAACCTCCACCCCGGGTCTCGCTGTTGGCCAGCCGGCCGTCGCCTTTGGCGATGGCGGTCGGCTGGCCTCGCCTCGTTCGTGCTTGATCGTTGTTTTCTGCTTTAATAAACTTGAATCCCCATAGTTTTTCCTTTTCTTTTTCAGTTCTGTTGGGTGTTTGGGGTGGGTTTCAGTCTTGGGGGGTTTCGACCATGAAAGGCGCCTTGATTATGGGAGGGTTGGATTTGTTTTGGAACTTCATTCGTGCGCTCCTACGTAAGTGGGAGTTTGAGGGGTGGATTTCAGTC
Organism: Camellia japonica; assembly: GCA_030407325.1. Classification (NCBI taxonomy): domain Eukaryota; kingdom Viridiplantae; phylum Streptophyta; class Magnoliopsida; order Ericales; family Theaceae; genus Camellia; species Camellia japonica. The sequence goes on along the minus strand of JAPPVO010000059.1, from coordinate 167,872,697 downwards.
AGATCTGTGGAGGTCGGCGTTGGGCCGATTAAAGAGTTGTTGTTCTTGGGGGAGTCTGGAGTGGGTAAAGTCCGGCGTGGGAGTTACGGCCATAGAGTGCGAGTAGTAGATCAGCAGATCGTGGGGGTTCTCGTTGGGTGTAAGTGTTTGTCTCGGTGGGTGTCTCGATATTGCAAGTACTGCAAAGGGAGCAGTGCTACGGCGTGGGAGTTCCGGCCAGAGAATGCGAGTAGCAGCACAGCAGAACGGAGATGTCAGGCGTGGGAGAAGGCTGGTGGAAGGAGTTCTTTAGGCATGGGAGAAGGCAGGTCTACCGAGTTTGTGCAGCGGTGGAGGCAAGGAGTTTTTCCGGCCAGCAAGGAGTTTTCAGGTGGGGAGTTTTTTCGGCCAGGAAGGAGTGTAGCAGGTGGGCCAGCAAGGAGTTTTTCAGGCAAGGAGTTTTTCCGGCCAGCAAGGAGTGTAGCAGGTGGGCGTTGTGCAGGGTTCTAGGCTGGCAAAGTTGTGCAGGGTTCTCCATAGCTGGCAGGTTCGGCGTTGGGTGTTGTTAGCAGCATAGGTGTTGGGCGATGGGAGTTGATGCAGTATAGTGTTGTCAGGAGTGAGTGTAGCAGGTGGGCTCTGGGTGTTGTAGCAGCAAAGGTGAATAGATTTAGTTTTAAAAAATAGCAGGTGGGCGTTGGGAACAGATTTGGATTTGGTCTTGGTTTTGTGGACTAATTTAGTGGGGATTCATGTATTTTATTTTCTAGTTAAGTTTTTCTTAATTTTTTTTTGTTTAAAAAAGAAATGAGGCCAAGGGGTTGGTTGTATGGATGCGAGTAGCAGTAGTAGGGGTATTTTGTACTTCCCGAATCTCTCTCGATACATGTCATCTTCCTGTATCTTTAATTTCATGTTGTTAATGAAATTTTTCTTTGCTGATCAAAAAAAAAAAAAAAAAAAAATTTAACTTGGTGACTCCAGTCCCGGTCGATGCTTAGAAAGAAAAAAAACATTTATATTAATTTGATGTGTCTAAATAAAATAATAATATTGTGTTATTTTACAATACACAATTTTATTTGGAGCATCACATGCAAGTTATGCCATCTGTAGAGGCTTGGGTTAGAAATTCTAACCTATTTTATTTTTGGTTGCCACACGTGGCCATCCCAATTGACTTTGACCTTGTCTGGGTAGTTTGGACCTTTGGTGTGCTTTGGGTTGGCTGCGGAGCAGCAGTCCAGGTTTTCTGTCTTGGCTTGGTTGCGCCTATGACTTGTTATGTTAGTTGATCGAGCCTGCGATCTGTTTCATCGTGCTTGCAGTGTGTCATGTATATAAGCTGTTTGTGTGTTCAAAAAGTCACCTTTTCGAATCACTTCTCTCTCTTCTCTCCCATTTCTGCCATTTTTGACTCATTTAAGCTTTCAAGTTTGGGTTTTATCTATTTTGAGTGATCTTTTACCCCTAGTTCCTATGGGTGTTGATTGTTGGGTATACCTCTTTATTGGAGTATGAGACCTAATTAGTTTATTAAAAGAGTTTAATTTGGTTTGGTATTAAATATAATATATTTTTATATATTATATTTAATTTGTGGAGACCCAATTCAGTTTGAATACAACTAGGGTTTTTTTTGATAAAAAGCCTAAGGATTCAAAATAATATATTATGGGATTGTTTTGTGTTTTTCGAAAGGAAAAAAAAGCAGCAGCCAGCAACTATCTTTTAATCAATTGTTGGTGAGATAATGCTTGGGACATAATCAAATTTTGTGGGTTTTGTTCTTGCCGTGTGAGTGCCGTTTTGATCAAAATTAATTCGGTGAAGCTTTTTTGATTCGGTTTGTGGCTGCTTTGAAGCATAGTTTGGTTTGTTATTTTGAGTCTTCTTCAACTCTGTTTTTGAAGACTTTGGTTCATCTATTTGGTGAGGTCTTTCTTCTTGTTTATTTGTGATTATTTGGAATTCACCTAAGGATGGTTTGTGAGACCATTCGTGTCTCGTTTGTAATCGTTTGGAAACTTCACTACAAGAAGTTGGGTCTTGAATGACAAAATTTTTGTCTCGAAAGAGCTAATTTCGTCACTATAGATATTTGTGACGAAATATTTTCGTCACCAGCTTCGTCATTGAATGTTTGTCACTAAAAACCATCATGACGAAAAATAATTTCGTTACCAATGAAATTAGTTCAGTGACGAAATTTTTTGTCACCAATAAAACAAGATTTTGTCGCCAAAAATTTCTCATTTTCGTCACCAAATAATTATTCAATACCATATTTATAATTTGAGTTGACGAATAAATTTGTCACAAATGTTGATCATTGATGAGGAAATAATTTCATCACAGTAAGATGTAAAGGTGATGAAATTTTTCGTCTCCAAAAGTCATACATGGGTGACGAAATATATTTCGTCACCAAACAACAAAATCAATGAAAACTTCTATATTTGCGCTGCAACAAATTTTGTCACAAAAAATATTTATTAATGACGAATAATCACTTTGTCATAATAACAAGTACAAATGACGAAACAAATTCGTCACTAAACCTGTTCCATATTTTATATTTCAATTTCAATTATTATTTCACAAATATCTCTGCTCATATCCCAATAGCCTTTTAATTGTACTACGGAATCACTAGCTATTATACATTACTCTACAAAAAAAATCAATAAACAATTTATATTATAAATCAAAATATATCTATCAAACAACTTTAATAATATAAACCATTAAGTATAACAAAAAAACCACCAAAACAAATCCCAAAATGAACTAACGTGGAATCCACAAAAAAAAAATCAATACTCAATCTTGATTTGCAACTACAACTAAGTATCAGTTCACGAAACAAAATTCAACAGTTGATCTTCATTTGCAAGTATACTTCCAAATGTCATCAAAAACCAATCTGCAAAGAAAATAGACAAAGAAAGCATATACAATGAAGGCCAGAACCATATTAAAAAAATTAATAATAATAAATTCATATAAAATAAAGTCATGATCATCAACTTGTTGGTATAACAAACAGATATAAAATTCAAGTAGTCAATTGAGTATTTCTAGTAGTTAACTTTGAGTATTTCAGTTGCAAATATTTAAATGCTTCCCTGTATCTGTTCCTTGTTTCCAGCAGTAATGTTTGAGATTGTTCAACAAGCTTTTTTCTTGATGCTCTTCTTGTGATTGTGGGTTAACAGATTCAACAAGCAATAATTGGTCTATAATTTGAATTGAAGAAATAATAAATTTAAAATTTTGCATAGCTTGGGTTTGGGAAATAAATCGAAGAAAACAAATTGTTCTACCCAACCAAACACTTAACTTGTGAGTGAAAAAGTTGCATATCAAATTCAACAGAAGCACATAAAAAGTTGAAATAGGCTCAATGCAAGACAGGACAGGTAAGTTCGGAAGAAAGATTGAAATAGCGCCTAAAAATTTAGGTTTCCATATTCAACCCCCTCCCCCTTCTAGAACACATTCACACGCAATGTGTGTGCGTGTAAGAGAGAGAGAGAGAGAGAGAGAGTTGTCATTACCTGTCTGTAAAATAGAATGCTTCTTCAACACCATCACCATGTTGCACATTTATATCAATGTATAGAACACGTGGATGATATTTTAGAAGCTCCAAAATCCCCAAAACCAAGTCATTGATGTAACAAAAACTAGATGCCTCACACTTCTTGGCATGATGTAGTCCACCAGCCCAATTTATGACAATGTCACAAAGCCAATTGTTCAATCTACGTGCAGCATCTGCCAAAAAACTTCAATCCCTAGTCAAGGAAAACTTAATGCCACTCAAGTTTAAATTACAATACCATTGGATCATAATTTACCTATAGTTCCACCAGCATAAATTTGACAGAACTGAAACAGGTTTTCAAAGACAGGGCAATCTTCTCCAAGATTATCTGAAAAGGTGAGGTGGACAAACAAAACTTGAAATTATTTGATAGTCAATAAAACTAAATATTAAACCAACATAGCACCAAACTCATCACTTGGTCCTATCCACCCAATTAATAGCACATTAATTCAGAGGCAATAATGAAAGAACTAAAAATTATCATCAAAATCATAGTGAATAATTATTGCAGTCAGTCACTCAGGTATGGTAATCAGACCCCAATTTAATAATTTCCACACCAGTAATTTGTTACGAAAGATTAGCTACAAGTTATCCACTCAGTCAACTTCCATTTACACCTAAACTTCACCAAGTTCTTAAAGTACATACCTTGATGCAAAATAACTAAGTCATTCTTTCACACAACTATGGAAACAATGTGTTCCCTTATAGATATTGTAACAAGGACACATATGGCAGTTCCCAACATCAAATATTTAACAAATTAACAGAATCAATTAATTTCACACAAAGATTTCACAAAATGAAAAATATATGAGAGATAAAATGTAATGCCCAACCTAATGTTTAACATGAATACTTTTCTATAAATAGAGATCACTGCTTATAGTTGTTAGATCAATAATGCTAACAGATGAGCAATACATTTAAATATGCATAGTTTATCATCGTTGATATTTGACCTTTCTCATACCTGAATTACAGATACTGCTACAGATATGGAATCTGATTCTACAAACAAGCTCCCTGTGCTACAAACTACTGCAGCGCTTGCAGTTTCACCAAATTATATGGAATTAAGGAAGGTGAAATCAAGCAAGCACGTGAGAGCAATGCTATATATATATATATAGAGAGAGAGAGAGAGAGAAAGAGAGAGGTGAGAATTGGAAGGTGAAGCGATAAATAATCAGTCGTAAAAAAATAGAGGCAAAAAGTTATTTTTCTAGTAGTGATATATATATTTTTTTAACAGATGAAGCTTACCTTCCTAGAGAATTATCTCCATTTCGCTGAAGATTCCTTACTCACTGTCTCTAAAGTATACTCAATTTGTCACTGTTTTGAATTGGAAATTCGTCAAACACCTCTCATCTGAAATAAAAGAGAAAACACTATGCTTCTTTGAGTAATGGCTTAATGAAAAACAAAAAGCAAATAATTAATTAGTTCAAGCATCTAAAGAATGCCTAAGAAATTACTTGGAACCCCAAAGACATTAGCATTTGCAACCTGCTAATGCCGAAATAGATGTTTCTCATGGTGATCACCTGCTAGCCATTAATGCAAAATGGACAAACCTTTGAAAAGAAGTTGAGTTCTTTCACAAAAATCATAAACTAAACTATGCAGCAAGCTGAATACCTTGGTGTAATGCAACTACATGCCAACTTCATTTTATTCCCTTCTCCCCACATTTTTCCCATCCCTTTATATAATATACACTTTTTTTTCTTTTCTTTTTTTTTGGATCATTTTTTGATTGTAAACAAAGAAAATTTCATTAAAAAGGGGAAAAAAAAGAAAAAAAAGAAAGAAAAGAGGATAAAGTACAAGAGGAGGGGGACAAGAAGTACACTGAGAAAAAAGAAAACGAAAAGAAAATAGACCTTTGCCATTATCACAATACTGATTGCTCAAAAGACAAAGGTTTTCTTCCTTTCTTCCAATATATCCCCACTTCCTCTTTCCTGAAAAATTAGTTGAAAAAGCTGTCACCATCAGGCAAAGGTATTCAATTGATTACCGAGAGTGGAATTAATCCTAGTAGGCACATCTAGAAGTAAACAAAGTGCCTCCCACTCAAGCTTTTCAAGGACCACGGACTCTAGAAAATTTACTAGGAATTGTAGGAAGATGAGTTCAAGTTCTTATGACATTGGACTTATCATTCCTCATTTGTTCTTCAGTCTCATCATCCATTTCACAACATAGATTACTTTACCTTCAAAATAAATGGGTAAAAGAAAAACTTTAAATAGTAACAAAACTTGTTCACAGAATTTTGCTTGTCATCAAATTGGAAGAGTTCAAATGGAGAACATTCAATGTACTACTTACGATTACTACTATCATATTAAGTAGTTAAAATAGATGTCAACAATTAGTTTATCCTTGATTGACAAATAAGATGATATAGGGACCTATTAGGAGAATACAACAATTAGTTTATCCTTGATTGACAAATGAGATGATATAGGGACCTATTAGGAGAATAATTATAGGAGGCATTAGGAATTGTGGAACACACTTCACTGGGATTGGTGAGACATGAATAATAGAGAAGAACAATAAACAAGAATTGTAAATCACACGCACACACAAGAATACAAGATTTATGTGGTTCACCTCAAAATTATGGCTATGTCTATAGTCATTGTGGTTTCACTATGATTAGAAAGAATTACAAACCAGATATAGAGACAGCCACCACCCTCAAACTACATGTACATAGAATTAGGGTCACAAGTGTAGAGATACCAAAATATTTTGCAGTGGAGTGGTTAGTTGTTCAATACTTATCAATATCCACACTACCAATAGGAAGTAGTATAGAGAACCCTGTAATAATAGAAATCAAAGAACATGAAAGCATGCAAATAACTAGGAGTGCAATGACAAATATTAGCTAAAAGAAATTATTATATTTTGCAACATCTAATTAACTCGTAAATACAAAATTCATAATTTTAAAAAAGTGGTTCACATACTAGATTTGTGTAAGTGTCTTGTACCTCCATCAATTTGAAATTATTTTCCCCATTTCCCACTTTTTTGATATCCCCTCTTAAAAAATTTAGAAGATAATATTCCACAAATGTCATATATATGATGCATATTCCTAATACTTGTTTTCTCATTATATTTGTGTTTAACTTTTGTTATATATTCTCTTATTCTATTAATAGTTTTCCACCACATATAATGTTGGCCATGTAAATGATGTATTCTTATTAGAAATATTTCAAGACATTTATAGTGTGGGAGTTGCATTCCGAAGAATTCTTAACAAGGTTCTTATTGAGATATTCACTACATAGATTGTGTTAGGGACTAGTAGAGAAGATCCAATAAGTGGCATTGAAATATTTGAAACTATGAAATTTTATTTTAAATTCGGACAAATGTTTCTAGGCGTATCTAAGAATTGTTATTCTACTTGTGTTTCAAACACATTCCCTCCCCACAAGTATTTTTGGTACTTGTGGGTGGACTACACCATGACACCAAATCAAGCTCAAGCCACTCCCATGCACCAAGGCATATACAGGGCTAAGTTAATGAAGGAAAATAATTGTGTACCAAGTTTGCATATTGCGCATATGGGAATTGAAGAGTGTCTAGATATGTTGCCTTCAATCTCCAGGTCCAAGGTCATGGCGCCATATGCATTGATCTATGATTAGGGACAAGATGGCTCAACCTAATAAAGCAAAGCCGGAGCTGGAGCTGGAGCTGGAGCAGAGTCATGTCCTAACATTAAAGGTCTATGTGTCGCATGAATTTGCTGATATGTGGAGGCATCTAAGTTGTGTAGAGGTGACACGAGGCAAGGTCGGACTATACACTGGCACTTCACAAAAAAGAAAGGATGTTCCAAAACCATTTTCCTCATCTAGCCAACTAATCAACTGTCTTAAAAGGTTCTATGACAAAGAAGGCCCTATGAGTGACATGGAATAATTGTCTAATAGGCAACTAAATAATTGCTATAGTTGTTTTAAATTTTAGAGTGGAAAAAAAAAAAAAAAACAGAACTTCAGATTTCAAAAAAGAAAAACAAGATTTAGATGAATTTGCCAAACTGAAATCTTGATGACATTTAAAAAAAGACGCAATAAGGAGAGGGCTCCACTGGGATGGTAGCAACCTGAAACCACCTCCATGATTGTTAATTATTTTAGCTCCCAGCCTCCCTTAGTGAATAGAAAGTTTTCCTTCACCTCCAGAATCCATGATAACCAATTTCTTTTCAGTTCCCCTTCATGCTCCTTTGCCATCTGATTTCCCAGTTTCAGTAGAGTTTCCTTAATTCTCAATTTTTTTGTGTGCATCAATTGTGAATTCATGCCAGATTGTAATTCATTTCTTATAATGCTATATTTTTTTAATTAAATTTGATTTATTCATTTCTAATAGTTAGCTGAAGAAAATAAATGCAAGTAGCAGACCCAAAATAACTGACACAAAGGCTTGTTGAATTGTGTGTATATATATATATTGTTTCTAGAATTATATACAAAAAAAATTCATTTTTCCTGTACTAGAATATTCAAGATAGAGGCACTTCAGATGAGAAGCCTCAGCGCATGGCATTGACATCACATTCCCCCTAACACTATGGAGCCACTAGTCCAGTAAGCCTCAAAATTTCAGTGTTGAAAACCTTTGAGCTACAAGATCAAAAATAAGACTATTTTAATTCACACCAAGAATTCTGTTATAGTCTGTGAACACAAAGGCGCTGAGGTAAAACAGAAACAAGTTCATATAAGATTAAAAGTTAATTTGGTAAGAAACAACATAAGTGAACTTTAAGTCAGCTTGTGTCGTGCTTCAAAGGAAGACTGAAAACCTTATGTTGTTAGGACTTTTTCTTGAGAATAATCATCCTATGTTGATACAAGAAATAGATGAGAAAGAATATCTATGCCTTCGCTTCAAATAGTACTTAGGACTGATAAGAATTCACAAAACAAAATACCTCCCAGAGATCTTCTTTCCGGGAAACTCTGTAACATTAATGCCCTTCTATAGTAAATCATGCCAAACACTGTAATTCCAGCCATGATAATAGACACTATTAGAATATGAAGTAAATATCTATGTCGTGTAAACTATCCAAAGGATGCTGAAATTGAAAATAAACAAAGTTTTCACATAAGATTCAGGGAGTAAAATGAATAAGCATCAACTGAATCTAACTTGTCCTAGCTAAAGTCTGGCCTCAATACGATGCCCAAAACCGAAGCTCCAAGGAAGCAAACACAAACCCACTTATCTTGAGCCCAATGCCTACAACCAACATCGCATTTTTTTAAGAAAAAAATTAAGGATTCTAATGTTCTTCCTTCAAGACAAAAAGGAATAACGTAGTCTAATTATCTATATTCATTAGAAATACATAAAATTATGTTCTACCAATATACAAACATAGATTGAAAAAATTGAAAATAGTGAGATTGAAAAACAAAAGATCAAAGTGAATGAGATTCTATTGAAAAGAAAGCAGACCAATCATTATTTGGAAAAAAATAAAGATAAATGTTGATAAGATAATCATTAATTTAGATAAATAGGATTTCATCCAGAATGTAAGCCATGCCAGGTCATTAAGCATAGAACAGGTAAAGGTTAACCCATGTAGTAATTCACATACTTTAACATAAGAAAATGATAAGGAAGAAATTGAATATGGAGAATGGTCAACAGGGCACAAGAATGTGATGAACTTTAATATCTTCCTTCCATATTGAGAAGAACAAAGCCAATTGGAAATTAACATAATCAAACCTACTTGAGTTTCTACATTAAGTGAGAGGGCATTCACACCAGAAATGCTGATCTTAATTCAAGACAGTAATAAATTTTTTAAAAATGTCTCAGGCAGGCCTTTAATTTTCATAATTCAGACTTCAAGTAGGACAAACTATTGTTTATGTCAAGAAATTGGATGGATAAGCAGAAGATGGGAAAAAACAAAACAATCAACAGATCTACCTCAAAAACTTACCAATTTGAAGCTTTCCATTGTTTCATTAAAAGAAGAAGAAGAAGAAGAAGGACCCAAAACAATTATCAAACATCAAAACAACCATAACCCTTCAATTTGGATGCAGAGAAAAGCAATAACAAGATGGAAAAATTCAAAAAAAAAATATTTTCCTTCACCAAGAACCTAATTTCACATTCAGGTTTTAATTTTTTTAATTCAGATTCAAACATTTTCCCCAACTCACATTCAAGAAAAAATAAATAAATAAATAAATAAAAATTCACAACCTAAAACACAATTGTAATTTTTGATTTGCTCAATCAAAACCCTAATTTTTCAATGAGAGAGAGAGAGAGAGAGAGAGAGAGAGAGAGAAAGAGAGAGACCTGAAACAGAGTGATAGCATAAATAATTTAGTTCCTCATCCTCCCCTGGGTGGTTATACCAATCTCATTCTCGTTGATCGGCGTCTCTGGCCTCGGTTTCTCTACCCTCTGATACCGATCCATCTAAACACAAAAAACCCAAAGTCAAAAACACAATTTTTTCTCCAAAAAATCAAAAACCCAACAAGAAAACAGCAAAAGAGTACATAGAAATTAGATCTGAAGAAGGGAATAGGAAGAGGGTTAACCATGGTGAGTGTTGAGCGAGTTCGGAACGGGTAAAAGGTAATGGAAGTCTCTAAAAACCCGTTCTCGCCTTTTGCTAGTCTCCATGGCAGCTCTAGATCGATGAATTTGGTGAGAGAAGAGCCATGGCCGTTGTGGGTTGTAGAGAGAGATATTGGAGACGAGAGAGAGAAATTGGTGAGAATATGATTTAGGGTTTGAAATGGAAGGGTGCGGTAGAGGAGCTTCTGCAGATCACTAGTTGAGTTTTTAGCATTTGCAGAGAAAGAGAGAGAGAGAGAGAGAGAGAGGGGCGGGGAGAACTATGCCCAATTTGAAGAGTATTTCATTTTAGTATTTGGTGTGAGTATTTCGTTTTGGCGCTTATTGTTATTTTGGTTATATTATTTATGATAGAAATTGTATGTCGTGAAAATTAAAATAGTTTTATTGACTAACATATGTGTGTCATGGAAAGTTTACTTTTTAATGGCTGACTTTTTGTGCGTCGTAAAAAATATAATATTTTTAACGACTGGCTTTTTGTGCGCCGTGAAATGTTTAATATTTTTAACGGCTGGTGTACGCGTGTCGTGTATAATTGATGTATTAACGGCATGTCATATGTACGTCCTAGAAAGTTTTATTATTTACGGCTAACATTGCAAGCCGTAAAAAAATCTTCAGTATTAGCATTTACGGCCTGTGCAATAGACACGCTGTGGTTGGGAAATTATTTACGACATGCAAAAAAAATAAATTGTAAAAATGAAAAATCATGCCTTGCATTTACTGTATGTCGTTAATGTGGAGCCGTAAAAACTCAGTTTTGTTGTAGTGAAGAGAGAGAGAAAGAGGCCATACCTTTGTGTGTTTTGCAAGAGAGGGATGAAAGGAAAACTGGAGCACCAAAAAAAAGGAAAAAAAGGGTGGGGGAGAATTAGTAGGGTTCCTTTTTTTTATTACCGCCAAATCTCAAAGTTCCCCTTTAAGAATGGTTGGTGATAAAATAATTTTGTCATTAAAAATTTTAAAATATTAAAATTATAGATGATAAAAATATATTTCTCATTAAATAGTTTTAAAATATTTAAATATAATTTTTTTTTAAAATATTTAAAATTATTGGTGACAAAAATATATTTCTCACTAATAATTTTATAATTGGAGACAAATTTTTTTCTCACTAAAAGTCTCAAAATTTTGGCGCCACCCAAAAAAAATTAGAGGAAAAATCTTTGGTGACGAAATTTAATTTTTCCTCACCTAAAAATAAGTATTTATTGATGAAAATAAATTTCGTCACCTATTATTTTTATTTTTTATTATATGTGACAAAATTTTATAATTCGTCACAAATTATTCTTATTTAGTGACAAAATATTTTCTTCATTACTTTTCGTCACCATAGGTTTAGAGAGTTAACTAACTTGTGTTTTGTTTTGAGAGAGAGAGAGAGAGAGAGAGAGAGAGAGAGAGAGAGAGAGAGAGAGAAATTGATAAACAAAAATAAAAAAGGGAAAAAAAGTTAGTTGTCTATTTTTTCCATTACCGCCCAATATGTCAAAATTTTTCCTCCAAAATTGGTGACAAAATAATTTTTTTACTAAAAAGTCTCAAAATATTAAAAATTATTAGTGACAAAAATATATTTCTCACCAAATGGTCTTAAAATATTTAAAATCAAGTTTCTCAAAAAATATATATACAAAATTATTGGTGACGAAAATATATTCCTCACTAATAATTTTATAATTGGTGACAAAAAAAATTTCTCACCAAAAGTCTCAAATTTTGGCGCCAACAAAAAAAAAAATTAGCGGGAAAACTTTCGGTGACAAAACTTAATTTTTCCTCACCTAAAAAAAAGTATTTGTTGACGAAAACAAATTTCATCACCTATTATTTTTATTTTTTATTATACGTGACAAAATTTAATAATTCGTCATGGATTATTCTTATTTAGTGACAAAATTTATTTTCTTCACTACTTTTCGTCACCATAGATTACTTTTGTTGTAGTGCTTTTTGGTTGATAGTGGAATTGAATTTCGATCCCGTGGATGTAACTCACATTGAAGGAACCACGTAAAATTTGTGTTACTTTTGATTTAATTTTTTCGCATTAGTTTTTATTCCTATTGATTGATTTACTTGTGGGAAATCTTATATTTTTCTTAACAACTAGTATCAGAGCTTACGGTTTATTTGGCTTTATTTATTTGTGTAAATCAATGGAGGGGAATGTGGGTTGCATGTCTAGCTTCAATGGAAGCAATTGGATAACTTGGAAAACTAAAATGGAAGACCTATTATTTTGTAAAGATTTGTATGGGCCTATTGAGGGTGACAGTGGCAAACCCGAGGGTATACAAGATGATGAATGGAAGAGGCTTAATCGAAAAGCCGTTGGTGTTATCTGTCAATGGATAGATGACAGTGTGTTTCATCATGTCGCTACTGAAACTTCAGCACATGAATTATGAAAAAAATTAGAAGGTCTTTATGATAGGAAATCAGCCACAAATAAAACTTTTCTGTTTCGTAAGTTGGTTAGTTTAAAATATAAGGAGGGCAGCCCTATTCCGAAACATTTGAATGAAATAAAGAGTATTGTTAACCAACTTGCTTCTATGAAATTTTTTTTTGATGATGAGTTGCAGGCTTTGATGCTACTTAGTTTTTTGCCTGAAAGTTGGGAGACTTTGGTTGTGACGGTTAGTAATTTGGCACCTGATGGAGTTGTCACAATGGGCCAAGTCACTAATAGCTTGTTGAATGAAGAAACTAGAAGAAAATTAGCGGGTTCCTCTTATTCGGAAGCATTTGTTGTGAGAGGCCGAAGCAAAACAAGGGGGAGGAGTAAGACTCCTCATAGTCGTGATCAAAGCTGTGACAAATCAAAAGATGGTTCTTTTTCAAAGAAAGACATTGAGTGCTATTATTGCTATGAGAAAGGGCACATGAAGCGAGAATGCCGAAAGCTCAAGAACAAGGAGAAAAGACATAATAAAAGTGTGGATAAGAAGCAAGAAGACACAACATCAGTTACTACCAATGGTGATTTCATGGTCATTTGTGAAGATGATTGTATCAATTTTGTGGGCCAAGAGAGCAATTGGGTGATTGATTCGGGTATTTCTTTTCATGTGACTTCTCGAGTTGATTTCTTTACTACCTACACCAAAGGAGATTATGGTTCTGTTCGAATGGGTAATGAAGGTTTGTCCAAGATTATTGGCATGAGTGATGTTTGCTTCGAAACAAATTTGAGCTCAAATTGTTGCTTAAAGATGTGAGGCATGTTCCTGACATTCGCCTCAATTTGATCTTTACTGGGAAGCTTGATGATGAAGGCTTCAACAACAAATTTGGTGATGGAATATGAAAGCTCACAAAGGGTTCTTTGGTGATGGCTAAGTGCAAGAAGACTCATATACTTTATTTGATGCGAGAAAAAATTTGTAAAGGTGTTGTCAATGCACTTGAAGATGATACTTCTATCGAATTGTGGCATAAGTGGCCTGGCCATATGAGTGAAAAGGGGCTACAAGTTTTGTTCAAGAAAGAGCTTCTACCCGGTTTGAAAGGTACACATCTTAAAACTTGTGTTCATTGTTTGGCGGGTAAACAATATAGAGTTTCTTTTCATAAAAATGTTGCCTCTAGAAAAGAAAATGTTTTAGAGTTGATTCATTTTGATGTTTATGGTCTTTTGAAAGTTAGAACACATAGTGGTATACTTTACTTTGTTACTTTCATTGATGATTATTCAAGGAAAGTTTGGGCTTTTATACTAAAAACTAAAGATCAAGTTCTAGAAGTATTTAAGCATTTTCAGGCCATGATTGAAAGAGAAACATGGCAGAAATTGAAGTGCATCCAATCAGACAATGGTAGTGAATACATTGGGCCATTTGATGAGTATTGTCGCAGGCAAGGTATTCGGCACCAAAAGACAGTTAAGAAGACTCCTCAACAAAATGGCGTTGTCGAGAGGATGAACCGCACCATTGTGGAAAGAATAAGGTGTTTACTTTCACAAGCTAAATTGCCAAGATCTTTTTGGGATGAGGCATTGAGGACAGCGGTTGACGTGATCAATTTGTCTCTTTCCTATCCTTTGAATGGTGATGTTCCAGAAAAAGTTTGGACCGGCAAAGATGTGTCTTATGAGCACTTGAGAGTGTTTAGTTGCCAAGCTTTTGTTTACATTCCAAAGGATGAGAGGTCCAAACTTGATAGTAAGTCAAGACAATGTATTTTTCTTGGCTATGGACGTGATGAATTCGAGTATAGATTGTGGGATCCGGTCGACAAGAAAGTCATTCGAAGCCGTGATGTTGTGTTTCTTGAAGACCAAACAATTGAAGACTTTGGCAAATGTGATCAACCGGAGCCAAAAACTAGTGATCTCATTGACATGGATCCATCTCATTCATCTTCAGTTGATGATGAAAATGGGGGAGATGTACAGCCACCTACTGAAGATGCAGAGGATGATACTAATCCTAATGAACTTGAGCCAGAAATTGAGGGAAAGCATCCAATTCAAGAACTGCCATCACAACTTGAGTTGAGGAAATCTACAAGGGACCGGCAACCTTCGAAAAAGTATCCTCCCAATGAATCTGTGTTGATTTCCGATCAAGGGGAGCCTGAGAGCTACCAAGAAGCAATTGAGCATGCAAAGAAAGATGATTGGAAAAAGGCAATGGAAGAGGAGATGGATTCCTTACTTAAAAATCACACTTATGATTTAGTAAAGTTGTCTAAGGGGAGGAAAATTCTGAAAAATAAGTGGGTTTTCAAATTAAAGAATGATAGCAAGAATCTGAGGTACAAAGCACGTCTTGTTGTGAAAGGCATTGGGCAAAAGAAAGGCATTGACTTTGATGAAATTTTCTCACCGGTTGTGAAGATGTCTTCTATTCGGGTTGTACTTGGCATGGCTGCAAGTATGAACCTTGAAGTTGAACAACTTGATGTGAAGACCGCATTTCTTCACGGTGATCTTGAAGAAGAAATTTACATGGAGCAACCAGAAGGTTTTGTGGAAAAAGGGAAAGAGAAATTTGTTTGCAAATTGAAGAAAGTTTGTATGGCCTCAAGCAAGCCCCGCGGCAATGGTACAAAAAATTTGACTCTTTCATAATGAATAATGGTTTTTCTAAAACCACTTTGGACCATTGTGTGTTTGTGAAAAATTTTCCAGATGGTAAATTTATTATTCTTTTGCTTTATGTTGATGACATGTTAATTGTGGGTCAAGATTCTACCATGATTAACAGTTTGAAATTGGAGTTGAGCAAGTCTTTTGCTATGAAAGATTTGGGACCGACGAAACAAATACTTAGTATGAAAATTGTTCGTGATCGTAGAAAGGGGCTGACTTGGTTGTCTCAAGAAAGCTACATTGAGAAAGTTCTTGAGAGGTTCAACATGAATAAAGCAAAGCCAGTTGGTTGTCCACTTACGGGTCACTTCAAGCTTAGTTCGAATCAATGTCCTACAAGTGAAAAAGACAAAGAAGAGATGTTGAAAATTCCTTATGCTTCAGCAGTTGGTTTTTTGATGTACACCATGGTTTGTACGAGGTCGGATATTGCTTACGTCGTTGGTGTGGTGAGTCGTTTTCTCTCTAATCTGGGTAAAGAACATTGGGCAGCGGTAAAATGGATTTTAAGATATCTTCGAGGGACTTTGAAGGTGTGTTTGTGTTTTGGAGATGGTAAGCCGATGCTTGATGGGTTCACGGATTCTGACATGGCTGGTGATGTTGATTATAGGAAATCTACTTCGGGGTATGTAATGACTTGTGCTGGGGGAGCTGTGACATGGCAATCTAAATTACAAAAATGTGTTGCTCTCTCAACTACCAAAGTTGAATTTATTGCCATTACAGAAGCTTGCAAAGAAGAGTTATGGTTGAAGAAATTTTTGCAAGAATTGGGTTTGAAGCAAGAAAAATGTTTTTTATTGTGATAGTCAAAGTGCTATTCATTTGAGTAAAAATTCTACTTTTTATTCAAGATCGAAACACATTGATGTAAGATACCATTGGATTCGTGATGTGTTATATTCAAAATTGTTACAACTCGAAAAGGTTCATACAAATGATAATATTTCGAATATATTGACTAAGACTTTGTCGAGGGACAAACATTTAAAGTGTCGAACTTTGGAGGGTATGGTTGATGTCTCCACCTAAGTCGGTAGGGGGAGAATTGTTGGGTATACCTCCTTATTGGAGTGTGGGACCCAATTAGTTTATTAAAAGAATTTAATTTGGTTTGATATTAATTATAATATATTTTTATATATTATATCTAATTTGTGGAGACCCAATTCAGTTTGAATACAACTAGGGTTTTTTTGATAAAAAGCCTAAGGATTCATAATATATATATTGGGATGGTTTTGTGTTTTTTGAAAGGAAAAAAAAGCAGCCGTCAGCAACTATCTTTTAATCAATTGTTGGTGAGATAATGCTTGGGACATAATCAAATTTGGTGGGTTTTGTTCTTGCTGTGTGAGTGCCGTTTCGATCAAAATTAATTCGGTGAAGCTTTTTTGATTTGGTTTGTGGTTGCTTTGAAGCATAGTTTGGTTCATTATTTTGGGTCTTCTTCAACTCTGTTTTTGAAGACTTTGGTTCATCTATTTGGTGAGGTCTTTCTTCTTGTTTATTTGTGGCTATTTAGAATTCACCTAAGGGTAATTTGTGAGACCATTCGTGTCTCGTTTGTAATCGTTTGGAAACTTTTTGGTTGATAGTGGAATCGGATTTCGATCCCGTGGACGTACCTCACATTGAGGGAACCACATAAAATTCTTGTGTTGCTTTTGATTTAATTTTTCCGCATTAGTTTTTATTCCCATTGATTGATTTACTTGTGGGAAATCTTATATTTTTCCTAACATTGATTTCCGGCCTTACAACCAAACAGAGAATTTAGCTGAAGAGCACATGGCAGAATAGATTAAGCCAACAACTTGCCAACAAGGAAATAAGAATACCCCGGTAGTTCGTTCACCCGAGGGTACTCCGATGATCAAGTTAATCAATCTTATCTCTCAAAGATATCAATCAAGTACTTAAACTCACAATCAAAAACATACCTTAGACCCACAAGGGTACCTTACTTTTATAGGCATTAGTGCCCTCATCCTCTAGAAGTCTCACTTCATAGGACTTAAGCACAATGCTTATTTCAAACTCTTAGCCAAATATGGATAAACTCTTCAAGAGTCTTATTCTTATCCAAACTAAGTGCATCATTCGTCTAGGACCCTTGTCCCCTATCCAGATATCTCAGATTCCGGTATTACCATATCGTATCTCGGCAATACTACATCCACCTCGGCATTCTGGCTCCTTCACGTAGCACCTCAACCAGCACCTCGGCTAAACCTTGGCCACATGGCAAGACCTCAAAATATATCCCCACAACTGCTTTCTAGGTTCTATTACCTCGGCAACCTGAGGTGATAAAATCTATATCATCTGATCTCTCATCATGTTGGTAAAGCAACATACCAGAGATACTCTTCTGACCGAGATTATGACTCGTTGGCTTCAAATAACCCGGACTTAAGCGTCCAATCATTAAGAACCTCGTTCTTTCATCTTCTCAACTAAGATTGCATCACTAGCCGATGTCATTACCCCACTAATTCAAGAATTTCAAGAATCCCAACTGCCCATGAGCTGTCACACACCATTGTTCCAACCATTGCATGCACGTGTCACTGGCCTATTGGTTCGTACCTGTCACGCGTCATTATGTCACATCAGTTTTGCCCACGCCGCCTGACGTCATTGTAGGCACTCCCACTAATTTATGTTGCTTGTTTGATTTTCACTGGTTTGTTGTCTCCTTGTGACGCCCCGAATCTACACTAATGGTTGTAGTCAAGGGAGAGTCACTAATGAGTCATATGGTCAATAACAAAGTAACATCCCAGATCGCCGGAGGAGTCAAATTAGCCTCCCTTCTAAGTCCGGCTTTCTTAGGCAGTGCACTACCCTTTTGACAGATCTTAAAAGGTATTGACACAAGGTCTCATAAGCAATGATAAGGTGTATACATATAAATATTAGAATATAAGTACATAACAATCACGAATATCCTTAATTTCAAAAGTTTGTTCTAATACATTACATCCCAAAATGAAAATTTAAATCTTTACATGAGTCTTACAAAACATCAAAAGGAATTTCTAACTTTCCTGAGATAGCCAAAAGTCTTCGAAGGTTTCAGGCTCGTTGTCTCCAGCTATAAACTCCTCTTCGGCACCTGGCATGATACGCCGTGAGCTTTGAATGCTCAGTAAACACACATACACCCCGTCCCTTTTTCCCCAGTCCAATACACAATCACAAATATAACAGCAAGTAGTAAAGCATGATACTCAATTAAATAAATAGAGGGTTACATGGTTAGATGTTAGTAAACTAGAAATCCCCCAAAAAGATTTCGTCCTTCCAATCACAAGAATCGGACGCGGATTATTCGGTATGCCTCATCTTTTGTTGCTTTGTTGCAGAACTAACCTCGGATGCCTACCAACGGTTATATACCGTGTAGCGCCAACCGCAGGGCCTCAAAAGAGACGGTAAAATAGGGCCTTGCCCAAATCCCTCCTCACATCAAACCACCTAGAGTCCGAATACAACCGCTTCGTTCAAGGGTTCCGAAAACCACTTGCGCAAGACTTTAACTTCCAAATAGGGAACGCATCCCAACAATTATCATCTTTTCATTACTCAAGTGATCGAAAACCCAATACCATCCCAATTAAGTTTTCCATTGAGTTAAATGTTTTAAGTCAAGGTTAGACCAACGTAACAAGATAATAATATCCACATAAGCATGCATCATTAAGATGAAGAAGATAAAGAATATAACCATAATACGTACAATATCATGCCAAGATGTGATCATAAGCTAATAAGCATTTTCATGAATATAAGAGCATAAAACACCCATGCGCAACAAAATTTCCAGATTCAATACCACATAAGTATTAGAATGAAAGGACTATTTTAGATTTTTCACCCGACTCGGCCTTCCTATGGTTCGTTGAGAATTTAATCTAGTTTCCAGAACATATTTCGGAAATGGGATAGCTTTCCCAGATTTTAAGTTATTTAGAAAATACTCCAGCGTTATCCAGATTCGTCGACCGTTACGAAATTTGATTTTCTTACAAACCGCTCGCTGTTTTTCAATGAAATCAATTTTATTTGAAAGCTAACTCCTTAAAGAATATTTTGACATAAAATAGAGGTCTAGAATAATTTTCTACATTTTTCTAGAAAGTTTGAAAGTTGGATGCGAAAAACAGATTCTAAGGCACAATACCCAAAACAAGAAGATTTGTGAGAAAAGAGACCCACTACGGGAAAATTTTCATTTGTTTTGTGATGAAAACATGCCAACTAACATATATTAAACTCAGAAAATTTACTTGAAGGTGTGCCTTTGAAAAGTTTGAGAGATTGGTATGAAAAAGATAGTTTTGGTACCGAAATGAGGGAAAATACAAAAGAGGTAGAATCATGGCTCAACTCTTATCATTTCTAACACAAGTAACTCATAAATAACACATCTGAAAACAATATTTAGAACCCTTAAGAACATGTATTTGAAAAAGGAAAATGAAAGAGAAGGTTGTGTTGTGGCTTACTTGCTAGGCTTGAACAAGATGGCTTCTCCTCTTCCTTCCTCTCCCTCTCAAGACTTCTCTCTTGCTCTCCTTTCTCTCCTCTAGGCCGAATGTATGTGTGAGTGTGTTGTTTGTGCTTGCCAAGCTAGGGGATGGTGGTATTTATAGGCAAATTTTGGTGTAAAAAGACATAAAGGCCCACTAGTTGGAATTGGACGGAAAAGTTAGGATTTACTTGGAGTCTAATGGAATAGGAGTGATTAGGGAGCTTAATCATGGGATTAGGCAATATCTAGTTGGTCCCTAGTTGAAATGAAACTAGTATTGGAAACAAAACCCTAGGTCTAAGGGTACTAGGTGTTAGGTTTTCTAGAATACCATGATTACAATTCTTGAAAATAGGTTCCTCACATCTTCCTAGGGTGGCCGGCCATTGGGAAGGGTGATGGGGCTTATTTTTTATTCAATTTAGGTACTAGGGGCACATCTCCCAATGTATATACATATATAGATCTCAATTTGATTGATGGTACCTATAATATAAAAGTACATGTACTAGTTTTGGAAAATTTTTTGAATTTAAATAAAGAAGTGAGGGCTTGGACTTAAATTCATGTATTGGAACCTTACTTATGTAGAATTAAATTAAATTAGGCTAAGGAATTTAATTCGGTTAGGATATTCCTGTTTCGATAAAATAATAAATAAATAAAAAATGCTAACCGACAAGATTCGAAATAATTTAAGGAACTGAGGGGCTTTAATAAAATAATTCAAACATTAGAGTTTTTAAAGAGAATACATTTTTCAGGGGCCTCACAACCTATCCACCTTAAAACAATTTCATTCCCGGAATTCATCTACATACTGCCTTCGAAAAGCTCGGGATAGTTTGCCTTCACCCAATCCAGGCGTTCCTAAGTAGATTCCTCAATTCCCCGATGACGCCATAGCACCTTTACCAAGTGAACCATTTTGCCTCTAAGGTTCTTCTCTCACCTATCTTGTATTGCTACCGGTCCTTCTTTAAATGTAACATCTTAGTCAAGACTGATTTCTTCCCATTTGAGGACGTGTGATGGGTCGGCAATGTATTTTCTCAACATAGATACATGGAAGATGTTGTGTATCCCTGCTAACTGCGGGGGTAGAGCTAGTCTGTATGTTACTTCACCCACTCTTTCCAATACCTCAAAAGACCCAATATATCGTGGTGATAGCTTCCCCTTTCTCCCAAAACGTACGATTCCACGCCTAGGTTGCACCTTTAGGAACACGTGGCTACCTACTTCAAACGTCAAGGGCCTTCTCCTTCTATCAGCATAATTCTTTTGACGGTCTTGAGCAGTCCTTAACCGTTGTCAGATCAATTTGACCTTCTCAGTAGTTTCTAGAACAAGTTTAGGTCCTATCAGATTTGCATCACCCACTTCAGTCCAACAAATCGGCGATCTACAAGGTCGTCCATATAATGCTTCAAAAGGCGCCATATCGATGCTAGCTTGAAAGCTGTTGTTATAGGCGAATTCAATTAAAGGTAGGTGTCGTTCCCAATTTCCTTGAAAATCCATTGCGCAAGCTCTCAACATATCTTTGAGTGTCTAGATGGTGCGTTCAGATTGTCCATCTGTTTGCGGGTGAAAGGCGGTGCTAAAACATAACTCAGTACCAAGAGCTTCTTGCAGACTTCCCCAAAATCGAGAGGTGAATCATGGATCACGATCTGACACAATAGATACCAGAATTCCATGTAGTCAAATGATCTTCCCAATGTATAGTCTGCACATAGGCTCTAAAGTGTCGGTCATCTTATAGGGTAAGAATTGTGCTGACTTGGTGAGGCAATCCACTATTACCCATATAGCATCGCGCCCTCTAGGTGACTTAGGCAACCCTGTCACAAAGTCCATTGTCACATACTTCCACTTCCATTCTGCTATTGGTAAAGGTTGCAACATTCCCCCTAGTTTTTCATGTTCCGCCTTCACTTGTTGGCATGTTAAACATTTTGCTACAAATTTAGCCACTTCCTTCTTCATTCCATTCCACCAATACTGCCTCTTCAAATCTTGGTACATTTTAGTCCCTCCTAGATGTACTGCAAATGCAGAATGATGACATTCCTTAAGTACCTTTTCTCTAAGCATTTCGTCACTTGGTATAAACAATCTATCTTGGTATCTTAAACTCCCATCGGGGTGAATTACCCAATCGGGCATTGGTTCTCCTGATTCCAGACGTCCCTTGATATAGGCTACCTCTTGATCGTGCTTCTGGGCCTCCATGATCTCATTCATCAACTTAGGCATCACCTTCTGTGCACTAAGACATGCTTTTGTATCTTGAGATTCTACTTGGATCCTGAATTCATTGAGTGTCTTAACCATTTCCCATTTTTTGACGGAAATCTTAGCCATCACTCCTCTGCTCTTGTGACTTAGAGCGTCCGCTACTACATTGGCTTTATCGGGATGATATGAGAGAGTGAATTGGAAGTCCTCAAGATACTCCATTCATCGCCTCTGTCTCAAGTTAAGGTCCTTCTGAGTAAACAGATACTTCAAACTCTTGTGATCTGTGAAAATCTCAAATTGTTCCCCATACAGGTAATGTCGCCATTGTTTTAGGGCAAAAACTACGGCCGCTAATTCCAAGTCATGTGTGGGGTAGTTGCACTCATGTGGTTTCAACTGCCTAGATCTATACGCGATTACCTTTCCATTTTATATGAGCACACAACCTAATCCTTCTTTAGACGCATCGCAATACACAGTGTACCCCTCTTCCCGTTCTGGGATGGTCAAAATCGGCGCACTAGTTAACCTCTTCTTTAGCTCTTGGAAGGATTTTTCGCAAGCTTCGTCCCGCTCATACTTTACTCCTTTTTGCGTCAAACGAGTCATTGGTTTAGCTAGTTTGGAGAAATCTTGGATGAACCTCTGGGAATAACCGGCCAATCCTAAGAAACTGCGGATTTTTGACATGGTTTTTGGTTGTCTCCAATCTAATACTGCCTCTACCTTGGTTGGATCCACCGCAATCCCATTCTCCGATGCTACATGCCCTACGAATTTCACTTCCTCCAACAAGAACTCACATTTGCTTGTTTTGGCATATAACCGATTATCCCTAAGAACTTGAAGGACAATCCTTAAATGTTGCTCATACTCTTCTTCAGACCTTGAATATACCAAGATGTCATCAATGAACACTACTACAAACTGGTCAAGATATGGTCTAAAAATTAGGCTCATGAATACTGCCAGTGCATTGGTTAGTCCGAAGGGCATTACTACAAACTTATAGTGGCCATATCTAGTACGAAAGGCAATTTTTGGTATATCCTCCTCCTTGACTCGTAGTTGATGGTAACCTGACCTGAGATCGATCTTTGAATAGCACCTTGAGCCTCTAAGTTGGTCAAAAAGGTCATTAATCCTTGGGAGTGGGTATCGGTTCTTAATCGTGACTCGATTGAGTTGACGGTAATCGATGCTTAGCCTTAACGACCCATCCTTCTTTTTAGCAAACAACACGGGTGCTCCCCATGGCGAAGTACTTGGCCTAATGAATCCTTTCTCGAGCAACTCCTGTAGTTGTGTCTTTAATTCTCGTAATTTTGTAGGTGCCATGCGATACGGGGCCATGGATATTGGGGTAGTTCCAGGTTGTAGCTCAATACTAAAGTCTACCTCCCGGGTTGGTGGCAATCCCGGTAATTCCGTAGGAAGTACATCTGCATATTTGCATACTACGCGCGGAAGTTCTAATTCTCCTTGGCCCTCCTCATTTAAAATCAGACTTGCTATCCTACCCGCAAGTTGATCACGCCATTGCGTCCTACCTTTCGTTGAAGTCGTGGGGTCTTGTCTATCCCCCTTAAACTGAAAACATGCTCCGTTGAATGGGTAAGTCATCTCCTTCTTCTGGTAACTATCAATAATTGTTAAGGTATAAGTAACGAATCTATTTTTAAGATGAGGTCGGAGTAGGGTATCTTCATGAAGTTGAGTTTCCTCCCACAAGCTCCAAATCCCCTTGGATCCTACCTCCTTCCATTCTGAAGTCAATGTTGTGTCGATTATTTCCACAAAGATGGTAAGACTCCTCCAAAATTTGATTCTTGATAGGGTTTGGGATTTTAGCCACGATTACTAGTCCATTCTTAAGGTTTCAATTTCCTGGTACCGCATTTCTAAAGCTCATGTTATTACTTGTCTCGAAGTATGGTCCACCATTTGTTTTTCTTTGAGTGGGGGTGAGGCGTAAGTCAAAAACTACAGAGGCAATTCCTTATGGGTAAGCTACTAATCTTAAGTTAGAGTTTAATTATCCTAGGATGTTCACACAGCACAACTTCATGTATACATAATAATAATTACAAGATTCCCAAAATTGGATTGAAGTGGAGACGAAGAATACGAAGCAGTTATGGTGATAACATCAGGATTAACTGAATGAACGGTATGATGTTATGGTTTCGAACTTCAATGTGATCAAGGTTATAGATGTAGTGACTAAACTAGATATTTAACTTGAAATTGTGTTGGCCATCGGCGTTTCAAACTGAATATCCAAGATTCATCAGCGAGTAAAGAAAGTGAAATTATTTACAAGAAGCCTTGGGCTAAATAAAATAATCAAGGGTCCAAGGAGGTCAAATTTACAAATAGTAGTATATAAAACAGGACTAGATGGACAAGACTTAATCTTGGAAAAGGATGACATTGAATAAAGGTTACAAATACAAGGTGAGGGTACGACAATCGATAGAAGGCGCGTAGAACGAATAGTACCCCCCCTACTATGCGATGTGAGGCCGCACTCAAAGTTAAAACCATTTCACGTTCCTGAAGTAGGTCCTCATGAGTTGATGTTGGTGTGCTTGAAATTCGAAGAAATTCCCTAAGATGGGTCAAGAAAGGTTCTCTTTTTGATGTCTTTTAGTTGATAGAATTGGTGGTGTAATAATATAAAATATTCTGGGCAAGGTAGTCTCTAACCGCAGGTCGAAACGCGTGAGTAAGGGTTGAACCTAGGCTCTGATACCATATTGTGACGCCCCAAATCTACAATAATGGTTGCAGTCAAGTGAGAGTCACTAATGAGTCCTATGGTCAATAACCAAGTAACATCCCGGATTGCCGGAGGAGTCAAATTAGCCTCCCTTCTAAGTCCGGCTTTCTTAGGCAGTGCACTACCCTTTTGACAGATCTTAAAAGGTATTGACACAAGGTCTCATAAGCAATGATAAGGTGTATACATATAAATATTAGAATATAAGTACATAACAACCACGAATATCCTTAATTTCAAAAGTTTGTTCTAATACATTACATCTCAAAACGAAAATTTAAATCTTTACATGAGTCTTACAAAACATCAAAAGGAATTTCTAACTTTCCTGAGATAGCCAAAAGTCTTCGAAGGTTTCAGGCTCGTTGTCTCCAGCTATAAACTCCTCTTCGGCACCTGGCATGATACGCCGTGAGCTTTGGATGCCCAGTAAACACACACACACCCCGTCACTTTTTCCCTAGTCCAATACACAATCACAAATATAACAGCAAGTAGTAAAGCATGATACTCAATTAAATAAATAGAGGGTTACATGGTTAGATGTTAGTAAACTAGAAATCCCCCAAAGAGATTTCGTCCTCCCAATCACAAGAATCGGACGCGGATTATTCGGTATGCCCCCTTTTTTGCTGCTTTGTTGCAGAACTAACCTCGGATGCCTACCAACGGTTATATACCGTGTAGCGCCAACCGCAGGGCCTCAAAAGAGACGGTAAAATAGGGCCTTGCCCAAATCCCTCCTCACACCAAACCACCTAGAGTCCGAATACAACCGCTTCGTTCAAGGGTTCCGAAAACCACTTGTGCAAGACTTTAACTTCCAAATAGGAACGCATCCCAACAATTATCATCTTTTCATTACTCAAGTGATCGAAAACCCAATACCATCCCAATTAAGTTTTCCATTGAGTTAAATGTTTTAAGTCAAGGTTAGACCAACGTAACAAGATAATAATATCCACATAAGCATGCATCATTAAGATGAAGAAGATAAAGAACATAACCATAATACGTACAATATCATGCCAAGATGTGATCATAAGCTAATAAGCATTTTCATGAATATAAGAGCATAAAACACCCATGCACAACAAAATTTCCAGATTCAATACCACATAAGTATTAGAATGAAAGGACTATTTTAGATTTTTCACCCGACTCGGCCTTCCTATGGTTCGTAGAGAATTTAATCTAGTTTCCAGAACATATTTCGGAAATGGGATAGCTTTCCTAGATTTTAAGTTATTTAGAAAACACTCCAGCGTTGTCCAAATTCGTCGACCGTTACGAAAATTTGATTTTCTTACAAACCGCTCACTGTTTTTCAATGAAACCAATTTTATTTGAAAGCTAACTCCTTAAGGAATATTTTGACATAAAATAGAGGTCCAGAATAAATTTCTACATTTTTCTAGAAATTTTGAAAGTTGGATGCGAAAAACAGATTCTAAGGCACAATACCCAAAACAAGAAGATTTGTGAGAAAAGAGACCCACTACGGGAAAATTTTCATTTGTTTTGTGATGAAAACATGCCAACTAACATATATTAAACTCAGAAAATTTACTTGAAGGTGTGCCTTTGAAAAGTTTGAGAGATTGGTATGAAAAAGATAGTTTTGGTACCGAAATGAGGGAAAATACAAAAGAGGTAGAATCATGGCTCAACTCTTATCATTTCTAACACAAGTAACTCATAAATAACACATCTGAAAACAATATTTAGAACCCTTAAGAACATGTATTTGAAAAAGGAAAATGAAAGAGAAGGTTGTGTTGTGGCTTACTTGCTAGGCTTGAACAAGATGGCTTCTCCTCTTCCTTCCTCTCCCTCTCAAGACTTCTCTCTTGCTCTCCTTTCTCTCCTCTAGGCCAAATGTATGTGTGAGTGTGTTGTTTGTGCTTGCCAAGCTAGGGGATGGTGGTATTTATAGGCAAATTTTGGTGTAAAAAGACATAAAGGCCCACTAGTTGGAATTGGACGGAAAAGTTAGGATTTACTTGGAGTCTAATGGAATAGGAGTGATTAGGGAGCTTAATCATGGGATTAGGCAATATCTAGTTGGTCCCTAGTTGAAATGAAACTAGTATTGGAAACAAAACCCTAGGTCTAAGGGTACTAGGTGTTAGGTTTTCTAGAATACCATGATTACAATTCTTGAAAATAGGTTCCTCACATCTTCCTAGGGTGGCCGGCCATTGGGAAGGGTGATGGGGCTTATTTTTTATTCAATTTAGGTACTAGGGGCACATCTCCCAGTGTATATACATATATAGATCTCAATTTGAGTGATGATACCTATAATATAAAAGTACATGTACTAGTTTTGGGAAAATTTTTGAATTTAAATAAAAAAGTAAGGGCTTGGACTTAAATTCATGTATTGGAACCTTACTTATGTAGAATTAAATTAAATTAGGCTAAGGAATTTAATTCGGTTAGGATATTCCTGTTTCGATAAAATAATAAATAAATAAAAAATGCTAACCGACAATATTCGAAATAATTCAAGGAACTGAGGGGCTTTAATAAAATAATTCAAACATTAGGGTTTTTAAAGAGAATACATTTTTCAGAGGCCTCACACTCCTTGTGCTGAATTTTCATTTTCTCTGACCATAGTAGAGTCCATTTACTTTTTGTGGCTGTCTTGATTTTTTCTGTCTAGTTGTGTGTTTGTGTGTGTACTTTTCTCTATTTTTTGAAAATTTCTCAAAGATTTGACATCTTTAATGCTGAATTTTTTGTCATTGTACAGAATTTCCTGTTGATATCTTTATATTTTCATTGTCTAAAAATGGCAAAACGCAGTAGTAGCAAAACACTTGAAGCACCACAAAAGAAACAGAAAGTCGCTGAGTCTTCTAGTTATGAGCTAAGATCAAAATGTAGCAGCAGTAAAACACTACAAACAAAATAGAAAGTCTCGGTCGCTGTCAGTTATTGTCACGCCCCAAGCTCCGTGACAACGCCGCACACTCATTTAAGTGAGCATGCAAGGCTAAGAGTCCAACACATAACCAACCATGTAAAATACTCAAATTAAATCCTTAAATATCATAATGCTAAAAACCATACAAATAGATAATTCTTATCATATGAAATTGTCTACCAAGTCCACTAATAAAAGAAATAATAATAATAATCCAAGTACTTAAATCATAGTCCTACTCTCGGCACTCCCACAAGTAAAAACCCCGCGCAGCTCTACTCCTTAGAATCTGAAAAATAAAATAAGGATAAGCTAGACAGCCTAGTAAATAACCAACCATCACTGCTAGCTGGATCAAGTATAATAAAAAAAATAGTGGATAACCAATAAATATATTTGCGCTACCATTCAATAAATGAACAATTATTTTGTAAGATGGTTTTGTAGCTGAAAATAAACAGTGTAGCAATACATTTTAATTGAAAAGACAATGAGGTAATTCGATGAAATTTCGTTGTTCAAAATTGATGGTTCGATATTCAAATGGTTCAATGATGCAATTCACAAAACCCAAGTCTTGGTGACTACGGTTACTTAGCCCGTGACAATGCCCAGAACCACACATAGGCCGGTGGTAAAGCCCCAAAAGAAACTAGTTTCCGTGCCAATAAATAACCCCCATTGGCTAGGGTCCAAATCATAGTCAGACTAGAGTGATGTTCCGCATTCAAACAATACACAATTTTTAAATAAAATATTCGATATTTTCAGAATAAGCATTTGGTACAATTTTCAGAATAGTTTCACTAAATATTCAAATAATTTTCATAATAATATTCGATATTGTTTTATACTTAACCCATATTTTATTTTAAAAGAACATGAAGACTATAAATAAATATTTATGATTTTAAACGATTCGATATGAATAAAAATGAACCAACAGTGATAGAGGGTTACTTACCTCAAATGCTTAAAAACAATATTTCAACACCAACTCCAAACACTCAGCTCCACCACTTTAATCACACAAGCCTAATAAACAAAACCTCAAATAACTTAATATTTTTACGTGTTACATACACCCACAAAAGCCCCACTATATTAGATTAATGTATTGCTTTAATATCCAAGAGATCAAACCATTCAACCCAACTTTATAGCCAAACACACCCTTACCCATGATACAAAACTCCATTGTTTCTATTACCCACCCAAAGTTACACTTATACATTGCACCCAATTCTCAAAACCTAAGTAGGCACCTATAGATCTTCCAAATCCCCTTAATGCATTGATTGTTAAATTCCTCAACATAAACTTAATAATTAATAGTAAAGACAGATTTTATGTTAACCAATGGGTGTCCCAAAATCACCAACGTGCTACCTCCAATCCCTATTGTAGCCTCACTTGAACATCTCTTCTCTTTTTCTTTTCTTTTTTCTTTTACCTTCTCAAACCCTAGCCGCCTATGGAGCAATTCACAGCCTCTGTTTTGTTTGTTTCCAAGACTTAAAGCCACAATAGGTGGGCTTATTAACCTAATTTCTCAAAGTTACAAAATTACCCATCTAAGTAATAGGAAATATAATGCCATCTGATAACTAATTCTTTCATATTAATAAATGACCCATATAAATTAATTTAATTACTAATCTATCCAATAAAATAATCTTACACACAACTTGGGTTTTACAGTTATGAACTGAGATCTAAAGGCAGCAGCAAAACACTAGAAACACCACAAACAAAATAGAAAGTCCAAGTCCAAGAGGCAACTGGAATCTCCAAAACTTAAATTCACTTTGAAGATCACAAAAACAAAAACGCATTCACATCAAAAACACAAAATGTTAATTATTAAACAAAAACACAAAGAAAATCACATAGCAAATTATTCAATTAATTTTCGAATCCATATATCTAATCCAGATAAAATAAAAAAATAAAAATAATGAACTCATAATAACATGTAAATATAAAATTTTAATTTTCTCTTGAATACAATGACAAATTATAATTTTCTCTAGACTACAAATAATAGTCCAAAGAAATTTCTACTAGCTTGTCCTTATGGACAAAGTGTTTTAGTGCATGGACCTACGAACAAAGAAAATTTGAATTCAAAATTTTGGCCTGAGCACCCTTTGTTAATATTTTATACAAATTTTATACCTTTTATGTGTATATAGATTAGGAGAATTTTAAAAGTAAAACAAAAAATTTACTAAAAAAAATATGAATTCAAAATATAGAAAATTATTTTTGAACTCCAAACCAAATAAAGTGATTTATTTTTTGAAAAAAAACAAATGCTAACAAGTGCCCATATGCATTGTTTAATGTTGGGATTAGTGTAAAAAATTGAAAATGGTGAAAAAAATAATAAAATGTTTTAAAATGAGTGAAGTATTTTCCATTCAACATTTTTTTGGTCTTTTTTATTTTATTTTATTTATTTTTTAATACCTCTGAAGCCTTTGCTAGCAAGAGTCTTTAAAAAAATTAAACAAAAATAAACCATTGATTTTTTTAAAAGATATACAAAAACTTATAATATAAAAAGCAATTACCAAACCAAATTTAAAAAGGGAAATTTTTTTAAGATCCCTGATATTAAGATTTTATAAGATAAATGATATATAATATTTTCATAATAGTTGAGATTCCTCAATATTTTTCCAGAGAAATTTAGATATAGAGAAATTTCGATTCAGAGAAATTTCAAAACATAAAAAAATTTCAGATAAAATTCTGTGTTTTAAAATTTCTCTAATTTACTCAATTTTTTTATTTTTCTATGTGTTTTTAAATTTTCTCTAGGTTTTGACGAAGAGAAAATTGTGTTCCCATGCTAACCATTGCCAAACCCGATTCATTTCATGAACAAGAAAATCCCCAAAATATTAACGGTCCAGGTGTTGGTGAGAGTGAGGTGCAAACCACTTATGGTGGTTCACAAAAACAAACACAAGAGAGGATTGATAACCTGAAAAATAGATTTATTTCACCCAAATATGTAGAATACACTGAGGAGAGAAAAACACACTTTTACTCTCTAACTCTCTTCTTTCTCTCACACTCTGAATTCTCAAAATATAATAGCTATATATAGATAAAACTAGTAATGTGAAACCATTAAATGCAAATACGGCTGAGGCTGTGAATTTCAAATGGTTGCAACCACTTTTGACAAAACTTAATTTCAGCCTCCATTCTACTCTTAGGCCAGTGGAGAAAAACAATTTTTTTATTATAGGTGAAGTAAGATTATTTCACAACATCCCCCCTTAATCTTGATTCTCCATGCTGCTTCATCCCAAGCATCATCTTCATTCTGTTGAACAGATCATTTTTCAATGGCTTCGTGAAAATATCTAGAAGCTGATCTTGAGATTTGCAAGGAAATAGTTCTACCTCTTTATTTTTCACATGATCTCGAATGAAATAATAGCGGGTGTCAATATGCTTACTTCTTTCATGATAAACTAGGTTATTTGCTAATACAATTACTGAGCGATTATCAACACAGATCTCAGAAGGATTTTCTTGTGGAAATCCTAAATGTTTCAGCGCATTTCTTAACCAAATTGCATAACACACAGCTGAGTTGGCTGCAACATACTCAGCTTCGCAAGTTGACAGTGTCACAATAGCTTGCTTCTTGGATGACCAAGTGAACACTGTATTTCCCATAAAGAAAGAAAAACCAGTAGTACTCTTCTGCTCATCTAAGTCATGTCCCTAATCACTATCTGAATAGCCAACAAGACTGAAATTTTCAATTGGTTTATAGAATAAACCATCATCGATTGTACCTTTGATGTAGCGAAGAATTCTCTTTGCTGCATACAGGTGTGATTGATTTGGTGTTTCCATATATCTGCTAATCAGTCCTACTCCATAGAGTATGTCTAGCCTGGTACAAGTAAGATAACGAAGACTTCCAACTAAGCTCTTGAAATAAGTTGGATCCACATCACCTGCCTTTGTATCTTTTTTGAGCTCCACTCCACTGTCTACAGGAGTGTTCACTGAATTGCAATTCTCCATTCCATATCTCTTGAGAATCTCTTTGGCATAGCCACTTTGGGAAATAAAAATTCCATCTTTTCTTTGTGTCACTTCAATGTCGAGAAAATGAGCCATCAATCCAATATCTGTCATTTCAAATTCTTGGATCATGATTCTTTTAAATTCTTTGAAGATGGCTGGATTGTTTCCGATGAAAATTAGATCATCAACATAAAAACAAGCAAGCAACATGATTCCATCAGCTTCTTTCTTCAAATATAGTGCGTGCTCATATGAGCATTTTTCAAAACCATTGTCATGAAAATACTGATCAATTCTAGTATTCCATGCACGCAGAGCTTGCTTCAATCCATAAAGTGCTTTCTTCAATTTGTACACTTTGTCTTCATGCCTATTCTGAAGATACCTTGAAGGTTGTTCAATATAGATTTCTTCTTTAAGAAAACCATTAAGAAATGCAGATTTCACATCAAGTTGATAGATCTGCCATTTGTGCTGGGCAGCCAAAGAAATCATTAGCCTGATAGTCTCCAACCAGGCAACTGGAGCAAACACCTTTCCATAATCAATTCCAGCTCTCTGCTTGTAACCTTTTGCCACTAATCTTGCCTTATAGCGTTGCACTTTGCCTTGTGCATTCCTTTTTGTCTTGTATACCCATTTCACTCTAATGGGTTTGTGCCCCTCCGGTAGACTGGTAAGCTTCCATGTGTCATTTTTCTCAATGGCATGAATTTCTTCATCCATTGCTTTCTTTCATTTATCTTCTTGGATGGCTTCTGAGAAAGTAAGTGGATCACTATCTGCGAGTAGGCAGAACAAATTCAGATCTTTTTCTTCTGTAACTTCATATATCTTTTTGCAAATTTTTCATTGGTCTTGGTTGTTTGAAAAAACTATCATCTAATGATGATGATGATGCATCACTTCTGTGAGAAACTGGCGATCTAGGTGCAGGTATTCTATGTGGAGGAGTTTGTGGCTCATCTTGAACTTCTCTTGCGATTTCAACCGAAGCTTTTGATGTTTTATCTTCAAGAATGAGTTCTGCATCTTTAACAACTTCATCTTGATTCTAGTTCCAAGCTTCTTCTTCTTCAAATATCACATCTCTATTCATGATCACCTTTCTGGTAATGGGATTATACAACTTGTATCCCATTGTTCTGTCTCTATATCCGACAAGGATGCATTTTTGCTTGTTCTGTCTCCAAATACAAGAGAGGATTGATAATCTGAAAAACAGATTTATTTCACTCAAATATGTAGAATACACTGAGAGAAAAACACACTTTTACTCTCTAACTCTCTTCTTTCTCTCACACTCTGAATTCTCAAAATAGAATAGCTATA
Organism: Camellia japonica; assembly: GCA_030407325.1. Taxonomy (NCBI): domain Eukaryota; kingdom Viridiplantae; phylum Streptophyta; class Magnoliopsida; order Ericales; family Theaceae; genus Camellia; species Camellia japonica. The sequence goes on along the minus strand of JAPPVO010000059.1, from coordinate 167,839,422 downwards.
TATAGATAAAACTAATAATGTGAAACCATTAAATGCAAATACGGCTGAGGCTGTGAATTTCAAACGGTTACAACCACTTTTGACAAAACTTAATTTCGGCCTCCATTCTACTCTTAGGCCGGTGGAGAAAAATAATTTTTTTATTATAAGTGAAGTAAGATTATTTCACAACACCAGGAACTCCCTTGTTCATCATGCCATGCCCTCCGTTCTTTCTTTTTCCTGATCATGGGAATGGACTTCAATCTAGGTCATCCTTTGATCTGAACGATGAACAAAATGGAACTTCGATGAATAACCAAGGCAGTGCTAATTCATCTTCTATTGCACATGCTGAGAAACACCATCATTCGTTGCCTATAAAAGTTAAAACCAAAGCGTCTAGTTCAACAGAAGCCATCCCTGCTAACGTAGTGGTTTCTTAAATAGTTAGTCATATTGTAACTACATTGTCAGAGTCGAAACAAGATCTAATTATCTGCTCAAGTGAAAATAAACATGGATGCTATTGCAGCAGTAGCAGATGCCAGGAAGAAAATGAAGGAACTCACGAAGCTAATGAACCTGCATCGCCATCAGTTTCTTACGCACTGTTAGCTTTCAGGGCGGTGGAGACATGGGTTCTGACGAAATTTGCACCTCGCGATTTTTCATTGGAGTCGCCATTGACGGATTCAAATGAGAAAGAGAGAGAGAGAGAGAGAGAGAGAGAGAGAGAGAGAGGAGAGAGAATGAGAGAGTAGGTGTGAGTGAGATACAGAATCATAAATAGGTGATGAACGGTTATAAAAAAATATATATATTGTGGATCTCTTCTATTACTGAAAGTTTGAGAGATATTAGACTAAATATCCCGGTAGAAAAACCACTCCACAAAATTCAAATAGGATAAATTATGCAAATAGTGCCCATAGTTTACACGATGTGTCAATTTGATCTCTGTAGATTCAATTTGCTCGATTTTGTCCCTTAATTTAACATATTGTATCATTTTAGTCTAATAAACAATGGTTGTTAAGTTAATTTAACGGAAGGTCAAACAATGTGTCAATCTGGTCCATGTACTTTACACGATGTGTCAATTTGGTCCCTGTAATTTCAATTTTCTTGATTTTGACAGAGACTAAATTGATACATTGTGAAAAATACATGAACCAAATTGACACATTGTTTGACTTTCCGTTAAATTAACTTAACAACCGTTATTTATTGGACTAAAATGACACAATCCGTTAAATTAAAAGACAAAATCGAGCAAATTGAAACTACAAAAACCAAATTGACACATCGTGTAAACTACAAGGACTATTTGCATAATTTTTCCATTAAAATATTATGTAATTGACAAAATATTTTAGTATATTTAATATTTATAATAAACTCAAACACATATAAGTTTGATATTATTTTTAAAACCTTTTTTTTTAATGAAAAAAATTGGAGAAAACTAAATACTAATTTAGTAAAAAAATTAAATAAAACCACTTATAATTTTCATATAATTTTACTTTTTTGGGGGTAAAAATATTTTTTTTTGATTTCAAATTTGTCAAATTAATTTTAATTTTCAAAAAATATTTTAAAAATTAATTATAAAATTGAAACCAAATAATTAGATATGTTGCACATTTTAAAAATCTCTCTAACTTTTTTTGTTTTTTAGATGGTATGAAACAGCAGCCAAACAAAACAAATTATCTATAACCCACTGCATCTCTCTCTCTAACTTTTTTTTTTTTTTAGATGGTTTGCTTTGATTATTTCGATATAATGTGTTTGGCAACAAAACTCTTTGAACAATATTTATCTCTCCCTCTAACTTGAATTTTTGAATTGTTTTTTTCAACTACTTCTAGCTCTATTTGCATGCATCTATATATACTAGGGATGTCAACCCACTTCATGGTTGTGTTTAAAATATAAATTTTAAACATATTTTTAATATTGTTTAAGTGGTGAAAGTATTCTTTATTATATCAATCAACAGTCATTGGTTCAAGTCTCATGTCTCCATGTGTAACTACAATTTTTTTTTTTTTTCATAGAGAAATTGACATTTGACGTATGTAGAGAAGACTACTTGGTAAAAAGAGAGAAGACTACTTGGTAAAAAGAGAGAACGAGGTTCATAAAATCAAGTGAGTTGTTAACTTTTAATAATAATAATATAAATAGAAGTATAGAAGATATACACATCTATCTATCTATCTTCTAGCTATATCTATATCTATACTATTATTAAGTGAAGGCTGCACTTGGTGTCTAAGTCTTCTCCTCATGCCATGTGGCATTTTTTTCTATTCTAAAAATATATACTATTGTTAAGTGAAGACTGAATTTAGTATCTAAGCCTTCTCCTCATACCACATGGCATTTTTTGTCTAACCTAAAAACAAAATGACAAGTGCAGCTCAAGCAGCTCAAGTGACAATGCACTGTTTCCAGACAGTGACAATGTTGCTAGGCCTAAGTCTGCTAAGAGCATCTCCAAGGGTGTTTGCTAAAATAGCATTGCCATTGTTATAATTTGACAATAAATAGTGCTATTTTGCCAAATTATAGCAATGGTGCTCCAATGGTCACATGTTATTTTGGCAAATCTCAACCAACTTTGCCTCTAAATTTGTAGGTTTTGTTTGGATATAGGTTTTTTAGTGATTTTTTTGTTGTTCATTTTGCTTTTTGTAACCTTTTTCAACTTTTTGTAAAAAAAAAAATTATATATTTATATTATGTCCCACTAGACAAATATAAAAAATTTAAAAAAATTTAAATATAATTCATTCATAAAGTTAAATATAAAATACTCAAAATTATATTATAATTTAAATTCACCCGTAATTTAAATTTAAATTCAAACCCTCTAGAAGCATCCCAATTCACCCAAAGCTGCTATATTATCACTTTGACAGCTCCAATATGGCAAATCATTGGAGATGCTCTAAGTCTCGCAGCAGTACTACCAAAGTCTAGCAGCAGCACAAGCTAGGATCGTGTGTAGGATAGGATAAGGGTAGGCTAGTGCATATTAGCAAAAGAGTAGTGTATACTAAAAAAACCCTCTTAACAACTGTTTGTTACCTTGTTAAGCCGGTTATCCTATTATATCTATCGATCTGCTATTGTAACAAGTTAGGTGTGATTCATTTTGTTAAATAAAATCTTTTCATTCTTTCTCTCTTTTCCTTCATGTCACGTGGTATTTTTTTCAATCTTAAAAACATCCTATTGTTAAGTGAAGGCTGAACTTGGTATTTAAGCCTTCTCCTCATGTCACGTGGCATTTTTTTCCTATCCTAAAAACAAAAATTACATGTAGTGCTGAAAAAGGTTTGAACCCAAGATCTTTTGTTTCAATAAGAAACGTCTCACCACTTGGGCAATATACATATTATAATATTAATTTCTTTATTATTGGTTTTTATTCTTACTTATTTGAATTGTATATACAATACGTGTGCCACCCACTAGTCTATACATATGGAAACACAATATATATATATGTGTGTGTGTGTGTGTGTGTGTGTGTGTGTAGATTCAAACTTTTTTTTTTTTTTTAATATAGGATATATACATATGTATGTAATTTTCTAAAAATTATTTATGACATTTTTTGTTTGGCACCATTTTTTATTATTTTTAAAATTTGAATCTATTAGAAAATAAGTTCATTAAAATAAACAGGATTGATTTGTCTAACTCGCACTCAATTTAACCCAATTCATTTAAATCCAACCAATAAATGGACAAATTGTGTTGAATTATTTTATTACCTAACCTGCTTTAACCTGCCCATTTGCCACCTTTGCAAATTACTCATGTACTGGATTGAGTCCGGATCCTCTGTCGGGTTTGTCTGCCGCGCTTCTTGCGGTGCTACCAAAACAACGTCGTTTTGGTAGTTTTTTTTTTTTTTCCTCAGTTTGAAAGACCAGAACCCTAAGCACCTCATGAACAGAAAAGACGAAGAGGAGACCCACGATTGGACGGCGAGGCGACTTCAGCGGCGATGCAACGGCAACGATGACTCCATCAAGACTGAATGTAATGGATCCTCAACCTCCTCCTCTCCTCCTCTCTCTTCTATTGTGAAGTGATGAATAGTTCTGGACTGAATATAGATGCAGGAAATATGTAAGCACTCTTAATAAGTTTGGAGTTTCTTCATTTAAAGAAATCTATGATTAAAGCGATAAGTTGCCAGATTGTGTGTAGAGGAAAATGGGAAGAACTCCAAACAGAGCTTTCTTGGTTTTGGGATAATAAGTTTCAGTTTATTGTATGTAATTTTAAGTTCTTCAGAAAAATTCTTAGCCCATGTAGAGATCTTGGATTTGTCAATGGATTTCTGGATATATATATATATATTTTTTTTAAAAGGAGAAAGAAAATTTATTTTTTTACTTCCATTTTGTCTTCCCTAAACAAATAAGATGAACTTCAAACAGGGCTTCATTTGAAGTTAAACGCCCTTGAAAATTTCTGGCTGTGTCTATATGTTGAATTTGTCAAAAATTAAAAGATGGAAAATATGTTGAATTTGTCAAAAATTAAAAGATGGAAAAGAAAAAGAAAGGGAAAACAGAAAGAGAAAAACAAAACACTTTATATTTTCATTTTCTTTAAAAGAGGGTTCTTCAACATATTCAAAATATGTTTTCCAATTCACAGTCCATGAAGAAACTAAGATGATGGAGTTGCCGTTGAGGATCCATTACACTCAATCTAGATGGAGTTGCCATTGCTGCTACCGTTGTCTCGCCATCCGATCATGGGTCTCCTCTTCGTCTTTTCTGTTCATGAGGTGCTTAGGTTGTGGTTGTGATCTTTCAAACTGAGGAAAAAAAAAAAAAAAAAACTACCAAAACGACGTCGTTTTGGTAGCACTGCAGGAAGCGCGACAGACAAACGTGGCAGAGGATCTGGACTCGCAAGGGATTAGACAAGAGTGCCATCTTCAGCAATTTCGATGAATGAGATCACTTTATAAATTTAGGTGCTGCAAATTTAGAAACAAAAAACAACTTTTAAACTTTTATTGCGTTTGGTTCTAAAGTTTTAAAAGTAGTTTTTGAGTTCTTCTTTTTGTTTATTTTATTTTGTGTTTTGTTGTTCTTAGTGAATTATATGCACCTAAAAAAAAATTTGTGAAAAATGTACTTAATTTTTTTTATTTTTTTATATTTAGTCAATTTTTTTATATAAAAAAAGGTCACAAATATTTTTACTTTTAAGTATATCTAAATTAAGTGAATCTAAAACGGGGAAAAAAAGATCTGCTAAAAATTTTTAAAAAATTCACCAAAGACGAGTAACATAAAAAAAAAAAAAAAAAAAAAAAACTCAAAAATTATTTTTGAAAATTGTTTACTAAATAGAGTAAAAATTCAGTGTCACGATGATATCGTTTCACCATTGACATGTGATATTATCTACTAACAAACTTACATGTAGAGGGTGAACTTACTCAAAACATAACTACATTGCGATATATACATGAGAAGATAAATGACAAGATATTATTGGATGATGATATCAATAATATAATATTATTGTATTGAACATTTTCTTTTTTTAATTTAATGGGATCTTTTAATTTTTTAAAACAACCAAAATAGACAAAATAAAATATTGCCAATACAAATAAACTTTTTGGGAACATAGGTTGAAAGTCAAAAGTTAACTTTTAACCTATTTTAAAACTTTTAACTATCTTCTCAAAACAACTGGCCTCGCCCTTCAGAGTTGCGGCATTGATTGAAAATACTTATTGAAGAAGCTGTTTAGAGCGAAGGTGTCGATGCCATAAAATGCATAAGACTGTGGTATAAGGAACCAAACCAAATTGAGGAGCTCGCCTCCTTCTCTAAGCTGTTGAAGATGGTAATTTTTTGGACAGCTAATTGCAGCGTAGCATAACATCGCCAACCACACATTTTTCAATTTTTCCCATTTCACCTTGTTATTATCTTCATCGTGGAGGTCAGAAAATATTCCCCAAAGTAAAAAAGACTTATTTTTAATTTTTTTCCGTTCTTCACCATCACGAGTAACTGCCAGCTCATAGATTCTTGTCATATCCATGGGAAACGTGCGTCCTGCTGTAACTCGTTCATTAATATACCTGGAAAACAATTTGACATCGTTCATGACAAGTATCAAGTGACTATCTGATACAACAACAGGCAACAACGAACGGCAGGTGAGGAGTAGATACATCATGTAATGTGATAGAGTTTTGCATGTTTCCTTGTCAACATCATGTCCAGATGAGTTAGCAGTATTTTCGGAAGTGCATGTAACCGACTCTAAATCTGACTCTGACTTGATCATGAGTTGGGAAGTGTATGTATCATCATATCGGCAGCATATATCTGTTATGACGTGCATATAAAAAATTAGCTCATGAAAAGGTTTAGAGCCAATAAACCCCTCAAGCCACCCAAAGTCAATAAGGTTGTCTGTATCTGCGGCTCTATCAATAAATTGAACAATCATGGGATATAGCATCGGAGGGACACACACAGTAGTCGTATGCATGTACCTATAGAACTTGTCTTGAATCCCCAACCTCCCAATTATTCCACTCCATTTTTTATGATTGTCTTCCTTTTTCAATAGATCGATTTGCCCCATCTTTTTAGACCACTTCTTTTCAAAAAACCAAGGAAATTTTTGCCACATTCGATTTGCCCATTTGCCTCTGCCGCGCTTAATTAGCCAAAGCATTGCCCAATCAGAGAATAATAACAAAATGACTGCATAAATCTCCAAAGCTAGAGCTCCGACCAATAGTACCCCTGTGATGAAAATATCAACCATGGAGTTGTGCTGCTTGTGCCACTTGGCGATAAGCCGAAAGAGTCCTACCAACACAGATACCGTACACATGAAGCTGATAGAGCGAAAAATGCACCCTCTCTTGGTAAATGTTATGGGTGCTTTTGTGTATAACAAATCGTACATGAGCCCCATTTCAACCTCCAATACATTCTCACATTCTATATAATCATCCAGATTTATTGCATCCGGATTTAGTTTTGCATACCGTAGTTTGAAACTAGATCTACGAATGTCATAATTCTCTATATAATCTTTAAATTCCATCACCAGATTGTGGGCCATTATTAAATCATTTTCACATGTCTTTTTTCCGATGAAGCGAGCTAGACCATGTGGGCCTCTTAGTTCATAAAAGGGTACAATGTTTTTTGATTCATCATGGCATGCTAACTTAAGAGCCCATGTCCTCTCTCCATACTTAATAATTCCAGCCACGAATGCCGGAATTAACATAAATGAAAACCAAAAATGCCTCCAAGACATAACAATGACATAAATTGCCACAGTAGCTTGAACACCCATCCCCAAAAAATGCCTTATCCACAATTGATTATCATTCAAAGAATAAGCAGTTATGGTATCTGGGCCACCAAGATGCAATAAAAGCAAGGGTGCCCATAATGCCTGTAATGCATTATTGGGATTAGGAATATTATTTAGGGTACGAGAGAGCTTGCCAAGGGCGACAGTTGCCACCCAATCGGCCATTATGTAGGCCAACCAGACAATCACATTAATCCATTGTGACAATATATTCTTTCTGCGTTTGCCAAAGACGAAAAGAATGATTTGTAAAGTGAGACTAAGTACAACCAGCATCTGAACTTCCCACGCATCCCATTGTATCTTCCACGATGTTGGAATCAGATTCATCACACCCTTCTCTTCTTTATCCACATGGAGGAAAATTAAGTTACTATAAGTAAACATAGATGGATAAATTTAAATTGAGTATTGCTATTCAACTAAAAAAATTAGTCACTTTTGAAACTCAATGATGTGACACTCAATTACAATATCTAAGGTAATATTCTATCTCATATATTCTCTAACCATCTACCAATTATCTCATTTACATATCATTGAATCTAAAAAGTGGACTTGTATATCATTTTTCATATAAATTTTATATATATCATGGTAGCACATTATAATAGATAATGAATATTCAAAAAATTCTACAACACAACTCTTTTTTATTATTATATTATAACAATTTATGGTATCGATAGTACTACATAGTTAAAATCATATGTATTTTTAAGCACAACACATTTATTTTTTTATGTGACAAAAAAATATGTACAGCAGAGATATTTTTTGTTTTAATTTCTCTTTGGTTAACAAATGTGCTATAAATATTTTGATGCCTAAATGTTTTTTTTTTTAATTCTATAGATGCCACATGAATTGTTTAGTTTCAAAAATAAAAATAGAAAATTTTGAAATAAATATTTTTAAAACTTGAAATTATATAAGACTAATTTCATATTTGGAATTTTTTTTTAAGATTTTTAAATTTCAAATTAGAGATGGCTAAATTTCTTTTTTCAATTTCTTTTTGAATTCCAAAATTATAGATATGGTTAGATGGCCAATATTTCTATGCCATGTGCATTTCTTAAAATTTAAATATTTAAGAAATTTAGATTAATACTTTTGGAGCTCATAGAACATTTTCAGATGAAAAGTTTATTTTAGGGGAAATTATAGTACAGTGAGATAGAGAAAAAAAATATTTATAAAAACATGTTAGGTGCAAGTGATTCTATAATATGATACAAGTGAAATGCTCTTGTACCCCTTCATATTTGTGTAAAAAAAAAAACTTTTTTATCCCTTGGGATGTAATTCCCCTTTCATTTTACTTAATATATAGGTGTATACAGTATACATCTTGTAATTAAAAAATAAATTTGCGTAATTTCATACTTTCTGAGTTATAACTTTAAAAGAAAAAATGAGATAACTAAATACAACATGAGATATAACTAAATAACTCATGAGTCATAATTAAAATAATTATTTTGTAATACCATAGAACCATATGGTATGATCCATAGAACCATCGAACCATATGGTATGACAATCTAACAGCACATAACATAACATATCTCTTGTTTTTTTGCAGTACCAATTAAACAAAGGGACCCATTCCCCTACATATCTGAGGCTTTCAAACGAATATATTTATTAGTTTTATATTTTTGAAATCATAAGTCATTTTAGGTCTTTGTTGCTTTATTAATAATATAAGGGGGCCTTCGGGTTTGATCTACAAACAAAAACAACAAAGCAGTCACAATTCTTTAGCCGCAAAGCAATTACTTAGCGTGAATCACATTCGTTTAGTTAATAAGAAACGTTAAAAGATGAAGTATTAGAAAACCCCAAACAATATGCCTTTTGGGAGGAGGAAAAAAATAAAAAAATAAATAATGAAAAAGAGTCCTTTTGACACAGAAAAAGATATGAAGCACATATGGTATACTTGCAGATCATACAAACAGTGATACAGAAAATTTCCAACTAATCGGCAAATAATATGAAGCACATATGGTATACTTGCATATGTTCTGTCATTCAAACCAGAATAAACAAGAATATACACATACACACACACACACACACACACATATGTATATATATCATTTTTCGTTTTTGAATTGTCTGGAGAGTAAGATTTGAGGCCATCCCTTCAAACATCCACTCATTAGGATTTTGAAAATTAGGGAAAACAAACAAATTGGTTTTCAAAATTAGGGAAAACAAAGGAAAATAGAGAAATTGAGTGAGAGAGAGAGAGAGAGAGAGAGAGGACTCATACCTGATCTCGGGGCTGTTTGAAGATAGGCGAACTGCTAGTGCTAGAAAAATGGTGATGGTGGTGCTGTTAGGTGCAAAAATACAGAGCAAGCATGTGAGTAAGAGGAGTAAAGGAAAACAAATACAGAGAGAGAGAGAGAGAGAGAGAGAGAGACATACATAACAAAGGAAGCCGTTAACTTCTCAAAGCACTGCTGATGCTTGCTTGAAGAAGCGACGCCGGCAATTGTGGTGACTGCAATTGAGCAAGAGAATCGACAATGAGGTGCGTGCGTATGAGGAGTGATGCGTGGGACTGGTGCACAGTACATACCGTATAAAGAGTTTTCTACAAAACTGTTTGATCAGTAATTTCCTTCAATTTAGTTAAAGAACCATCAAAAGGACGTAGTTTTATAAATTGCGAGCAAATTATTTTAGTCGCCAAAATTTGTTGTATTCTAGCCTTTTTTTTTTTTTTTTTTTTCCTCTTAGACTTTTGCCGACCAAATTTCAATTTTAGTCGGAGAAAATTATATTTTGGCAACTAAAAAATATTAGTTGGCAAAACTCCAAACTTTTGCCTGGCAAATTTTTATTTAGTCACCAAATGAAAACTTTTTACGACTAAGGCCTCGTTTGGGGAGTGACTATTTTAGCTAAAAAGTCGAAAAGCCAACTAAAACTAGTCACATCGCCTCTCTACTTTTCTGCGCATCTTTTCATAAAAAGCCAAAAAATTACTAAAATAGCATGTTCCCAAACGAGGCATAAATAAAAGTTAGTCGGCAAAATTGGTTGGAAAAAATATAATTTCTTGTAGTGTAATGTCATAACTAAATAAGAAAATAGTATAACTAAGAGCGCATATGATACACTATTTTTAAGAATGTGTATATTAGAATTTCTTATAGCTATAAATCGATAGATTAATCAATTAGAAAAATAGATAGGAGGGGCCGACTAGCACGGGACAACCCTCTCTCAACATTAATTATGTGAGTACCAGTTGGAAAATCAAATACGAGGTCTTAAACTAGCTCAACGTTGGGAACCACAACAAGGGATCTACAAGTAACTCTCACAAGTAAGAAATTTCATTTGAAGTTACCATATACATTGTTTCCACATTATTTTGCAAAATATTCGAACCTCAAAAAACATTTCTCACAAACAACATTGTTAAGGCATTATGAATATAGAGATAAGGATAATGTAGGACAAGTCAAAATTAACTTTATAGAAGTTAGAATCTCACTTGGTGACTCCTGCAATGATATCAATTCTTATTGTGGCTAACATGTAAACAGAAAAATAGAAGAAAATGCCAACTTGCCAACTAATTAAAAAGAATATATATATATATATATATGCATATTCTTAAAAAGGAAAAAGGAAAAACATTACCTTTTGTACCTCTATATAGTAGCCTGTGATTACTTGAAAGCAAGAAGATCAATGACGATATGGTACTCCATATTACCTCCCAATCCTTGTATTTATATAGGAACAAAGTATGTTAAAGGACAAAAAAGAAGAGAATATATTACTTGCTTGCATTTTGATTTAGGAAAACAATGAGGAGAGAACAAATTACTTGCTTGCAATCTGATTTAGAGAAAAGGGAGTACGAATTACTTGTTCCTTACATTAAGATATACAAAGAAAGGTATCAAAGGACAAAAACGAAAATTAAAAATAAAACAAATTACTAGCTTGGAATCTAGTTTAGAAAACAAAAGCCAATTTAACCAGACATATGGCGTTTAAATTTTGGCAACATTTGTCCTACACTTGACATTAAATGGAATTTAGCCCATTGACTAGAGCTCTTCCACCGTACTAACAGGTCAAGAGGTTGACACCTCCTACCTGTGTGAGGGTCCTATTCGCCTTGTAGTATCTCTTTCCTTCTTTGGGAGTTTATTTGTAGTTCTCTATCTTATAATTGTTAATCAAACTACTTAAATGTTTTGAGAAAAAATGTAATTTAAAAAGGGTTTAACTACACTAATGGTCTTCAAAGGATACGTTATACTATATTTTAGTCCCAATTTTTAATTGTTCCTTTTTTGTTCTCAAAGTATGTGATTTGTTACATTTCAATCCCGGACAATAATGTCATTCAAAATCAATAACACAAAAGAAGTATTTTAAAAAAAATTCATGAAACTCAACAAAATCAAAATAACGAATAACAAGGACTTGATGGAATTAATCAAAAGCCATCTTTTTGGAATCAACAAGGGCTTGGTGGCATTAATCAAAAGCTAGATATTTGGAAAGTAGGTTAAAAGTTAAATTTTTAATTTTTTTGAAAAAAATGTACAAAAAAGTACAGAGCTGGTGTAACTAAAAAAAAGCAAAAAAGTCAAAAAGTTGGCTTTTAATCAACTTGCCAAATATGCATATTTTTCATAAAAATTAAAACAAAATCATAAATTTAGGACCAAAATCAAACCAATTGAAATTATAATAACCAAAATGACATAAAGACTAAAATACAGAAATTACAGTCTCAATTTGACCTTCTTGTTATTAAATAAGATGATATGACTTAAATAAGATAGTGACTTTTTGACTTTTTAAAATCATGACAAACAAGGCCTAAAATTCTAAGCATTGATATTGGGAGCACTTTTGGATAATGATTTTTTTAGTTGAGCTTTGAATATGAAGTTTTTATTTATTGATCCTTCAGAAAATGAGGTTATTTATTTATTTATTATTATTATGTACCATTACTCAAAGAATAAAATTCTTTTTTGGGCTTCTTGATAAAGAAGATTTTTCTCAATTTTTACAATTGAAGACCTTTGGACAAAGATTATTTGGCTGGGACTTGATAAAAAAATGAATTTCTTAGGGCTTGTTTCACTTTCAAATCAATTTTTGAGAGTTCAAAACTAAAATTTGTTTTATTTTATAATTTTTTCAAAATTGTTTTTAATCAATTTTTCTATCTACTCTATCATTCTCTCACATCCTACATATCAATTAATCATTTCTCTCTCTCTCTCTCTCTCTCTCTCTCTCTCTCTCTCTCTCTTATTCTCTCATATCCTACACATCAATCAATCATGTTTTCTCTCGCACCTATCTATTCATCTACAAAAAAAAAATTACAAATCATCTCAAATTATAGAACTCCAACTACAAAACTATTTTTAAAATATATAACCAAATAAATTTTTAAATTTTGAAAACTCTTTTAGAAAATTTATCTTTGAAAATTGATTTCAAAACCGAATTAAACAGATCCTTTTAGTCTTTTGGGTAAGGGAAGTATTTTTTTGTTGGATCTTTAAACCAAATTAAAAAATGACGAAGAAAATTTTGGAGACTCATCCAATATGGGGACTAAAGCCATTGTTTGAGTGGCCTAGGACATGAGTCGGCCGAGTGCTTGACTGTGATGACCGGACGCGACCAGTTGTGGCCAATCATTTTCTATATCTGGTACCAAAGCATATCAATATGAAAGGACCAAAAAGAAGAGAATAAATTACTTGCTTACACTTTGGTTTATATATAAAAAAAAAGGTATTTTTTTCATAAATCACTTTTCATCTACTTATGTTTCATTTAGTTCACATTATTTTCTTATATTCCAATAAATCTTATGAGTAACATAATTACCATAATACCCCTAATAATATTCACATTTACAATGTGAATGTTCAGTAATATGAATGTTCACACCATCAATGTGAATATTAACATATCAATGTGAATGTTCACACTGTCAATGTGAATATTCACATTGTACAATATAAATGCTCACATTACTAAATTGCTAACTGTTCAAAAAATATTTATAAGAGTAGAAATATTATTTATAAAATACTTTAAATATGAGAATTAGGATTTGGTAGATCAAATGTTCAAATAATATGACTTATTGAAAAATAAAAATATCTTATAGACTAATTGGGATACAAGCACTTGAAAAAGAATTTTCTAATAAATCTTCCTAAAAAAAATAAGGATAGAACAAACTACTTGCCTGCAATCTGATTTAGAGAAAGGGAGAACAAATTACTTGCTAGTTCATTACATTCATATATACAAAGAAAGTGTATAAAAATAAAAATAAAAAGTATACAATTTACTAGATTGGAAAGAAAACAAAGCAGAATTTTACTAGCCATGGCGTTTAAATTTGAATTTGGGGTGATTGTTGTGCTTTATGCACAGGGTCACCGTTGTGCGGTTAATGGGGTTCATCATGGGCCCTATTTTGATAATTTGAATAGTTCAATTTTTAGGGTATATGAAATAGAATATACTTGTAAAAAATCAAATTAATCAAATATCGATAACTTTTTCATCTAATTACATTTGTAATTTGAAAAATGAATGTGATTTTGATGAAAGGGCTATCGATATTGATTAATTTAATTTTTTAAAAATATATTCTGTTCAATATACTCTAAAAATTGAACAATTTAGATTATTAAAATAAGGCCCGAAGTGAGCCCAATTAGTCGCACAACAATGACGGTTGTGTCTTATGCACAACAGCTACCCATCTTCCTTAAAATTTGGCGATATTTGTCCTTCCGTTAGCATTTAACAAAATTAATCCATTGGCTAGAGCTCTTAAAATGTACTAAGAGGTTAAAAATTTGACTCTGTCCACCTATATGAGGGTCTGTATTACCTTTGTAGTCGTTTGGGTTATCTCTCTCCTTCAGGAGTTTATTTGTATCTATGCTATAATTGTTGATTCAAACTACGTCAATGTATTGAGATACATTGTAATTTTTTTAAAAGGGTAATTACACTGATCGTCCTCGAACCATACATTATGTTATATTTTAAATCCCAATATTTTAATTGTTCTATTTCATTTCTCAAAGTATGCGATCTGTTACACTGTAATTCGTAATTCTTGATGTCAACACCGTTCAAAATGAGTAGAAAAAAAAGAAAAAAGAAAAATTTATAAAATTTTACATGAAATTACAACAAAATTAAAATGATCAATAATGAAGAGCCTAAAAGGTTTGATTGGGTGACTCCAGTCCCAGTCGATGCTAGACTTTAGAAAGAAAAAAAAAATTATATTAATTTGATGTGTCTAAATAAAATAATAATAATATTTTGTTCAAAAAAATAAAATAATAATAATATTGGGTTGTTTTACAATCTTTTTTTTTTTTTTTTTTGGAGCATATACGTCATCTGTATCATAAATGTTATAATTAAATCACTTTTATATTCAAAATTAAAAATAATATAATGGATCCTAATCAAATATCACTTATGACATAACTATGACTTTTTCAGTCATAATCAAAATAATAATTACAATAAGTTATAACACTATAACAAATTAAGGTTTTAAAAACAAAAATTTAAAGATAAAATCACTTTTTAGATACGTAATATCTTTTTTCTTAAAAATAGTATTATTGTATTTTTAGAGATAAAATTAGACATACAGTGATAAATTATTATTATTTTTAGACCAAAGTAATAAATCTTTTTGTGACCAAATTATTGTCCCTAAAAATGCATCTATCGACAACAATTTAAAATTTTTGTTGCTAAAAGTTTTTTTTTTTTTTTTAACTTTTCGAATTGACCTTTTAGTGACTATTCTCATGACAACACAAATTGGTCCCTAAATTTTTTTACAACAAAATTTTTATATTTTGGGACAGAAATTTGATCTTTAAAACTCTTATTTGTTATAGTAATAACCAACATCACAACATAACCAAGGGTCATAACTAAAGACCAATTAAGGCATAATCAAATACCTCTTCAGACATAACTAAAATAAAACAAGTGATTATAATCAAATTATAATTAATATTGCAATTAGTCATACTCAAGTTATAACTAATACTAGAATAAGTAATAACCAAAAACTACAAAAATCATAACTAGACATGTGTATTATAGGATTTTCCCAACTAATACCTACTTACACTAATATATACCTCTTAACTTGTCCACTAATGATTCTAATATAGACTCTAGCTATAAGGGTTATTTATATGGAGACCCTCTAAATTATTCAAATGTATCATTTTGACCCTTAAATTATGAAAGTGTACAAATGGACTCCCAAATTATTGTGAAATGTTACTTTGCCCACTAAACTATAAAAGCGTATAAATAAACCTCTTAAACTATAAAAATTGTGTAGAACGGTTTCTGCAATAGAATAAGATGGAACTTCGTGAACGAACCTCGGTGCACTGATGAGTAAAAGGCCTGCACAACGGTCGAGTCAGTACCGGAATTTGGTATGGTGAAGGTAGAATATACAAGTAAGTTTAGAGTGTGAAGAGGTTGATCCCCCTTCAAGGAGAGTGAGGTTACCTTTTATAAGGACCATTTGACTTGTTCACCAAGTTTCTCTCTTCGCCGCCTGGTATCCAATCGAAATGCTAGGTTGCTCCTCAATGGGAAGGGCAAAGAATCCATCAAGCAATTCTGCTACTCTCGGAAGATCAAGCGATCCTTCCATGTATTGGATGCGAGTCCATTTGAGCGATTGGTTCGTACCGGACGCTCTTATGGTTGGTTTAGCGCATTGATTCAAGTTGGTCATCCTCTTTAGTTACGCTCGGCCCAAGTTCGTACTTGGGCATTGTGGTTCAGACCACTCGGTCTGTTGGGCTTAAGATCACACTTGGTCCCCATGTTTGGTCCTGTGGTGGGTCTTCTCTGGTTCAAGTAAAGGCTTAGCCCACACGGTTTGGGCCATTGAACACTAGCTCGGCCCAAACATGTGCTTGGGTTTGACGTTCTGATCTCGTAGCGTTACTAGGCCCAGGCGTCTCCCTTGGGCTAGTGGTCTTCTCCTTGTTTTGCTTATGCTTGGTGCAGAGTTGTACATGGCCCTCTTCATTTGCCCCTTAGCTCGTGCTCGAAGTTTTCGAGTGTGAGCTATGCTATTGGCCCACTGCCTCTATTTCGGACCAAGCGAAGGGAAAGCAGAAGGAGAAAGGAAAAGGTATTGCTGGTGCTGGACTGAAACAAAAGGCAGGGCCTGATTTGTGGAAGCCCAAGCTCGAGCATGAAGGCCGACCGATTGATACCAACGACTTGGCGGTGGGTTCGACAGCCCTAGCTTTCGATCTTTCGAAGGATTTGTTTCTTCCACTTGATATGGCAGAGCACAACACTCAGGCGAATAGTGACTTGGTGAAGAGTGCTTTGCAATCTATGGTGGTGGAAAGTTTTTGTTAATTTTTTAAGTGTATTTCCTCACTGTGCAAACTTATATCTTCAATGGTTTTTAGGCTAACCAAGACCCACCTAGTACTTGGCTGCTATGATGAGATTGAGCAGCAGCTTCATTTCTAAAAAGGCTCGGTTGCTTGCAGCTAAAGCTGTAAAGAATGACGAAGCTCAGATAGCCGAGTTAAAGGCTGAGTTGAAGCTTACAGAGGACCGTTATTGGCAACAAGGTTGGGACAAGGCTGGTGTTACTTATTTAACTGAGGTCCGTAAAGCTAAAGATGGGATTTACGCCCAAGCTTGGAATGATGCTTTTACTGCAGCGAAGGTGCCCAATAGTTCTCCTCTTTATAAGGAGATCCCAGATTCTTTAAAAGGAAAGTGTCAATCGACCACCCAGCAGATTGTACCATCGAGTTCTTCGGCTACTCTTTCTACCGTCGACCGGTCGACTCTTCCACCAGCTTCTACTGTGGTTGGACAGGGTGCTGTGGTTGTACCAAAACCTTTTGCTAATCCAACTACTATTCGAGAGACCATGTTGCCGACCAATTCCACTACTCCTTCAGATGCTCCTCAGAAATAGGTCTATCCTTTTTATGTACTTTTCTTTTGGCAACTCCCCTTAAGAAGTTTGGTTGCTTTTTGTGAATGTAAGGTTGGACTTCTTGATTTTTGTACCTCTTGTAAGACTATTGATGCGATGTTTTATGTTTTTGTCAGTCTATTTGCTCTTCATCTTTGTTTTACATGAGTACTGTATGCCTCCCAACCGAGCAAAGGCTCCGAGGCTGAACGGACCGTCTGTTCGGATAGACCAAGCTTCTTGCCTTAAAGAAAGCTTTATATGCCCCTAACGATTAGAGGCTCCAAGGTCTAACGGACCGTCTGTTCGGACAAACCAGGCTTCTTGCCTTGGATAAAATTTTAGGAACAGAAGCTTTGTACGCCCCCCGGTCGAGCCAAGGCTCAAGGCTGAATGGACTGTTTGTTCAGACAAACTAGGCTTTTCACCTTAGGAGCTTTGTATGCCCCTAGTAGAGCAAAAGCTCCAAGGCCCAACAGACCGTCTGTTCGAATAGACTAAGTTTCATGCCTTAGATAAAAATTTTAGAAACAGAGGGTTTGTATGGCCCCAAGCCGAGCAAAGGCTCAAGGCCGAGCGGACCGTCTGTTCAGACAGACTAGGCTTCTTGCCTTTAAAAAGGCTTTGTATGCCCCCGGCCGAGCAAAGGCTCCAAGGCCGAACGGACCATCTATTCGGACAGACCTGGTTTCTTGCTTTTAAGAAAGCTTTGTATGCCCCCGGCCGAGCAAAAGTTCTGAGGCCGAACGGACCATCTGTTCAGACAGGCCAGGTTTAAACCATTTAAGAAAGCTTTGTATGCCCCCGACAGAGTAGAGGCTCCGAGGTCTAACGGACCGTCTGTTTGGATAGACCAGGCTTTTTGCCATAAAAGCTTTGTATGCCCCCAGCAGAGCAGAGGCTTCGAGGTCTAACGGACTGTCTGTTCGGACAGACCGGGTTTTTTGCCATAGAAGCTTTGTATGCCCCGGCAGATAGAGGCTCCGAGGTCTAACGAACCGTCTGTTCGAACAAACCAGGCTTTTTGCCATAGAAGCTTTGTATGGCCCTGGCAGAGTAGAGGCTCTAAGGTCTAACAGACCGTCTGTTCGGACAGACCAGACTTTTTGCCATAGAAGCTTTGTATGCCCTCGGTCAAGCAAAGGCTCGAAGGCCTAACATACCATTTGTTCAGACAGACCAGGCTTCTTAGATAAAATTTTAGGAACAGAAGTTTTGTATGCCCCCTTACCAAGCAAAGGCTCAAGGTCGATCAGACCGTCTGTTCAGACACACCAGGCTTCTTGCCTTTAAGAAAGCTTTGTATGCGCTTCGGCCGAGCAGAGGCTCTGAGATCAAACGGACCGTCTGTTCGGACAGACCAGGTTTCTTGCCTTTAAGAGAGCTTTATATGCCCTTCGGTCGAGCAGAGGCTCCGAGACCGAACGGACCGTCTCTTTGGATAGACCGGGCTTCCTATCTTAGACAAAATTTTCAAAAATAAATAATAAATAAAATATGCCGAGTTTGACCAAACACTTCGTTGCTTGGTCCTTACTTGATTCGGTCAAGTTTAGCTCATCGATGAGCATATCTCGACTCTCCGTTGAGCGCACGCTGTTACCATGGACCATGCTTCCAAGTAACGATACTTAGCACAAATTCTACCAAGCAATACCACTTGGCGCCCTACTCCGACCAGAGGCCAAGATTTCGGGCTAGGGTGTAGGTTAAGACCCGTAACCCAATCTTACTCAATTGTTGAGCGAAAATATGTACGACACATATGAAAAAGAACACAATTTGTAGAGAAAAGTTGATTTCATTGATACTTAGAAAATTGTGATTACATTCGAAAGTTGCTGATAGTATTTCTTCAAGTTGGCAACATTCCAAGGACGAGGAATGGCCTTGGCTGCTAGGTTAATTAGGTAGTAAGCTCTGTTGCCCAAGGCAGGGGTAACTCTGTAAGGCCCTTCCCAGTTGGGGTCGAGCTTCCCTTCACCAGGGACCTTCTTATGATCCATGACTTTCCTTAGCACCAGATCTCCAGGTAGAAATTATCGAATTAGCACATTTTTATTGAAACTTCTAGTAAGTTGTTGCCGGTATGTTGCTAGACGAATGAGAGCTGCCTCTCTGCGCTCCTCTGCCAGTTCAAGAGCTTGGGCGATAGCCTGATCATTGTTTGCTGGTTCAAAGATTTCAGACCGAATAGTGGGAAGCCCGACCTCCAAGGGGATGATGGCCTCCATTCCATAGGTGAGAGAGTAAGGTGTCTCCCATGTTGATCACCGTGGAGTTGTTCTGTATGCCCACAGAACGTTTGGCAGTTCTTCCACCCATTTGCCTTTGGCCTTCTCCAGCCGTTTCTTCATCCCATTGATGACTATCTTGTTAGACGCTTCAGCTTGACCATTGCCTTGAGGGTAGACTAGAGTAGAATTTTGGAACTCAATTTTTAAGTTAGAGTAGAACTTCCTGAGAACCTTCCCATCAAACTGGGTGCCGTTGTCAGATAGTAGGGCCCTTGGGATGCCGAACTGAGTAATGACACTCTTCCAAACGAACCTTTTCATGTTAGCTTCCTTTATGCTTGCTAAGGCTTCAATCTCTACCCAATTAGTGAAATAGTCAGTGGCAGCAACGAAGAATCTTTTGTTAGCAGTACCCCTTGTTAGAGGTCCAACGATGTCCAGACCCCATTGTGCAAATGACCATGGACTGGTAAGAGGAGTTAGGTTCTTGGCTGGTTGATGAATGAGTAGGGCAAACCTTTCGCACTTATCACATTTTTGGACATACTGTTGGGCGTCTTTCTGCATACGCGGCCACCAGTACCCATGAATGAGGGCTCGGTGTGCCAAGGACCGACCTCCAGTGTGACTACCACAGATCCCCTCGTGGATTTCATAAAGAAAGTTCTCCACAAGATTGGGGTGAACACAAAGAAGATATGGACCAAGGTAAGAACTTTTGTAGAGCTTGCCTGAAGGTGAGACCCAAAATCGCGCAGCTCGGTGCCTTGTTTTATGTGCTTCTTTCTTGTCATCTGGAATGGCACCATTTTTTAAGAAGGCAATGAGAGGATCCATCCAGCTCGGACCAAGGTCAGTACAGAGGACCAAGCTGGGTGGATCAACAGTCGGTTGAGGAACAAATTCGACTCATATTTTGTGACCATTTCTGGAGTCCACCGAAGAGCCAAGATAGGCTAACGCATTGGCATGGCTATTTCCATCACGGCCAATTTTTACAACTGTGATAGCTTGAAATTTACGGACAGGTGCTTGGCTTGTTCTGCATAGGATGTCATCCGGTCGTCCCGAGTTTTATATACTCTAGTCAATTGGTTCACCACAAGTTGGGAGTCGCTATAAACAAGCAACTCCTCTGCATTAAAGTGTTCAGCGCTGCATAGACCAGCTAGCAGAGCCTCGTACTCCGCTTCGTTGTTAGAAGCCTTCCATCCCAGTCTGATGGCTTGCTCCCAAACAAACCCTTCTGTTGAAATAAGGACCATTCCCATTCCAGAACCCTTTTGGTTGGAGGATCCATTAGCGAACAGCTGCCAAATGTCTCTACTGAAAAGTTTCCATGCCTCGGCGGGGGTTTGATAAGCTGAGCTCCCTTCGGAGGGGCCGGTCGGTCCTGGAGTGAATTCAGCTACGAAGTCTTCTAACACTTTAGCTTTGATAACAATCTGTGGCTGGAATTTAATGTCAAACTCCCCCAATTCTACTGCCCACTTCGCTGCCCGGTCCGAGAAATCAGCTCGGCTGAACACAGACTTTAGAGGGTACTCTGTGAGGACGTTGATAGTGTGTCCTTAGAAGTAATGAACAAGCTTCCTAGAGGCGATCAGTAAGGCATATGCTAGCTTCTCTAGTGGCAGGTATCTGGTTTCGGCATCCAAGAGGGTTTTGCTAACGTAGTATACTGGATTTTGTTCCTTCCCTTCCTCTCTAATCAAGACTGCACTCACAGCGTGATCGGAGACAGCCAAGTAAAGAAAGAGCTCTTCGTTGGGTACTGGAGTAGACAAAAGAATAGGAGAAGAAAGATACTTCTTTAACTCTATGAGTGCTTCGGAGCACTGGTCACCCCATTTAAAGTCTACCTTCTTTCTTAGGAGTTGGAAGAAAGGTCTCATTCGATCGGAAGACCGACTAATGAAACGATTCAAAGCTGCAGCCATACCAGCGAGCTTTTGGAGTTCCCTAGCCTTCATAGGTGCCTCAATGTCTTGGAGGGCTTTGATCTGGTCGGGGTTGACTTCGATGCCTTGCTTGGTCACCATATATCCCAAGACCTTCCCCAAACCTACCCCGAATGCACATTTCGAGGCGTTCAGGCGGAGTTTATGGGTCTTCAGGATTTGGAACACTTCCTCCAAGTCTCTCAGATGATGTTCGGCCAATTTACTTTTGACCACCATGTCATCTATATAGGCCTCCATAGTCTTGCCTAGTTGGTCCTTGAACATTTTAGTGACCATCCGTTGATAGGTCGCACTGGCGTTCTTCATGTTAAAGGGCATCACTTTGTAGCAGTAGGTGCCCCTTGGGCTAATGAATGCTGTCTTCTCCTGGTCAGGGCCAAACAAGGGGATTTGATGATAGCCACTGTAGGCATCTAGGAAGCTCATCCGTTCATGTCTGGCGGTTGCATCTGCTAGTTGGTCTATTCGTGGGAGAGGAAAGTTGTCCTTAGGACAAGCTTTGTTGAGGCTGGTGAAGTCGATGCACACCCTCCATTTTTCGTTCTTTTTCTTCACCACAACGGTGTTAGACAACCATTTCGGATATTGTACCTCCCATATAACCCCTGCCGCCAGAAGCTTGTTTACCTCTTGGATGTCTACTTCCGTGTGTTCTGTGGATGATCGTCTGCTCTTTTGGACTACGGGCCGAGTTGCTGGTTGGACATTGAGTTGGTGACATGCAAAGGCTGGGTCCAACCTAGGAGTCTCGTAAGCAAACCAGGCAAATACTTCGATATTCTTGGGGAGGAGAGCTAGCAACTGCTCCTTTTATTTGACGAGAAGCGAAGTACCGAGTAGAAAGAACTTGTCTGGATCTTCTCTGTCCACCAAGATTGTTTCGAGGTCCTCCACCATCTTTTCTGTTGGTACTCTACCAACGTCTTCCAATACAGGCTAATTAGGCAGTTCGACCATCTGGACTCCCTTGCATGCTTGTTTAGACTTCATGGTGGCGATAAAGCAATGCTTTGCCGCTACTTGGTCACCCCTGATCTCCGCCACCCCATTCTTTGTTGGGAAACGGACTACCTAGTGGAAAGTAGATGGCACCGCCTCCATTATATGAATCCAAGGTCGACTAAGGATTGCATTGTAAGGAGATGAGGTGTTGATCACCAAGAAGTCGACAGGGACCACTTTGGACTTTACTGTGATGGATATAGTGATCCGGCCGAGCAGCCACTCTATCTATCCATTGAAGCCGACCAAAGGGGAGACTGCAGGGATTAAG
Organism: Camellia japonica; assembly: GCA_030407325.1. Classification (NCBI taxonomy): domain Eukaryota; kingdom Viridiplantae; phylum Streptophyta; class Magnoliopsida; order Ericales; family Theaceae; genus Camellia; species Camellia japonica. The sequence continues at coordinate 167,816,514 of JAPPVO010000059.1, read as the reverse complement.
TGTTGCTCATCAAGACCCAGCTTTTTGAAAAGGTCATAATACATAATGTTAGTGGAACTCTCTTGATCAATTAGGACCCGTTTCACATCAAATTTGTTTGCTACACCGACGGTGACGATCAGGGCATCAGTGTGAGGATGTTGGACCCCTTTCAAATCCTTCTCGGAGAACACAATGTCGAACCGAGAGGGTTTTGCTTCTGTTCTAGACTTCAATGGTCCTATTGACATGACTTGTTGCAAGTGCGTGGCTCTCTGAATCTCACCACGAAGGGCATTCTCCCTTTGGGGGTCGGTCATCCCATAGATGACGTTGATTACTAGCCTTGGGGCTTGGTCCTCTGGTAGAGGGGCTGGGGGTTGCCCCTATTTTGCCCTTGTCTTCTCCACATCAATCCATTGCTGGAAGTGGCCGATAGTAATCAAGTCTTCAAGATGCCTCTTAAGGTCTCTGTAGTTCTACGTCTTATGCCATTTCTTACGAAGGTAGGTGCACCGCCACTCCTGATTGCGCCAAGTAGGGTCTCCCATCATCTTAGGAGGCCAAACAAAGTAAGGTTCTCCTTTGATTTTTTCCAAGAGCCTATAGATCAGCACCGTGAACACAGTGGTTATGGCTTCATAGGCTCTACTCCTTTCTTCTTCGGTTTCTATGGTTGGTTGCTTATTTTGGCCATACCTTCTTCTTTGGTCCTCCATCCTAGGCTGCTCGGCCTTATGTTTCCAGGAGGCCTTAACTCCCTCATCTGCAACTGACACTTGTACAAAGGCTGTGTCATCTTGCACACGGGCTCGCTCCTCTATTCTGGCCCTTAACTCTTTCAAGTCAGAGGCGGGTCGTTTCGTCAACGATTGCCTGAGCTTATGTGAAGGGGAGAGGCCTTGTTTGAAGTATAGAGTTGCCAATGGTTCACTACAAACATCTTTTTCCAAATCGCCATATGCCTCCCAATACCGCCGAGCGTATTCGCGCAAAGACTCCTTTTTATCCTTCCGAGTATTGAACAAGGTGTCCAATCCCTTCGGGATTTGGCTGTTAGAAACAAACCGTGTGAGGAAGGCCTCGGAGAGCTGAGCCCAATCATAGACTAATTGAGGAGGAAGCTTGTCATACCACCGAAGGTCGTGCTCACCAAGGCTAAAGGAAAAAACATTGCACATGAACGCATCATTCTGATTCCAAAGTGACATCATTTGGTGGTAGTGGCTAATGTGAGTTAGGGGGTCTGACTTCCCATCATAGAGGATGAATTTCGGTAGACTGTACTTATGAGGAGCTTTCACCGCTTCAATCTCAGGGCAAAGGGGGAAACAGACTAGTCGTTCTAGAGCACGACGCTCTATCTGATGAATGGACCGATCTAGATGCTCATTCTCCGTTTTTAATCACCGCTCTGCTACTTTGTTCGACCGTCGGTCATCTCCTCGGTTGTTGTTTAACCATATCCTTAAGTCATGCGATTGCTCGTCACAACAGCGCGGAGGAAGAGAGATTGCTGAATAACGACTGACAGACTTTTGTCTCTTACGAGAGTCTTCTCGGGGATTCTTTGTCCTACTACTGGCTCTTTTACTACGTATTGGAATCGGCCAGCTGCGCTCACCACGAGCAGGACCGTAGTTGGACCGTTCCCATCGTGGGGGCGGCGGAGGAGTGTGCCTCTGTTGCTACGACAGTCCCCCTCCGGACTTCCTTGGCTCACCCTGAAGTATCATCTGCTTCCTTAGTTGAGCACGTAGCTCCTCAATCTCCAGACTCATCGAGTCGATGACACGATCACGGTGGTCCTTCTCAACAAACAGCCATTGAGATGATTGATAGGCGGCGACATGACGTCGCTCCACCATATTGAGGGTCGGACTGTCGTGGTCTATTAGGTCATCGTTCCTAGTAGGGAAGGCCAGACCCTTGTCTTTGGTACCCTCCGTTCTTGGAGTCTTCTCTCCAATCCGAGGTTGCGAGGTTTCTTATATACCCATTGTCGGAGTTCATCACAAAGCAATCAGAGAACGATTCCCACAGACGTCGCCAAATGTGCAGACCGATTTCTGCAATAGAGTAAGATAGAACTTCATAAACGAACCCCGGTGCACTGATGTGTAAAAGGCCTGCACAAGGAACAAATGATTAGGCTATTTGATCGGGGGTTGGTCGGAAACCCCTCCGACGGTCGAGTCAGTACCGGAATTTGGTATGGTGAAGATAGAATATACAAGTAAGTTTAGAGTGTGAAGAGGTCGATCCCCCTTCAAGGAGAGTGAGGTTACCTTTTATAAGGACCATTTAACTTGTTCACCAAGTTTCTCGCTTCGCCGCCTGGCATCCAGCCAAAATGCTAGATTGCTCCTCAATGGGAAGGGCAAAGAATCCGTCAAGCAATTCCGCTACTCTCGAAAGATCAAGCACTCCTTCCGTGTATTGGATGCGAGTTCATTTAAGCGATTGGTTCGTACCGGACGCTCTTATGGTTGGTTTAGCGCATTGATTCAAGTTTATCATCCTCTTTAGTTACGCTCGGCCCAAGTTCGTACTTGGGCTGTGTGGTTCGGACCACTCAGTCCATTGGGCTTAAGATCACACTTGGTCCCCATGTTTGGTCCCTTGGTGGGTCATCTCTGGTTCTAGTAAAGGCTTAGTCCACACGGTTTGGGCCATTGAACACTAGCTCGGCCCAAACTCATACTTGGGTTTGACGTTCTGATCTCGTAGTGTTACTAGGCCCAAGTGTCGCCCTTGGGCTAGTGGTCTTCTCCTTGTTTTGCTTATGCGTGGTGCAGAGTTGTAAATGACCTTCTTCAAAAACCGTACAAATTGGACTCCTAACGAAAAGAGTCAGAATGAAGCACACCAATAGTCTATAAAAACTATACAAGTTAGACCCCTAATGAAAGGGACACCAATAGTTTAGGGGGTCTATTTTTACGCTTTTATAATTTAAGGGATAAAGTGATACTTCACAATAGTTTAGGGGATCTGTTTGCATGCTTTGATAGTTTTGGAGGTTAAAATGATATTTTTTTAATAGTTTAGAAGATCATGGTGTAAATAATCCCAGTTGTAATTATTGGTTGTATTTCCACATTATTTGATAAGACTCTTCCATTTTGCTAATAAATGCAAGAGACAAAACAATTCAAAGGTATCTTCGACCAGGGAACAGAAGTTGCATTTTTTATTTTATTTATTTATTTTTTTGTTTAATGGTAAAAGGCTGCATTTTGATGCAAACTAACAAAAATATTGCCCTTTATTTTATAGGGCATGTCATGGCTCTTGTTGAGTGAAAAGACAAGGAAAAATAGAAAAAATAAACCACCACAAGATGCTTTTTTTTTTTTCAAAACAATAGTGTTGATTGCCTAGAAAATGGTACATATCATATTTGAAATTTCAAGCCTCCTGTTTCTTATAAGAAAGAAAATATGAGAAAGAGGCACAAAGAGACTACAACAAATGTTGCAAGCTTTAACAAATCTTTAGTCTCCTCTGAAATCACTCCAATCCTTGATCAGTCTCACTATACCTTCACATTAAATTGTGCAGATTTTGCAAGTTAGAGAGAGAGAGAGAGTATATACTGGTAAAGTCTAAATTACTATACCTATTTAGATCCAAACAAAACAAAAAATAGTATTGTAATTTCTAGGAGCGCTACTAGAAAGAAAAAAAAAAAAAAAAGAGTACTTTTTGCGATCACCATAAGCCATCACAAATAATAAAAATACAATCGCAAAAGACATTTTGCGACGGCTCATGTGACTGCAAATGAGGAATGCAAATGTGGGGGTGGCAAATACCTTTTGCGACAGTAAAGCAGCAGTTGCAAATTATTTGTGACTACTAAAACTGCTTTTTGCGACAGTTATTTTGTCGTCGCAAAACAAAAATAAAAATACTTTTAGCGACCATTTTTTACCGTCGCAAATAATTATTTATTATAAAATTCATATATACATTTGCTACAACAAAAAAAATCAATTGCAAGCACCTAACAATTATTTTAATGAAAATAACAAAATTAACAAATTAATTACTTTCTCAAAAAAATAATAATTAAATCTATAATAGAAATATTAACCTATATTCACATGTATATATAAGTGTGCAAACAAAATATAAACTTTTATACATGCAAAACAAATATCCATAAACCATCCTTAAGATACATCGTACTAAAAGATTCAAGTCTTCAAAAAAAAAAAAAGAGCAAGATAATCTTGGTTTGGCTCCCAACATTATCCACTTGATCGTATCAACTACTCCCTTAAAAAAAAAAAATTTAAAACAATTTAACTTGACTTGAAAATTTAATGCACTTTAATGTGTTAGTTTAACTTGAAAGAATCAAATAAAATTATTTCAAAAGAAATTGTCAAAAGAAAAAAAGAGGTCATTTTCTAAATTCTTTTGCTTTGAGTAAATTACAAAAATAAAGATGCCAATTCATAATTTTCAAAAATAAATAGGCAAGAAAATAGTCAGCCAATCCAATCAAATTAATGAATAAACCAAAAAAATTGAAAAATGAACACAATTAACATAATCTCTATCCTAGAATAAGTTAATACCAGAAGGAAGCAACAAGAAGAAATTTGACTTCACTATTTAGAAGTTAATTGTCACTAACTACATGGCTATGTTTGGGAAGGATTTTTTTGGGTTTTTTTTTTTTTTTTTTTTTTTCACTAAAAGACAAGCTGGTTACAAAACCAACAAAAACAAATCCCAACAAAATATCACATCAAACCCCATAATCATTTCACTTTTTCTCTCACAAACATCACATCCAACCACAAAAAAAACCCAACTAAACAGAAAAAAAAATTTCTCCAATAATATCCTACAACTAAAAAAACTTACAAAAAAACGCACTTTCCAAACACCCACATAGTGGCATTGAGTTACTGATTCCACTATGTAATTCAAGAATTAGCAATCAAGAATTTGGGAAATAAATTCAATCAATCAATAACAAAGGATTACAAAAATGATTTGCATCACTCCAAATGGATGAGAACACTTGCCTTCTCAAATCAAGTAGCCCATTAGTAGATTGAATTGCTAGATAATCCAATCTGAAAGTTTTGCCTCCAAACACATTTTGGCCAAGAGCATTTAAATAGTTGAACACCTGTTGCATGTCTGTGATATTTATTGTTATGTGATGCATTTGATCTAGAGTCATAAACTTCCAAAAACATTTATACAAATATGATCAATTTGTAAATTTCTACAAATAGATAACATTAAGAAAGGGGGAAAAAATTACTTTTATGATGAACCATCCATACATCAAGCAATTATCCTAGTTCTGATGCAGAAAAGATGCTCTCTCTCTCTCTCTCTCTCTCTCACATACACACACACCCCACTGGAAATTGATAAAAAGCCATAATAAGAAGACTTCCTGCTTAGAGAAGTGAACCCACAACATGGGTTGATAGTAAAGTTCTATGGAGCTTTATGTTAACATTTACATAGGGGAAATGAAGCAAACCAAGAGAGGGGAAGGAAAGACAGAATTTTGTAGTAGCAAGGGTTGTTTTGAAAATAGATAACTATTGCAACATTTTATCTGAAATCCAACAGCTAATCAATTTGAAAATAGAACTCATCCTACAACCTCCTTCCACTCTTTTTGAGTTTTAAATCCTAAACCCATTAGCCTTCCACAAACAAAACCATTTTTTATTTTTATTTTTTTGGTAAAAGCTTCATTAGGCATCCACACTCAAATTGAAAACACAACTTTTCCTCATAAATATAGATGCCACTTTATGACTAAACTCTCTAACACCATTGGTTGATGACATTTATTTAAGTTTTAGATTCTATTAAGATGATAATTTGGAAATTCATGTTGTGGTCTAAAAAAAGACAGCCTTTTCTAATTGAATCAGTTAATATTCGAACAACATAAATAATTTATACTTAGAAAAAAATAATGAGTTAGGAATAGAATTAGAGTAAAGATATAATTACCTAATTTTTACACAAATTTATAGACTATCTCACATAGGTGTATAAGAGAGTTCGTAGAATTTTGTATGGAAAACAAAAATGATTCATTTACATAATTTTTTCTCCCAAATGTGTTTTTGACAGGTAAGAAAATTATTATGACCTTTCACTGATTAGAAACATATTCAGAAAAAATGTGGAAGGAAAAATTATATGAATATAGCATTGCCAGAGTAGAAAATTAGGCATTCATTGTTGGTAAACTCAATGGGTTAGGTTTTTTTAAAGAATAATGTTTGGTCCATACAAAATCCTCAGTCTGATCATGCTTGCATTATGTGGCACCAAAAAAAAAAAACCACGCATTTCTTTGTTCTCTTTGTCTACACCAACAGTCCTCTCTTTCTTTCTTTCAAACAAACGGTGGTCTTTCTCTCTCCTCTCTCACATCTAAATATGTGAAGAAAAAAAGAAATGAAGGGCTGATCAGAGAACCGACCTCCACAACCTCGCTGCCACTCTTCTGCCGACCACCATAAACCACCCACCCCCTTTCATGAACCTCGTCGCCGCAAGTCCAACCCTCTCTTTTGCTACTGTAGCTTGCGGGTCACCACACCAGAGAGAGAAGCGAGAATGGTAGGGAAAGAAAGGGTTTAAAAGCACCATTTTCACTCTCTTTCTTTCAAACTCCAGTGATCAAAACCCACAAGACCCCCATTTTGGCACAAACTTCACATCGTTTCACACACTACCTTCCATACACACACACACACACACAAAAAAAAAAAAACAACACATGATGTTTTTGACTTGATCTCGAAACTAACCGGCCCTAATTTGTCTATCTTGAAAGGTAATTGCATAGTGTAGAGAGATCAACCATTTGTTCTTCATTTAAGACTTCTCTCTCTTCGTGTACATATGCAATACTTTTTTAGCAAAAAATCAGTTTAAGCCCAACTGATAGTGATTGATTGATAAACTCAAACAAATTTTCAAATAAACATAAAAAAGATCGAACTTAGGGGTTGAGTTCTATGCCTTAAACAGATTAAGGACTTCCTTGGAGGTAATTAAGTAAAGAAGGTTTTGAACAAAAAAAATATGTATTTATTCAATTAAATTGTCACTTGCTATTAGTTACAAGAACTTAAACAAGAACAAAGAAATGAAAAATACCGCAATCAACAAAAAGAAGAGAAATGAGGGTTGGAAAATCTACTACTTTGATCTGCTCCTACAATGGCTAATTTTAAACTTCCGCGAGTGTGATTAATGGTTGTTGATGAACTCATTCTCTTCCTTCAACCCTCTTTTATACTTGACTTCTGGCCTGGCTCTTGATCATGATCCTCCATGATCCTCCTTGATTCTCTAATTTCCTTCATATCTATCCCCACATTCTAGGAATTGTATCTTTTGAATTTTGAATTCTTCCTTGATTTTCTACTAGCATCTTCCTTATCCTTCTATCTCCAACACCTCTTCATGCCATGTCAGTCGCTTTAACCAATCTTGTCATGTCATCCATGCCACATCATCTTTATGCCCTGTTAGTATTCTGTCGATGGAAGACTCCTAAATTTTAGCAGCAACAATGCCCCCCTTCATTCAAGGTAAAAATCTTTTTTCCTTGAATGATTTCATTATTCTAGGCTTATTACCGCTTCTAATGTTCAATTCTAGGCCCAAAACCCTCTTAAGCCCTCGGAGCCTCTTTTGCCGATTCTTGGGCCTACCATTGTTAGGCCCTCCTTTAGTTTATCTAATTTATTATTTCTATTTGGGCCCCACATAAAGGTACATAAGCTTTTCAAATTCTTCCTCTCCATTACTTTCTTCTTCTGCAAAAAAAAAAAACTCTTCCTCTTCTTCTGTAACCAAGAAACCCTAACTTCCTTAACCATGTCTTCTGATTCAGACTCCAACCTAGTTCGTCAATTTCCTCAAGAGATCGTCCATTTCATTGAAAGCAACAAGTTTGACTCTCAAATAACAGCTAGTCTCACTGTTGGCACTAGGGAACTTAGCCCCTATGTTTTGACCACTTTTCCAGACAATCTAACTCTATACTACCCCATTACTGATGGTGAGACTCTTCTTTTAGACCAATCTTCGATTTCATGACTGAACTGGTCGACAGGCCCCAGACTATGGCCCAAACCAACTGACGCCTAGGTAGCTTAGGTGAAGAGGATGACCGCGTTTGAAAGGGATATGTAGCTCAATTTGGGCATTTATCAGGCTATTCAACTGTCCACCATCTCATTTGAGATAGACCCTTGGCTGATTGGTGCATCCACATATTTTTGGTCGACATCTTGCAATTCTTTGATGGTCAAGTCTAGTATGGCCTCACCTACTGTCCTTAATATTATGCACTTTATTGGCCTTCCTGCATATGACCAGCCTTGCCACTACTCTAACTTAAGTGAAGGCAGCCCCTACTAAAGTAGAGGTTCACACTACTCAGGCTAACCTTCTTCAAATCCTACCTTCTTCTATGGAGATATCCTTATTCTTGTTCATTCCTTTTAAACTTTCTTTTATTTCAAATATTTAATGACAACTCTCCTATGGCCTTAACTGTTGACCTGCTCTAACAAGCCAGTGCTTTTCAGTTATCAGTTGCTAGCACCACTTATGAGCAGAGGTTCAGGAAACTCTCCCCTGCTGAACAACAGGAGGTTGATCAATTCTTCTTGTTACTGAGCCATTCCTTTGAAGATCTTGCCCGCAACAGGGCTGAAGAACTTCTTGGTGAGTTTCAGAATTTCGTGCCACTAGCAGAAAGACTCTTAGACCCTAATCAACTTCACATCTTTCAAGACTTCATGGGCTAACTCCTTTGACACCTCTCCTCTATGGCACAATTTGAAGCTGAAAGTGAAGCTACCAATGCCAGAATGGCCTTCGTGAGGCAAGTTTCCTATACTTTAGGTAGTGTCTCTACTAGAACCCAAGCAATCTCCCAGGCCAATGCTTCTATCGATGAGAGGAAATTTGTCATTTTGGCTCAAATTTAAGTCCAACAAGTTGCTTTGATGGAAAAGCAAAGCCAAATTAACCAATAGATTAAACAACTTTTGGCTCAAGATGGCCCAGCCGTCCTCAAGGATGCTTAAGGGAATCTCTTCCAAGTCAAAGCAAAGAGAAGAGCCATCTTTTCCTCCTGGGCTAGCTTTGTAACTGCCCTTCAAAGGGATTAAATTTCTTTTCCTTTTTTTTTTTAATTTTTTTTTAGACTAGATTGTAACAGTACTTTCCTTATATTCTTTTAGACTAGATGGTAACATTACTTTCCTTGTATATGGACCCCATCTTACTGTTATTAATGGAAATATTTTTCTTTTTATTAATGCCAACACATTTTTTTTTCTTTTATGCACACTTGATGTTTTCCCTATGGTTGGATAATATTTCTTTAAATATTTTCCATTTATGATTATCCTGTTTGGGACTCCTTTTATAGATGCCAGATGATGTCCTCCTTTCTTGAGGACTTTGAAAATCTTGAATGGTCCTTCCAGTTTGGGGCCCACTTCCCATTACTTGGATCTTTGCTTTCTAATGGTAGTATGGTTTTCCATACCAACTCCCCCTCTGAAAACACCTTGGCCTTCACTTTTTTATTATAAACTCTTTCAACTTTTCTTTTCTGAGCTAGAAGATGGTTGTAGGCCATTATTCATGTCTCCTTCAGGTCCTGTAGCTCCAACATCATGGCCTGTGCATACTCATCGACAAGAATGTCATAGTGCAAGGCCACTCTGCTAGACTGGACTATCACCTCTAAAGGCAACACTCATCATGACCATATACCAGTTCATAAGAGGTAGTCCCAATACCATTTCTCTTGGAATTTCTATAGGCCCATAGTACATTGGATAGCAAATTATGCCAATCTCTAGGGCTCTCTTCAACCATCTTTTCTAAGGTATTCTTTATTATTTTGTTGGTGAACTCAGCTTGTCCATTGGCTTGAGCGTGATAAGGTGATGAATTGAGGATTTGGATGCCATATTCTTCGGCAAACTCCTTGATTTCATCCCCATTAAACATAGTGGCTTGATCCATTGTGATCGATTGAAGTAACCCAAGTCTATGTATTATATGTTTCTTTATAAAATCGGTCACATGGCTCTGGGTCACCATTCTCAATGGCACTGCTTCCACCCATTTAGTGAAATAATCTGTAGCCACTAAAAGGTAAGAATGCTACTTTGAGGAAAGGGAAAAAAAAATTCCCAATCAAGTCCATTGCCCATCCTCTAAAAGACCTGGGTTTTACCACAAAATGCAACACCATTGCTGGCACCCTCTGGAGGCTACCATGTTTAAGCATGATTAACACCCCCTTAGCGTAAGCTATGAAGCCTTTTCTTACTGTTGGCCAGAAATAGCCGTACTTATTGACCATCCACCTCATCTTTTCTCCAACCTAATGAGCACCACATATGCCCTTATGCACTTCAGTCATTATTTTCATCTGCTTATCTTGGCGTATACATAGTAATGTCATGCCACATGATGACATAATTCAAGGCTTGATACTTAACATGTCTATCAATCTTCTCTCCAAGATCCATTAAGTACTTGATCAAAGGATATCTCCGATCTCCTTCTACTACTTCTAAATGCATTACTGGTAGGAAATTTCTCTATCGATCCCTTAATATGGAGAAATTCCTCCTTTGAATCCTGATTATTCTTTCTTGGCTTCCCTTTGGAATTCTCAAACCTGAGGTTACTTGGGCCATTTCATTAGCCTGCTTATTTTCTAGCCAAAACATATGTTGAAAACTTACATGGCTGAAAAAACTTATTAGCCACTTAACCTCAACTAAATATTCTTCTAAGATCTTGTTATCACACCTATATTCACCATTAACTTACTTAATAACCAGTTGTGAATCACCAAATACATGTAAACTGGTGATTCTGAGTTGTATAGCCAATTCCAGGCCTATAATTAAGGTCTCATACTCAGCTTGAATATTAGATGTAATAAACGGTTCATCTAGTTGGCATGAAAATTGATGCACTTGGCCACTAGGTGCTACAAACACAACACCAGCTCCAACACCTTCTTCTGTTTTAGAGCCATCAAACATTAGCCTCTAAGGGGCATTTTCTACATAGTTTACCTCAAACAAATCCTCATTGACAGAAGAGCCAGGGTGCTGAGCCAAGCAATCAGCCAAGGCTTGGCCTTTAGCAACCTTTTGAGGAACATACTTGAAGTAATATTCTATTAAGGCGAACAACCATTTACCTTGTCTTCCCCTTATAATAGGCTTAGACAGCATGTACTTGATCACATCAATTTGGGTTGTCACCCATACTTCTGAGGGTAACATATAATGCCTTAACTTGATGGCAGCAAAATATAAAGCCAAACACAAATTTTCCACTGAGCTATATCTGGTTTCTGCATTATTTAGTCTTTTGCTAAGATAATAGATGGCCTGCTCATGGCCATCTCATTATTGTCACGATGCAACCCTCGTCCCAAGGGATTAATGAGGTGACCGCCCAGTAATCCTAAGATTACCAAAGGCCTTCTTAAATAAACTCATAATAATAGGGGCTAGCGAAAGCAAATAAACAAAAATATATCATCCAACAAGTTGTGCAGACGTATATGAGACAAAAGAAATTTACAGATATATATATATATATATATATATGTGATCATAGCATCATTACATAATTTCATAATACTACCAAGTCAAAAAGGTATTAAACCCTACATACAACAACTATGTTAACATCTTTTAAACATCTTGGTTACAAAAACAAAACAAGGATTTAATCCTTGGACACAAAGAGCCTTGGCATCGACATTCGGGAACCTCCACATGAGGCACAAGGATTGGTTGACAAACAAAATCCAGATAGATACTTCTAAGCCTAGTCACGCGCTTGGTCACTTACATACATAAATATAAAAGTGAGTTGGAGCCCAATGAATAAAAACAGAGTAAAGGGTTAATGAATGATGTCCCAATTATAAAATTCCAGATTCAGAGTTTCAGATTATAACAAAATCAGGTTCATATTCAGAGTTATAATTAGTCATACGTGGTAAATCCATTAGCTAATAGAGTATATGGTCCTAAAGACCTATTCAAATCAGACAGATGATTATGCATAATCTAGACAAATAACCATTATGGTTTAACAGATAGTTCCAAAATTGGAACCCATAGAGATCTCTGATAACAAATAATAGTAACAGATACAGATGCTAAGGATGCCATGGTTACTTTTCAAAAATGGACAATCACTCATTCATTCATAAAATATCATTTCAAGAACAGATTATACTTTATTATTCAAAAAATACATATAATCAAACATATATTTATAGAGTTGTTATTCACAGATGGCTTCTCAGACAAATTTGACAGATAGTTGCGCGTAACCAACACAACACATAACATATCTACATTGAAACACACATTCCCATATGATATTTATTTAATTGAACACTCCTTCGTGTGTTTCTAACTCATTTCCTCATTATTGTTGTTTAAACAATGGCTTAAGAATGCCTATAATGGAATAAGGATGAAATTGTACACTAATGAATGCATTTCAAAATTGTTGAAAACAGAGCAGTTCGCTCGAGTGCAGTTCTGGTCGGTTGAGCGGTTTACAAAACTTTGCAAAACTTCTGAATGCTGAAAATCTAGGCTCAAGCTAACTTTTTGGTCACTCGAGCCATGTATTGTATAAAAGTGAGTTCCCTCGAGCACACACTTGGTCGCTCAAGCCAACTGCATATGACTTCAAAAATGCTGAGAGCCTTGAAAGTGCGCTCGAGCGATAGATTGTTCGCTCGAGCGATGAGGCAGAATTTTGGAATTTCCAAAACAGAGTTGAGCTTCAAATTGCACAAATTCAAATCACAAACTTGCATGGCTCATTCTCAACTTACAAAAACACTTAGAAACTCTTCAAAGCCATGAATTCAAGACCAATTTACAAAATCAAAACTCAAGACCTTCTCAATTCTTCAGAATCAAGCTTTAAACTTTGTATTTACAACATGCATGAAAAAAATGAGGTGTTAAGTGTAAAATCATGTTGAATTCTCAAAACTAAGGAAGTATAGGTTCATGCATGCAAAAATTCTTGGAAAATCAAACTCAAAATTGATGAATTATGTATGCATGTAGGCTAATCTTTCAATCATCTCATGTTAAACTCAATTCTTTGTTCAATCACTTAATTCTCTTGAATTTACATTCTAAATAGCTTAAATTCATAGTTTAATGGTTGAATTCTTGCCTAAAGCTTTGAATTGAGTACAAACTTGTTCAATCACCTCAAATCTTCTTCAATTCTCTACAAACTCCACTATTCTCTCTCTAAGTGTTGTTTTCTCTCCCTGTCTCTCAAGTTAGTTCAAAGATGATGAAGTATATGAATGTAAAGACATGTTCTTGAGCTTAAGTTAATTAGTCTTGCTTAAACTAGTTAATCTAGCTTAATTCTAATTAATTCTAACCATCTCTAATTAATTTATTCTAATTATTTGCATACGAATCAAATTCTAATTAAATTTTCCATAAAATTTCAAAATTTCCACTGATCCTATTAACTTAGTCAATTTCATTTTCAGATGCCGTTAAGGCTTTTAATTTTCCAGATCAAAACAGTATTCATAACAGATATTCCTACGGTAATAGATATAAATTTATATATCACACAATTAACACATAATTCCACCTTAAACACTTAATTAGTATTCATATTTAATAATTAATAGCAAATTACATAATGGGGTTATTACAATTATCCTGAGCTAATAAGCATCCAATTGACCCTTCACATGCTGAAATGTATAGCTTTAGTGGCTTTCCCTTCATGGAAAGCATTAGTACTAATGGATTCATTAAGTATTTCTTAATTAAATCAAAAGCCTCCTGCTGAGGCTTTCCCTAATTCAAATCCATATCTGCTCTTCCTTTCACCAGGGGTGAAAAAGCCAAAGTTTTTCCAGCCAAATTATCCATGAACCTCCTTAGGAAGTTTAGCTTTCCTAGAAAGCTCTGCATCTCTTTCTTATTGGTTGGTAGTGGTGCTGTTAGTATAGCTTTGGCCTTAATTGCATCCACCTCAATACCCTTTTGATGAACCAGGAAACCTAAAATGTTTTCAACTGAAGCCCTAAATGCACACTGTAGTGGGTTCATTTTTAGCTTATAAGACCTCATCTTTTAAAAGTTCTGTCAAAGGTGATCTAAATGTTCATCAAAACTTTCTGACTTGATGGCCACATCATCTATATATACTTCCAAAAATTTTCCAATCAGATCATGAAAAATTAAATTCATGGCCATCTAGTTGGTTGCATCTGTACTTCTTAGGCCAAATGGCATAACAACCCACTTAAAAATGCCTAAATCCCCAGGACACCTGCAAGCTATTTTGTGGGTGTCTCCTGGGCTCATAAATATCTGATTGTACCTAGCACGTCTATCCATAAAGGACAAGATTTCATGCTTGGCTGCTAAATCAACCAACAGATCAGCCACATGCATTGGGTACTCATATTTGGGAGTTGCAATATTCAAATTCCTAAAGTCTATGCAGACTTTTAGTTTTCCATTCGTTTTCATAACAGAAACCACATTGGACAGCCACTCAACATACCTGGCTGTCCTTATGAACCCTGCTTTAAGCTGTCTTTCAATTTCTTTTTTGACCAACAGCGCAACTTCATTAGTCATTCTTCTTGGGGGTTGCTTATGAGGAACATAATTACTTTTTATTGAGGCTTATGTTCCACTAATGATCTATCTAAGCTAGGCATTTCATCATAATTCCATGTAAAACAATCCATATAATTAGAAAAAAGGCCAACTAGCATTTCCTTGCATTTATTGGATAACTTTGCGGTAGGATGAATTCAAGCTCAAACCTTGATTTTCTATATATAGGGGGTGTCCTCCCCCATTTTTGAGGGTTAGACATTTTAGACAAAATCTCTCTCTCTCTCTCTCTCTCTCTCTCTCTCTCTCTTGTTAATTTGC
Organism: Camellia japonica; assembly: GCA_030407325.1. Lineage (NCBI taxonomy): Eukaryota > Viridiplantae > Streptophyta > Magnoliopsida > Ericales > Theaceae > Camellia > Camellia japonica. The sequence continues at coordinate 167,801,506 of JAPPVO010000059.1, read as the reverse complement.
ATACACTTGCCTAGTTTCTCTACACTTTTGCACCTAGGCCCTTGACCAAACACTCTCACCTTTGGGCTGAGGTCCCTTGGAGCTTTGTTTGAGCCTTGGAAGGGGATTTGAGCTTGAGTTTGTGACTGAATTGCATTTTGCTTCAAAGGTATTGCATTTACCTCACTTAAGCTTCTTGTCCATACTTGTTTTGCCATCTTTTTCAACTGCTTTAAGGCTGTTTTTAAAGCATAAAAAACTCTTCTTTTGAGGCATAAAAATGGTAGTTTAAGTCTATGTGGCTTAGGGGGTTGTTCCTCTTTTTTGTTCCTTAGCTTGTGAAGCTTTTTCTGCCATCTTTCATCACCTTTAAATCAAACTTTTTGGGCCTTTTAACCACTGAAAATCATAGTTATTTCAGTGGTAAAAACTTTGTTTTGAAGTCCAAAATAGGAGTGGTTAGCCTCCCCTTCTTGTGTCTTGTTTGCATGCCTACATAGCTTAACATGTGAGCATGTTTTTCTAGCATTTTGTAACTTGATCTCAGCATGTTTTTGCTACTATTTTGACTGGTTTTAGCTTTGTTTTGAGTTGGTTAAGTCCTTTGAGCCTTGTATGGCATTGCTGTGGTGCAATTCCCTTCACTAGCTTAGTGTTTATGGACTTTGAGCATCATTTGTGTGGCTTGGATGCATGTTTTAATGCTTTTTCATGCCTAATTCTAGCACCTAAATATCCACAACCTCCCTCACTTCTTCACTTTTTTTCATTTGCTTTGAGGGTTGTTTAGCCTTCAGGTTGTGTTTAAGCTTGAGATCGAGGTTCGTGCTAAATGGTTTCAATCCTCTTTTGAGGCTTTCTACTAATCAAAGGCATGACCTCTCTCTTGCCTTAATATCATCCTTTGGTTGACACCTCTTTCATTAGAGGACACTCATCTTTGGACTAATCAATTAAAGAATGGATTGGTAAGCTAAAATGGGTAAATAAAAATGAACAAGTAAAAGAGGCAAGATAAAGCATCTTTCGTGTTGCATTGCATGTGTTCAGATTAGACGTTAATTCGAACACGAGGAAAACGGGACGTTTCGTACTCAAAGTGATGAAACATGCCACTTTCCTTGGTCACCATCACCCTTGATCATGCATGATAGGGTAATGGTTTTGTTGAGTCTTATTTTGCACTCATTAAGCTTGTAAAAGCTTGGTTCCTTAGCCATCATGCATGGAAAATGCTTCGTTGATGGTTCGAGGGCCAAGAATTACACTCATTTGAGCTTGGTAATAATAAGGAGAGTAACAGTGCACGCAAACGTTGAGAATACACTGCTTTGCCTCTGTTTGCTCTTTGTTGCAGCAAAAAAAGAAGTTTGGGGTAGGGAGTGGCCGACCGGCCACCAGCAGTAGCCGACCGGCCATCAATGAAGAAAGTTGCTCAGTGTGTTCCTAAAGGGGAGCAGAGGTGTTCTGGAAGTTGGTGCAATTTTCAGTGATCAAAAATGTGCAAACAGAGGCTGCAATGGCAAGGCGGTGGCATTTTCGAGCGGAGAAGTCGAGCAAGCATGCATCCTCGCCCCTCGAGCCCTTTTAACTGCTTTATTTAGTTAATTAGTGGTAACTAATTTATTTGCTTTGTATTTAGTTAGTGCTAATTAATTCGTTTTCTAATATTTAATTAGCTTAGAATAGTTAGTTACATATCGTGTTATAATAGTTAGTCTAATTAGCTTAGCTTAAATTAGCTTAGCTCTTTTTCATTCGGACCCTCCTTCGAGAGGGCATAATGTTGTAATAAGTGTGCATGCGTGTTTGTATATCTTCCAACCCCACGTCTTTCTCCCTTTTATTTAATCGCTTTTGATGGTTAGATTAGGAACATTTTCAATTAGCATACCTTATGCTTGCATGCTTGCATCCATTCATTTGTCTTGCATGCACCAAGGCTCGGCGCATCATTCAAACTGCATCGCAATTTCAATACTTTGATGAATACATGCTTAGACGCATGCTATCAAATTGTTGCAAATCATATGCCATCTTAGTAGCCGAGCCTATTAATTGCATTATTGCATATGTTGCATTAGGCATCTTAACATAGTTAGGAATAATGCATTCTTTCTAACTTATTTCTTTCCTAGCTTGGAGAACTAGGTAAGTTTTACGCTTTAGCATATCGTATGCATGTTGATGATGCCATGATTAGCATGCTTGCCATGAGGCTATGTGCTCAAATGCTAAACTGCATGAATGCCTGTGGATGAAGACTTGCTGTTTGAATTGGAGCGATTCAACAAATGTGCGTTTTAAGCCCACCTTGTTTGGTGGCAAATCCACATCTTTAAGCCCACTTGCGGGTGGCAAATTCAAATCATTTTCGAAAACAAGTATGAGTTGAAAGGTTCCAATCCTTGCAAGTTAGTTTATACTTGCTTGTGCGCATCACATAGTAAGGTTAGCTTAATAATCAGAACAAGAACATATAATGTTTATAAAAAAGCATATCATGATTAGTAGAGGCCGATCTTTGATCGGGCGAGCGGAGCTGCTCAATTCATGACCTTCCCCTCTCGTACCTAAGTTCCTGAGCCGAGGCAACTTTGGTGATGACGGACACGTTGCCTTTGGCACAAGTCAGGGTTTCCTAAATTTTCCCAAAACAAAAATATTTAGGTGGCGGCTCTATATCTGGCAAAGCAATCCAATTTTGGCATTATTTGATTAAAAATCGATTTTCCAAAACAATTTGTCAGATTTGGACTCTTTGGTGATTATCAGTTTCACATTGCACTTGTGAGATTAGATTCAGAACCGTGGGAGTCCGAACTGTAGGACCAATTCAAGCTTCCAAAAGGGGGCATGAAAAAGTCGAACTACTGCTTCTGGAAACTCTATTTGGGATTTAGAGAACTTGACTCGAACTCATGATATGATATTTTATTTACACTTATGTGTTTCTTTGCATTGCATTGCATTTGCATTGGTGCGCCTAAGTCACTGTGTTTGCCGTCTACTATTCCTGAATGGTTTGCTAGAGGCTCGCTTGGAAAAGCTTGCCGAAAGGCTGACCGGTTGCGGGCTTTGCCATGATGGGAACACAACCCTTGGATCTGGACTACCGTTGTACCGCTTGATCCTCCTTTCACTTCTCGGTGTTAGGTGTGAGAGGTATATTAGGTGGTCTTGCTGAGGTACCCTTTTTTGGCTAATCGACCTAGTTGCATATCGGAAGCCATAGAGACTGTTCCAAATTAGGACAGGTTGCTTACCCGAATGTAGGATTGTGGTGAAACCACTTTGTTAGAAATAGCTACCCCTAGATCCTGACGAAACTAGGACAGGGGAATCCTACCCCATCATAGGGGTGTTTTTGCTCTCACTTGCTTGATACGTGCTTTTAGAGTAAAACTCGGCGGGAATGTATGTATCAGTTGCAAGTCTGGGTATCAGTTTGAGAGTATCAGTTTTGGGGCAGAAATCAATGTTTGAGTGCAGTTGTCCAGCTTATGAATGCAACTGCGTGTTGTTTCTGTCTGAGCCGAGGTGTTGTGCGTTTTTTGATTTTTGTTTCTTTTGCTTTATTTTCTTTTTACAAGGTAGTTTTACACCATTACTTCAGACGAGTCTATTACCCCCCAAGCGCTCTAGACTAGAGTAAGGCGACTTTACCGATCTGGGGATCTTGTAAGAGGATAGCCAGTGTTTGCTTCACTACCCCCGATTACAAGACGGAGGAAAGTCAGGCATAACTCACCGGTTTAGCAGTCACCAATTCAGCAATCACTGTTTACTTCGCCTGTGCCCAGTCAGGCCCAATCATCTACTTTTACTCTAGACAGAGAGTATGCTTTGCCAACTCTAACAGACTATTGAGGCAATGCAGCTTGATGCTGCCCACCAAGCAGAAGTCACCGTCCGCCAAGCGAACATTGCAGCCCAGCAGGCTGAGTTGATCGCTAGACTGCAGCAACAACAACCACAACAAGCAGTAGCTTCTGCTTCGCATCCACCCCCAATCAGGGTTCCAATACCCAGGGTTACAACTAATGTCCAGGAAAATGCGGACATTCCAATAGAGCCAATTCCACCTCAGACCTCCAAAGCACCAGTGAACCAGACGGAGGCACCATTTGAGTTTGAGGTCAACCCTACTGCGTTTAAAGTGAGCAAGCTGGAAAAGCTCTTTAAACGAGCTCAGTGTGTGAATTCGATCCCAGACATAGAGGACGGCTATACTGATTCAACAATCCAAGGCCTCCATGATGAACGTTCGACTGGTTGAAAAGGACCGGATTAGAATGGTGGTTTGTAACCTGCAACCGAGGCTGTTACAGAAGATGATAGTCTTATCTTTGTCAACATTTGCTGATCTCCATGAAATAGGGGTGCAAATAGAGGATGCAATGAAGCAGGGTCTAATAGACCATGAGAAAGAGCAGCCCAAGAGGGCTTTCACATGCAGTTCCAATGCGACTACTAGTGGTAGTGTAGCTGCAAGGCCATCAGATGTGGGCATGGTTACCACCACACCTAAGACTGCCAACCCCTTTACCGGCACATCCAATACAACTTCCCAAACCTCAAGCCACCAATCCCGAGGCCAAAGGGTCTTCACCCCACTATACATGTCTCTATCCAAAGCCCTGGGGGTCTTGATGAAAAAGGGACACCTCAAATTGTTAGAACAACACTCATTACCTGATCCCCTTCCTCCAGGCATAACCCGGCCAAGTACTGCGCGCATGGTCATGATACTGACCTATGCTTCAGATTACGTGTCACACCCCAAACCTGCCCCTAAAAGTTTGGGCATGACCTATTCATAACAGGACATATAACCTGGTATACAAACCTACGGGGCCTTATCGGAAGCATAATTTAGTAACATCATATAGATACAAACATGTTCCATTGAGCTATTGCTAGCATGCCAGGATCTCATATAACACAAACATCCACATAGGCGAATAAAATTCAAACTATCTCTTTGGATATTGGTTACAACCACACATATTTACAGTCCGAAGATTGAGCATATACAAAAAGAACATGTAAGTAACATACAACATCCTTGGATGGCACTCAAAAGTAAACCAACAACCTAATAGTTCCACAAAAATAAAGGCTTGGTATGGTGCCTGGATATGTAATGGTTGAACAAAAGAAGCGGTGTCCTGAGCTAGGATTGACCACCTGGTGGGTGACCTACAGAAACAGACAAAATTGAGAGTGAGCCGGCTCAGTGAATAGTAATATATCAATAAACATTACTTAACTTGAACAAATTTCATAACAATGTGTTAATCTGATTCTGCATACACACATAATGGCCTTAGGCCTAATCGTGTAACATAGCTTGGTGGCTATAAGCCCTTGGGACATACGGTATAACACTCTTGTAACCATGTCGGCACTATGGCCTATTAAACTTGTTGGCACTATGGCCCTTGGGAGTATAACATTCCGCTCTTGAAACTTGTGGCGTTAAGCCCTTGAGGCATATGGCATTAAGCCCTTGAAAATGGCGTAAAGCCCTTGTAAATATGTGGCACTATGGCCCTTGAAAGTGGCATAAAGCCCTTGTAAACATGTGGCACTATGGCCCTTGAAAGATTCTTTTCTTTTCATGCTTTTCACATATCTTAAATTGTAACAACAATGCATAACATGCTCGAATACATTAATAGAGTTGCTTTACGTGCTTCAAAGTATTAACATAAGTGCATAACATGTACATAAGTACTACTACTCACAGCGTTGAAGTGACGTGTTGCTTCCTCCTGGAGTGTGCCCTGCACACAATCAATGCACATTAGCCCCTTTTTCCTTTCTTACATCGTTCCCAGAGTCTATACATTTCACATGCATTTATTACCACTTTAAAATCATCAGAAAAATATTCTAAAAATACCAGAGAAACAAGCAGGCAAAACTGAACAACATTGTTTTTTCCAGCCCAGACCGCACGTGCGGCCAGGCCTTCCGCTCGAGCGGCCATGCACCGCACGTGCGGCCATTCCCCTCCGCTCGAGCGGCCGTAGACAGAATGCAATCCCATTATTTTCCTCTTCCTCCGCTCGAGCGCCCATGGCCTCCGCTCGAGCGGCCATAGCCCTGTCTGGGTCCGAAAGTTGATGCAAAATTATGTTCTTTTGGGGGTGAATGTAAGGCTCTAGCATGAACCTTTTAAATGCTAAATCATGGTTGAAACATGGAATTAAAGTACTACATATCATCATCCAACTTGAATTAAACCCCTAAGCTTGAATTACACTCATGAACACAACTCTCTTGGTTTGAACAAATTAGAAGCTCATCAACATGATTTCATTCTTGAGGCTCTTACTTTACACATACATAATCTAGATATACAAAACCATAGCATGAGCATGAATATCGACTTGATAAATAAGGAACAAGATGTATGATAACTTGAATTGGATCCAATTTGCACAAATATTAAATCACTATACCAAGTCTTCATCACACACACACATCTATCATTCCACTCTAAATCATATACATTAAGAGCTTTCTATGCTAAATTGAGGACGGATTTGGGAAATTAACTTTACCTTAGCCTCAATTCTCTTCTTCTTCCTTGAAGAATCCTTCTTCCTCTCCTAATTCCTCTTCTACACAAACCCTTATTCTTTCTCCCAAAAGTTGCTCACGTTTTTACCAAGGCTCATGAAGTCTTAGAGGTAGATATTTATAAATAAGGCATATAAGACAAAAAATGAATCGTTTAATCGTTCCAAAAATAAAATTTCACGAACATGCTTAATATTACTTAAAAATTATGCCGATTACAAATATATTATCAATTTCAGATAATTAAGCCGTTAAGGCGTCCAATTTCTAATTCAAACGTTTTAGTGGTAACAGATAATTTTCTTAAGAAACAGATAAACATCTATAAACATGGAATTAACTTGCTTAATCAAAATTTTTCATGGACTTTTACAGTAAGCATTCAAAAGTACCAATCAAGGGCTGAGAATGTAACAGAAATCATGGGCGAGGGTCGGGTTATTACATTACGTCATGTGATTCAAGATCTCATTGACAACAAAGTGATAGCGCCTCCTCAGAAGCCAAATGTCACTACAAATCCTCTCCTACCACATAACCAAGTCCCCCCACCCCAACAAATAAACCTTATCCATACACTAGTCGTCCCTTACGACCCCAATATATGCATCACCCCCGTCCACCTACCTAAGCCGACGTCATTCATCCTGGCAAGCACAGACTTGTGCATGATGAATGTGTCCATATCCCAACCTAAACTTGTGGTGGTGACCGTGGTAGTTAAAGGCAGGGTGGTCTTGTTGGAGGATAGGAATGTCAGTTCAGCGCTTAAAGGTTCCGTGGACTTATTTGAGGAGGAGTACAACCCGCGCCATTACATTGTGCCAACCAATCAGGGCAAACCAGATGTGGAGTTACCAACAGGATTGGGGATCAGTGTAGTCCGGGAAGATGGACCAAGCCAGGGATTGGATGACTTAGCCGACCTCGAGGAGGACATCAACAATTTGCAGTTCTTCGATGAGCAAGATTCGGCGGATGTGCAAATTAACTGGTGTGACTTGAACGGGTCAACAGACAATTTAGGGTGGTTCAGTGACGAGCCTGATGTGAATGAGGGATTTCAACCAAGGCTGGAATAGCTGGAAGCAGGAACTGCTACAAAGGCCGAAATGGCCATGGACAAGGAGAAGTTGCCAGGGAGCGCCGGTACTAAGAATTCCGCTCAAGAAATGGGTGTCATAAGTACTGCAGACACTGAACAAGAAGCCACACTAAAGCGGTTTGAACAGGAAAGGGATGAGAATAGTCAGAAAGTTGAAAAAGCCAAACACCCCGCGGGGGATGACTGTGATGTGAGAGTAATTACAACGAAACCAAACAATTGCCTGCTGGTTGCCGGAGGAGTGTGGTGGGAAGATGATGATCTGCATCTTACCTACACTGGCGAGGATGGGATCAAGATCTGCCAGATGACACTTGGTAGTCTGAGGAAGTAGATCATATGGCTAGAAGTGGGCGGTACTTCAAGCCTTCATACTTAGACCAACCAGAAGCGTCCGGAAAGGACAAGGAGGCTAAAAAATAGAAGGACAAGTAGTTGGAAGAAGAAGCTGTATTGAAGCAGATAAAGAAAGTCCAAGCAGACATATCCATCTGGGGGTTGCACATGGCTTCGTGGCTACACAGGCAAGCTGTCCTATCAACAATGGATAAGGCCAAGCTATCTATCGACACAACTCCCAAACAATTAATGGGACTTGTCTTTCCGGGAGGCGCTTCCTTGACTTTGACCTTCTCCAATAAGGAATTGCCGCCCGAGGGCTCTACGCATAACAAACCGCTCTACATTTCAGTTGACTGTAAAGAGAAGTAGGTGCCTGTTGTATTGGTTGATACTGGGTCTGCAATCAATGTTTGTCCATCGCGCACAGCCTATGCTATTGGCTTGAAGCCAGCAGACCTGGTACCTACGGCCCAGGTAATCCGGGCTTCTGACAACACAAGCAGAAAAGTGATGGGAACAGTGCAAGTCATAATGCAAGTTGGCTCGACACAACAGGATATTGAGTTTCACGTCTTGTATGTTCCAGCCATTTTTAACTTACTCCTTGGACGGCCGTGGCCGCACCAAGTGAAAGTTGTTTCTTCCACTTTGCATCAAATGTTGAAGTACCCTCTGGGGAAGGGGGTGGCCATCATGTTTGGAAATTCATCCATACATCCTCTGCCAGAGGTCACTACACTAGTACTGGAGATTGTACACGGCGATAAGGATGTCTTCCTGTCTAGATTCACCTTGGCTGAGGCCCGGGTGGTACAAAATATCCTAGCTGTTGATGAAGGGTTGTACGTCAGTGCTCAATCAGTCTACCTCATGAACAAGCTACAACATATACCCGGGATGGGATTAGGAAAGAGCGGCCGGAAGGGCATTTCTGCACTAGCCGAAGTACCACATAACCCACATACCTTTAGGCTTGGCTATTTGCCTACCAAAGAGGACTGGGTTCGAAAAGGGAAGGAAATGGAAGAAAGGGCCAAAGCTAAGCAAAGTGGGAAGCATTACAGTTTGTGCATAGGCCAATACAGGGAACTCTGAATGGACGCTTTGTCCGGGAGGGAGAAGACTTCCCATTTTGCGGCTTTCCTGAGCCATGGTTGAATTATGAGAAGCAGTGCCTGCCCGGTTTTGAGATTTTCTTTGATCTACAACTGCAAGAGGACGAAGTCGTAGAAGAACAAACTGACTTAACTCCTAAGGCAAAATAGAGTACCGAGGACGAACCTAATAGCAATGAACTTGAAATGAGGGCAGCACTGGCATGTTTCCTTTCAAATCCTTCGATCAGTTCAGAGAGCTTGGGGGGTGACCAAACCGTTTCCATGATCAGCGACCAATCAGGTATGGGCCCTTCTGGTGGTATTCTGGATGCATCTAATGCACCCTCCCTCGTCCGACAGTTGAGGAGGGCTACTTGTCCAGCAATTCTGAATCAGGTAGTAAGCCGGAATCTGATTCCACAGAGTCTGTGAAGTCAGAATCAGATTCCAGTTCTTCTAAATCAGAGTCCAGTATTCTTGGGGTTGATAACCCAGATGCTGTCGTTTTGTCCAGGTCGTCTTTTTCCTTTTCTTTTCAGTCGGTTGTAACCGAGGAATTGGATGGGCTGGACCTTTTGAATGAGAATGCTACGGCAGATTCTGAGTACTTCTCTATGCCACTTGTGTATTGCATTGATCACGACTTTCAAAATTTTGATGAAAACAATGAGGAAGGAATTCCTCTAGTTTTGAAATATTTGATTAATCGAGAGAATGAGAGGTTTGTAAAACCCCTTGTTGATGAAATCACTGCAATTAACATGGGTATTGAGAAGGATCCGTGTCTGGTCCAGATCGGATCCACGTTGTCTTTGGAGGAATGCGAGTGCTTAGTCACTTTATTAAAAGATTTCAAAGATGTTCCCGCGTGGTCCTATGAAGACATGCCTGGAATCGATCCTAAGATTGTACAGCACAGGATCCCTCTTGACCCTGAGGCTTGACCTATCAAGCAGAAGCTTCGGAGAATACGCCTAGATCGGGCTTCGAAGATTAAAGAAGAGGCCACCAAGCAGATAGACGCAGGGTTTTTGCTAGTATCTGAATATCTATAGACACCCCATTTTTTATCGTCCTCAAGATTTGGATGTTCTTGCAGGTACATCTGATGATGAGTTTGATTGCTCGTCGAGCGCTCGAAGTCTGCGGCGGAACGCCACAGGTTTGAGTTTTTCAAACCCTGCATCTATTCTGTCTCATCTTTGGACCATGTTTAGGTCCTTTTAGCATGATGTTGTTGATGGCCTGCCGGCCATCCTTGGGCACTGCCAACCATGGCTCTTGGCCTGCCGGCCATCACTGAGAGCTGGCCGGCCACCAGTGTATCAGCACATATTTTCTGATATTTTGTGATAGCTGTTTGCACAAATTGAAGCATCTTCCAACACGTGTGTGGCTGGATCTTTATGAGGGGATTTTGCATTGTCTATATATAGAAGCCCTCTCTTGCATGTGGAGGGGTTAGAAAATTTTGAAGACAAAAAATTTCTCTCTCTAGAATTCTCTCTCTCTTGATATTTTGTGCCTTATAGCCTAAATTCTCTACACTCTTGCATATGAACCCTTGATCAAACTTGATCACCATCGAGTTGAGGTTACTTGAGGCCCTCTTTGAGCTTTATAAGAGGATTTTAGCTTGGTTTAGCTTGGTTTTGGTGCCTAAATTGCATCTTGTCTTCAAGAGGTAGAACACTTGTATTTTGAGCTTTATTTAAATACTTGTTTTGCCATCTTTATACTGTTTTAAGGCTGGTTTTGACCTCTTAAAATCTTTATTTTTATGGTTTAAAAATGGTGGTTTGAGGTTCTTTTTGAGTTAGGGGTGGTTCACCCTTTTGTTCCGTGGTTTGTTTAAGTTTTTGTGCTATCTTTTCATCATTTTCAAACCAACTCTTTTGGCCTTTTAACCACTGAAATTCAAAGGTTTTTCAGTGGTAAAAACTTATTTTTGAGGTCCAAAATTGGAGGGTTAGCCTCCCCTCCTTGTGTCTAGCTTTCAAGCCTAGATAGCTTTGTGTGTTAGCATGTTTTTTTAGCCTAACTTAGCTTAATCTTAGCATGTTTTTGCTACTGTTTTGGACTATTTTACCTCTGTTTGGGGCTGGTTAAGTCCCTTGAGCTTTGCCTTGCATGGTTGTAGTGCAATTTCCTTTATTAGTTTGATGTTTTAATGTTTTGATCATCATTCTTATGAGTTGATAGCATGTTTTAGTGCTTTTTGCATCCTAATTTCAACACATATAATCTCTGCAACCTCCCTTATTTCATCACTTTTTCATTTGCTTTAAGGGTTGGTTAGCCTTAGGGTTGTTTTTAAGCTTGAGATTGAGATTTGTGCTTAATGGTTTTAATCCTCTTTTGGGGGTTTCTACTAACCAAAGGCATGATCTCTCTCCTGCCTTAAATCATCCCTTGGTTGACACCTCTTCCATTAGAGGACACTCACTTTTGGACTAATCAATTAAAGAATGGATTGGTAGGCTAAAATGAGTAAACAAAAATGAACAAGTAAAACTTGAGCAAGATAAACATTTTGTGTTGCATTGCATGTGTTCAATCGGACGTTATATTGAACACAAGGAAGATTGAAGCATTTCATACTGAAAGTGATGAAATGAGCCAATCTCCTTGGTCTACATTGCCTTTGATCACACATGATAAGGTGATGGTCTTGAGTTTTGTTTTTGCATACAATGAAATTGTTCAACTTGGATTTTTGGCCATGATTGGTGGTTTTGGATCCAAGTTTACCACTCCTTTGAGGTTTTGGGATGATAAGGAGGGGTACAGTACAAATATACCCCTAGAAAAACCTTTATTTTCCTCTGTTTGTGCTCTGTTGCAGTGTGGTGACTCAGAGCACCAGTGGCCATCAGTGCCTCACCAATGGCCGACAGTGCCCCATTCTTGGCCAGCAAGGCACAATTTTGGCCAGCAGATGGCCAGCAGCAACCTTCCATAGCCGGTAGGCCACTGGTGCAATCCTCAGCAAGTTTTTGGTAAGGTTGTCACGACCCAAACCCGGCCCTATGGGTTTAGCACCGTAACCGGCCAGTAATCCGAGATTACCGAAGGCCTGCTTAACAATAATAATACAGGGCCTGGCGGAAGCCAATACAATAAATAAACAATGTCCAATGAGCTGTGACAGTCTGTATGCAAAAAGATTTTTCATGCATTCACATATTTAGAACAGTACCGTCTATACAACATTTACAGTCATTCAAAAGAGGGACTTAATCCCTACTCAACAGTACAGTAAACATTCAGTCTATACAATCCATTCGGTTATTACAAAGCAGTAAGACAGTGCAGGAGGGGAATGCTAAAACACCCCTAAGCCTTAACACGATAGGCTCGGAACCTCGCAGTGAGGCACGTAGGCTGGCTTGACAAAACTGGAGTAACCCTGACGCTCCTAGCCGCGGTCTGGTGCCTGTACACCTACATATATATAGGAGCAGTGAACTAAAGCCCAGTGAATAACATATTGGGTAAAGGGGTTAAGAATGAATGTCCTTACAGTATGAAAACAGTTCATTTAAACAGTATTTCAGTCATTCAATCAGTACAGTCATATGTGGTACATCCATTAGTATATCAATACAGTAAACAACAGGTCTAAGAAGACCGAACAGTAATGATGGCAATCTATCAGTAAACAGTATGTCCCAATGAGGGAATCGACAGAGATCTCTGTAAAAAAAAAAAAAAAAAAAAAAAAAAAAAAAAAAAAAAGGCACAGTAAAGTTCAGAAATAAAGGACATACATTCATTCAGTAAATAATACCAGTTCAGTAAGCAGTTCAATTCAGTATTCAAAAGATGATCAGTTGAACATATCTTTACACAATTGTTACTCACAGAGTTTGGGCTACAGTATGCTAGAGTGCGTCTCCCCAGTCGCCACCCTACACAGTTAACAGATCGAACACACTAAGCTATACAGTTGAGAAGATAATAACTTAACCCCTAATTTGCTTCGGTGTGTTCTACATCTATATCCTCATTAATATGCCTTAAACTAGGCCTAAGAATGCCTAGGATGGAATGAGGATGCAAAGATGTGCACAGAAAACATTTTCAGAACTTTTCAGGAAAACAGAGTCCCGCTCGAGCGCAGGTTTTCCCGCTCGAGCGGTCATGCAACAAAGGTCCCCGCTCGAGCGTCAACTTCCCCGCTCGAGCGGACCAAAAAGTACTGGATAGGTGAAATCTCCGCTCGACGCCCGCTCGAGCGTGTCACCCAGTCCTCCGCTCGAGCGGACTGATGAACAGTGCAAAGTACTGGATGCTCGATTTCCCCGCTCGAGCGGCACTTCCTCCGCTCGAGCAGACAATCAAAATCTGGAAATTCCAAATTTGAGTTCTGAGTTCAAAATCAAGTTTAAATGCACTAAATTCGATCCTCTTGGGCCAATTTCTAGAAAACTCTTTTAAACACATAGAATAACATGTTTCAAACTCAATTTAAGAAATCAAAGCCAAGGGTATTTAATTCAACCCAATCTCAAACCATTTTCAAGAATGAAACTCAAACACAACATGCATGACTTTAAATCAATTTAAGGCTTCAAAACATGCTCTATTGAGCTCATTCTTTTCAAAACAAGGTGAAATCATGGTTCTTAACATTAACATGGACATGCATGTCAAAATCTTTGAAGAATAACCTCAATAATGTAAGATAAGTGCATGCATGCAACAATTGAGTTCCAATTCAACATGTTTGAACTTAAAACATGACTTAACTCTCTAAAGGCTCAAGAATCATGCATGAACAACCTTAAATACATCAATGAGAGGTTCAATACCTTACCTAGGTCTTCAAACACAAGACTAGAGGTGCAATTGACAATCTACCTTCATTTCTTCAAGATCACGAAGCAAAATCAAGCAAAGTGTGATAAAAATCAACTCTCTCCCTTTTCTCTCTCTCTAACGTCGGTTGTGTGCTCCAAAATGTGGCTGATGAAATGTTTGATCAAGTGTTGTACAATGCTCCAATATGTGAGAGGTAATGGGCCACTAAGTGGCGAGATTGTAAATAAGTCGAACTCATGTAATTTAGCTTATTTTAATCTAATTTAATCATAAAAATCACATTTCAATTAAATGCACCGTAAAATCACATAAATTCTCATGATCCTAAACATTAATCAATTTCCAGTTCGGCCGCCGATAAGGCCTTCAATTGCAGTTTAAACAAAAAACTCAAACAGTAATCAATTGATCAAACAGATAGATGCAATACAATAGATAAACTAATCAATTCAGTTTCAATTTCAGTCAGTCAGTTCAGTAATTTATTCAGTTCACTTATCAGTCATAATCAGTTCAGTTTATCGGTAATCAGTGTTATCGGTAAACAGTGACGAGGGTTGTTACAGTCTCCCCTCCTTAAAAAGAGTTTAGTCCTCTAAACTCGAGTTACCTTCATTCTGGAAGAAAACAGGATTCAGTGGAAACAGTTCAGGATATCTTTTAGCCATGTCATCTTCCCTTTCCCAAGTGGCATACACGCCACCATGGTTTTGCCAGTCAACTTTCACACGGGATCTCTTTGTTTCTCAATTTCTTGATCCGTCTGTTTACAATCTGTATAGGCCGTTCCTCGTAAGTGTAGTCATCACTCAGCACTACACGAGTAGGCTCAATCACATGGAAAGGATTCCGGAGATAATCTCTCAACATAGAAATGTGAAAGACGTTATGCATATGCTCCATTTCAGGAGGAAGCGCAACTTGATACGCCACCGGATTGATTTTCTCAATAATCTCATACGGTCCGACATATCTCGGCGCTAACTTGCCTTTGACTCCAAAACGAGTCTGGCCTTTCATCGGTGTCACTTTCACAAAAACGTGATCACCCACTTCATATTCTCTGTCTCGTCTTCTGACATCTGCATAACTTTTCTGTCGGCTCTGTGCAGTTTTCAGTCTCTGTTGTATCAATTTCACTTTCTCAGTCGTTTCATAACAATCTCGGGCCCAAGCAAAGGCCCATCTCCAACTTCTGCCCAGCAAATCGGAGATCTACATTTTCTGCCATACAATGCCTCGAAAGGCGCCATACCAATACTTGAATGATAGCTGTTGTTGTAGGCGAATTCACTAAGGGCAAATGGCTTTCCCAGTTTCCCTGAAAATCAAGGACACACATTCTCAATAAATCCTCCAGAGTCTGGATGGTCCTTTCTGACTGCCATCTGTCTGAGGATGATAGGCACTACTCAGTCTCATTCAGTACCCAATGCAGTCTGTAGGCTTTGCCAAAACCTCGATGTAAACTTCGAATCCCTGTCAGAAACAATGGACACAGGCACTCCATGCAGTCTAACAATTTCATCAATATAGAGTATAGCCAATTTGTCCGCATTATAAATTGTCTTGACAGGTAAGAAGTGAGCAGATTTAGTCAGTCTATCAACAATAACCCAAATTGAGTCCATACCTTTACTGGAGCGAGGCAATCCAACGATAAAATCCATAGTAATATGTTCCCATTTCCACTCCGGTATCGGTAAGGGCTGCAATAAGCCTGCGGGTCGTTGATGTTCGCTTTGACTTGTTGGCAATGAAGACATTTGACAAAATCAGCAATTTCTTTCTTCATTCCCGGCCACCAGAAATTCAGTTTCAATCTTGGTACATTTTCGTATTCCCGGGGATAGAAAATTTTGAGTTGTGGCCCTCTTGCAGAACTCTTCTTTTCAGTTCAGTATCATTCGGTACACACAGTCTTTCTTGAAATTTCAGTACATTATTTTCAAATTTGAACCCGGTCTCGGTTTAGATTCTCTTTCTTCGATGATCTTCTTCAAGAAGTCATCCAGTTGCTGTTTTCTTTAATTTCTTCAATCAGTGCCGGTTGAGCAGAAATAGCAGCTATTGTTCCACCTTGTTCTCAAAACAATTTCAATTTCAGATTTTTCAAGGTCACAAAGCAACTCTTTCTGTCCAGTGAGCAAACAAGCTAAGTTCCAATCGATTTCCGGCTCAATGCATCGGCAACGGTGTTGGCTTTTCCCGGATGTACAGAATCTGTAGGTCATAGTCTTTAATCAGTTCTAGCCATCTCCGCTGTCTCATGTTCAGTTCTTTCTGTGTGAAGAAATATTTCAGACTTTGTGGTCGGTACTTCACATGTGCCCCATACAGATAGTGACGCCAGATTTTCAGTGCAAATACCACTGCAGCAAGTTCCAGATCATGGGTCGGGTAGTTCTTTTCATGCGGTCTCAGTTGTCGGGAAGCATAGGCAATACTCTCCCATTCTGCATTAAAACACACCCCAAACCCTTATGAGAAGCATCACTAAATACAGTATAACCATCCGTACCTGAAGGTAAGGTAAGAACGGTGCAGTCACAAGTCGAGTTTTCAACTCTTGGAAATGCTGATTCCCTTTGGTCAGTCCAGTCAAATGATCCCCTTCTGAGTCAGTTGAGTCAATGGTAAGGCAATTTTGGAGAAATCTTTGACAAATCTTCTGTAATATCCAGCCAATCCCAAAAAGCTTCGGACTTCTGTCACATTTGTTGGTCTAGGCCAGTTACTACAGCTTCAATTTTCTGCGGATCAACAGAAATTCCATCTTTGCTAACAACATGCCCCAAAAACATAACATGATCAAGCCAAAATTCACATTTAGACAGTTTAGCATACAGTTTCTGTTCTCTTAGGTCTGTAGGGCAAGTCTCAGATGATGTTCATGTTCTTCTATACTTTTGGAGTAAATCAGTATGTCATCAATGAATAAACAATAAAGTCATCAAGGTATGGTTTAAAGATTCTGTTCATGAGGTCCATAAATGCAGGTGCATTGGTAACTCCGAAAGGCATAACTAAAAATTCGTAATGTCCATACCTCGTTCAAAAGCAGTTTTATCAATGTCTCGGTTTAACTTTCAGTTGATGATATCCGGATCTGAGATCAATCTTAGAAAACACTTGAGCACCCTGTAACTGATCAAATAAGTCATCAATACGCGGTAATGGGTATTTATTTTTCACAGTTACCTTGTTCAGTTCACGGTAGTCAACACAGTCTCAGTGAGCCGTCTTTCTTTTTCACAAAAAAACAGGTGCCCCACGGTGAAGTACTAGGCCTGATGAACTTTTATCTAACAGTTCTTGCAGTTGCACTTTCAGTTCTTTCAGTTCAGTTGGAGCCATTCGGTAAGGAGCTTTAGATACGGCTGTGTCCCGGAATCACATCAACGGTGAATTCAATCTCCCTGTCAATCAAATCCCCTGGCAGTTATCTGGAAAAACATCTGGGAATTCTCTGACTATAGGAATACAGTTCACATTAGCATTATCATCAGTAGATACAGTCAATACAGAACACAGATACCCTTTACACCCCTTTCTAATCAATTTAAGCTTTCACAGATGAAATCAAATACGGAGGAGGTACTACTCCAACCCCATTAAACACAAATTCAGGTAAACCAGGTGGACGGAAAACTACTTGTTTCGTTACACAGTCTATGGTGGCATGATATTTCTTAACCAGTCCATCCCCAATATTACATCAAAATGATCAATGTTCATGGCAGTAAATCAATAAACAGATGTGCATCTCCAACAATAATTTCACAAGCAGGGTACATATGCACAGTCATGGATCCCCCAA
Organism: Camellia japonica; assembly: GCA_030407325.1. NCBI lineage: Eukaryota > Viridiplantae > Streptophyta > Magnoliopsida > Ericales > Theaceae > Camellia > Camellia japonica. The sequence continues at coordinate 167,783,748 of JAPPVO010000059.1, read as the reverse complement.
CGGGTGATGATACAGCTAACAGATAGTTCATAGGTTCTAAGGGTCTATTCAATTTCGTGAAAAAGCATGCGACACATAAGAATGTGTAGACCCCGAATCAATCAGTACATATGCATTTTGAGTACAAATAGAGAGGATACCTGACACAACGGTCTCAGTATTTGACGTCTCCCGGTACTAGGGCGAACACTCGGCCCTGCCTCATAGGCTCTTTCCCGGTAGCTTTGGGGTTCGGTTTTGGTGCAACAGTTGATGCTGCTGCCTGTAGCTTTACTATTGTGGAGCAGAGGGCAATCTTTAACCATGTGGCCACCTTGCCACACCTGTAACAAGCACCAGATATTTATAACAAACTCCCTTTGGTTACCACATTCGGAACAGGGCGTATGAAACTCCCTTGACTGAAGTAGTCGTTGACCCGTATTCTGTTTCTTGTTCAATGGGTTATGCTTGCCTTTCTTGAATTTAAATTCCTGTCTTTTACCACGCCATTCAGACGCTGGTGTTTCAGTTTTCAGTGTTCGATGTTTGATTCAGCCATCAAGGCTCGGTCAAGAACATTCACATAAGTCGGTAATTTCAGAACATTATTCTGTCAGTATTGCAACATTCAGGCCGCCTTCAAATTCTGGCCTTCTTGTAATCAGTGTCCACCATATGTGGTGCATATCTAGCAAGCTCGGTGAACTTTGTTTCATATTCAGCAACAGACATTGTGCCCTGTCTCAGCTGTTCAAATTCAGTCACCTTTCTGTCCCTGACACACTGAGGGAAGTACTTTTCAAAGAAGGCCTTTGAATTGAGCCCAAGTCATGTAGTTGTCATCACGGTAAGCATCCACCACCTTCTAGCCTCTTCTTGCAAGTGAAGGTGGCCAATAGTACTTTATGTGCTCGAGCACGGAAACACTTCAAAAACTTTTCTGTCTCAAACCCATGCTTCAGCTTTAACGGTTCAAGGCCTCCCTGAAAGGATGGCGGTTTCACTTGCTGAACTTCTGGGTAAGAGCAATTATGTCCCCATCATTGCATTCACATGTACATTCACAGTTCCGGCTGTACCGGAGGAGGAGGTGGGGGCTGTTGTTCTGTTGTTGATCAGTCTTTCAGTTATCAGTTCCATCATTTTTAGTCTGCCATTCTGGCCTCAGAGGATGAGGATTCAGATTCATTTGCAGTGTTTGCATTATCCATTTCACTATAACAGTTATAACAGTTTCAACATAACAGTATATAACAGTTATCACATACAGTCATTATAACAGATTACACATACAATATTCAGTCATATAACCACACACTTTTCATGCTCATGAATGCCCTAATGCTTTTCTAGGACACCCTATAGCTCATTTGGACACGTGTGTGCGGTATAACTCGTGGTAAGTATCGCTCTGATACCACTCTGTCACGACCCAAACCCGCCCTATGGGTTTAGCACCGTAACCGGCCAGTAATCCGAGATTACCGAAGGCCTGCTTAACAGACAGTAAACAGAGTACAGGGCTGGCGGAAGCCAATACAGTAAATAAACAATGTCCAATGAGCTGTGACAGTCTGTATGCAAAAGATTTTTATCATTACATTTAACAACAGTCTATACAACATTTACAGTCATTCAACAGAGGGACTTAATCCCTATAACAGTACAGTAACATTCAGTCTATACATCATTCGTATTACAAACAGTAAGACAGTGCAGAGGGGAATAAAACACCCCTAAGCCTTAAGATAGGCTCGGAACCTCGCAGTGAGGCACATAGGTTGGCTTGACAAAACTGGAGTACCCGACGCTCCTAGCCGCGGTCTGGTGCCTGTACACCTACATATATATAGAGCAGTGAGCTAAAGCCCAGTGAATAACATAATGCGTAAAGGGGTTTAGAATGAATGTCCTTACAGTAATGAAAACAGTTCATTAAATCAGTATTCAGTCATTCAGTCAGTACAGTCATATGTGGTACATCCATTAGCATATACAGTAAACAGTAGGTAAAGACCGAACAGTAATGATGGCCATCAATCAGTAAACAGTAGTGGTTCCAACGAGGGAACCGACAGAGATCTCTGTAACAGTAACAGTAACAGTAAACAGTAGGTGCTAAGGATGCCACAGTACAGTTCAGAATAAGGACATACATTCATTCAGTAAATAATACAGTTCAGTAAACAGTTCAATTCAGTATTCAAAAGATATCAGTTGAACATATCTTTACACAATTGTTACTCACAGAGTTTGGGCTACAGTAGCTAGAGCGCGTCTCCCAGTCGCCAACCCTACACAGTTAACAGATGAACACACTAAGCTACACAGTTGGGAAGATAATAACTTAATCCCTAATTTGCCTCGGTGTGTTCTACATCTATATCCTCATTAAGATGCCTTAAACTAGGCCTAAGAATGCCTAGGATGGGATGAGGATGCAAAGATGTGCACAGAAAACATTTTCAGAACTTTTCAGGAAAACAGAGTCCTGCTCGAGCGCAGGTTTTCCCGCTCGAGCGGTCATGCAACAAAGGTCCCTACTCGAGCGTCAACTTCCCCGCTCGAGCAGACCAAAAGTACTGGATAGGTGAAATCTCCGCTCGACGCCCGCTCGAGCGTGTCACCCAGTCGTCCACTCGAGCGCTCAATTCCCCAATCGAGCGGACTGATGAACAGTGCAAAGTACTGGATGCTCGATTTCCCCGCTCGAGCGGCACTTCCTCCGCTCGAGCGGACAATCAAAATCTGGAAATTCCATATTTGAGTTCTGAGTTCAAAATCAAGTTTAAATGCACTAAATTCGATCCTCTTGGGCCAATTTTCCAGAAAACTCTTTTAAACACATAGAATAACATGTTTCAAACCTCAATTTAAGAAATCAAAGCCCAAGGGTATTTAATTCAAACCCAATCTCAAACCATTTTCAAGAATGAAACTCAAACACAACATGCAAGACTTTAAATCAATTTAAGGCTTCAAAACATGCTCTATTGAGCTCATTCTTTTCAAAACAAGGTGAAATCATGGTTCTTAACATTAACATGGACATCCATGTCAAAATCTTTGAAGAATAACCTCAATAATGTAAGATAAGTGCATGCATGCAACAATTGAGTTTCAATTCAACATGTTTGAACTTAAAACATGACTTAACTCTCTAAAGGCTCAAGAATCATGCATGAACAACCTTAAATACATCAATGAGAGGTTCAATTACCTTACCTAGGTCTTCAAACACAAGACTAGAGGCTCAATTGACAATCTACACTTCCATTTCTTCAAGATCACCAAGCAAAATCAAGCAAAGTGTGATGAAAATCAACTCTCTCCTTTTTCTCTCTCTCTAAGGTCGGTTGTGTGCTCCAAAATGCGGCTAATGAAATGTTTGATCAAGTGTTGTACAATGCTCCAATATGTGAGAGGTAATGGGCCACTAAGTGGCGAGATTGTAAATAAGTCGAACTCATGTAATTTAGCTTATTTTAATCTAATTTAATCATACAAAATCACATTTCAATTAAATGCACCGTAAAATCACATAAATTCTCATGATCCTAAATCATCAATCAATTTCCAGTTCGGCCGCCGATAAGGCCTTCAAATTGCAACTTAAACATAAAAACTCAAACAGGTAATCAATTGATCAAACAGGTAAAGTATGCGATACAATAGATAAACTTAATCAATTCAGTTTCAATTTCAGTCAGTCAGTTCAGTAATTTATTTAGTTCACTTATCAGTCATAATCAGTTCAGTTTATCGGTAATCAGTGCTTATTCGGTAAACAGTGACGAGGGTTGTTACAAAGGTGGAGCAAAAAGGTTCTAGAGTATGGTCAACCCTGCAAACAGAGCCTCTCAAGAGCAAAACGGTGGCTTTTTGCGGCAAAAACCGAGTGCATGCATCATCCACTTCCCGAAGCAAAGCTGAGGCAGTGTAGTTCAAATATTTTGCATGATTAGTTTATGTACATTTGTGTTGTAATTTAATTAATTAGTTGCTAATTAGAACAAAGTGTTGTAATAATTAGTAATTAATTTGCTAGTTATTTGTTTGATTTGTAATAATTACTCTAATTAGTTTAATTAGAGAAGTTAGCTTACCTAGCTTAGCTTAGATTAGCTTAGCTCTTATTTATTCGAACCCTCCTTCGTGAGGGCATGATGTTGTAATAAGTGGCGTGCGTGTGTGCATGTCTTCTAACCCCACGTCTTTCTCCTTTTTATTTAACCGCTTTCGATGGTTAAATTAGGGACATTTTCAATTAGCATACCTTATGCTTGCATGTTTGCATCCATTCATTTGCCTTGCATGCATCGAGGCATGGCGCATCATTTAAACTGCATTGTCAATTCAATACTTCTTTGAATACTGTAGACAGCCCATTTTTGACCGTCCTCAAGACTTAGACATCACCGCTTGAACACTCGGTGATCATCCATGTTTGTGTTCGTCTTGAGTTCCCAGAGGTCTCGGCTACGCGCCTTGCCTCAGGATCTCTCGACTCGACTGTTTCGTGTCTAGTTTTGCACCAAACACTTGTGCCTTGCCTTGGAGGGACAGGGAATGGCTTGTGGGCCATCCCCACACTCCACCGGCCATGGCTGGAGGCCACCGGCTGTGTTTTGTTGCCACCGGCCAAATGTTTGGCCGGCCGACACTATAGATGGCCGGCCGGCTATCTTTTTTTGGTCAATTACATTTTTGGCCGGCCGACTACTGTGCATCTGCTTTTGCAGATATTTTTGTGCAGCTGGCATGCACTTGGCTCCCCTCCATACACGTGTATGGAGGGATCTCCCTCTTAGCAAGCTTATCTTGTAAGCTTACAAGATTGAGCTCCATAAGAGGAGGCCTTCTCTCCCTCTTTTAGGGTTACAAAATTTTTCAGAGAGGAGCTCTGGTTTTTAGGGTTAGGTCATAGTGTCTCTATCATATCTCTATATTGCTCTCTCTTTTGCCTTGCGTGTGTTTTGTCTTACTTTTGCACACAAACACCCACTATCACACTATTCTCTTGGAGCTGAGATCTTTGAGGCTTGTTTTTGGAGTTTTGGAGCTGATTTGAACATAAAGAACCAGCTGGTCTTCCATTTTTGAGGAAGGTCTACAAGGGTAAGACTTTTGTCCCTTTTTACCCCATTTTTGCATTGTATTTTTGCCTACCTTACAACTGTTTTTGAGCTTAACATATAACATAGAAAAGTTCTATTTTTTAGTGCTCTAAATAGTTTGTTAAGAGTATTTTAAGTTTTGGGGTGGTTTGACCCCTCTTAAGCCTTGCTAGGCTCCATTTCGTGCCATTTTGGTTGAGCTCCGGGACCATTGTGTTTGGGCCTCCTCACCACTAAAATCTTGAGGGATTTCAGAGGTGAGGATGGTGCCTTGAGGTCTCAAGAAGGAGAGGACCACCCCCTCCCCTTGTTGTCCTTAAAAAGGGCCATTTTTGCCTCATTAATGAGCACCATGTTTAAGTGTATGTTGACCATGCCTTAGCTGTTTTTTGTGCTTATCTTGCCATGTTTTAGCACTGTTTTGAGTTGGTTTGGGTACACCATGCTTTCTTAGCATACATGCCTTGTAATGCCATGTTTAGGCCTTGACATGCTTTAGGTTTTAATCCTTGTTCTAGCATGATATTGGCCAAGCTTTGTGAAGCTTTTGTGTTTGTTTTAGCATGCTTAAGTTCTGTTTTTGGTTGTTTTGGTCGACCATGGCATGCTTAGTATAGCCACCTTGCATTTTGGCTTGTTAACCTTAGGTGTACGAGTGTGTAGCATGCATTACTTGCATTATTCTAGTGGTTTGGAACCACTTACCATGTTATTTCAGTCCTTATAACATGCCTATATGCTTGCATTTGATGCTCCTTTAATGTGTTAAAAGGTTGTTGCCTTATGCTCCATGAATGTGCTTCTTTGTATGCTTGCATATTTAGACCACTTAGATGCCATCTAAGTGCATCCTTAGTGTCACACCCCAAACTTGCCCCTAAAAGTTTGGGCATGACCTATTCAGAACCGAACACTTAACCTGATACATAAAATATATGGGGCTTGAACGGAAGCATTTACCAATATAAATTAACATAAAAAAAAGAATTGCATCCATTGAGCGACCACTATCATGCCAGGATCACAGACAACATAAGGCAAATAATCATACATCGACGTGCATCAAAGAATTAGCTATGTATACATATATATATATATATACAGACCCAGCCCTTAGAATTGGGCGTAAAACATCATGGACAGGCAAAGGAATTATATATACATCAACCTTACGCAGACAATCAGGGTACAAAATCAAAAGCTTAGCAAAATGAGCTGCCTTCATTTGAGTGCCTGGACACCCTGAGGTTGACAAAAAAGGTACGGACGCTATGGGTTAAAGCTAACCTCCAGGTGGAGTGCCTACAGAAACAAACATAACACGAGTGAGTCAAGCTCAGTGAACAGTAGTACATAAACAATTTAAAGATTAACTTAACTTACTTACAATATACATGTTCATCTAATTACATAAACAAATACAAAAATTCTGTGGTTAGTCTGATTCTGTACACGTTTCAGTACGGCTTTGTCGGTTCATAACTTCACAGATTGGCCTTTGGCCTGATGGGTCACAAATTCACAAATTAGCCTTTGGCTAGATGCACCACTTCACAAGTTGGCCCTCGGCCTCTGAAATTCATAGTTTCACAAGTTGGCCCTTGGCCTCATAATTTCACGATTCACAAAGTGGCCCTTGGCCTCATAATTTCGTAGTTCACAAATACTTCACAATTTCATATAAAACATATTCTTGAACCACGGTATTATTACCCCCGGGCAAGGGCCACAAACCACGGTATTATTACCCCTGGGCAAGGGCCTTGTACTAAAAATGCTTTAAATACTTTTCGTATCTTTACAAATTATATCTTTCATAACTTTACAAATTGTATCTTTATAACTTCACAAATTATATCTTTCATTGAGCGGCCATAGGCCTCATGACTTTCACATAGGCTTTAAGCCCAATTCACATATGTATGGACTCAAGAGGTGGCTCCCAACCAAGTGTAGCACTTTGTTCCATACCAGAAATCATATCGTTATATATCATATCATAAGCAGAACGAATAAATAGGACAGAATAACCTCAGGTTCACAAAATATCTTGTCACCCAAGAGTGTACACAAGTCTCTTCATAAGTCATTCCAAGTTAAAATATCCGTCTTACGTATATCAGATAGTAGTAATACTTATTGATGGAAGACACATGCATCATTGTTCTTCTTGTTCACTATAAACCAACAGGGGTAATTTACAGATAACAGAACATTAATAGTATTCATTAACAGTAAACAAAGCACATGACTATAGCACTATCCATAGTTCTAGCCATCTGCCCAAACTGAGGTATGTCAAATCCTTCACTGTTTACATAAGTCTCAACCCACACATACGTTAGCATAATTGCCCATAAAGAGCAGAATATTAATAACAATGATTATTAACGGTAAGTAATGTACAATTATAGTACTACTACTCACAGTGCTATAACGGAGTGCTTGTCCTTCCCGGGTTATGCCCTACACATGTACACAACTCGGGTCATTAATTCCTTTTCTTTCTTAATTCATTTCCTGCTTTATTTTACTTCAAATGAATTTACAGGCATCTTAAGGGCATCAAGCACATAAAACAAAGCAAACAATATTTTGCAGCATGAAGTCTTCAAACCTATTTCTCCAACTCAATATATACATATAAAGGATTACTAGTCTTACAAAACACATTATGGAATTTACACCCATCATCTTCTATTCAAAGAAAGAAAGGATTTTTATGAACATTTCCATGTTCCCCAAAACTCTTTAAATTTCTAGTGTTTGCACCAAAACCCAAACATTCCCTCATCATTCAACAAAACTCAACATTCTCAACACAATTCAACATGATTCAATTCAACACTACCGAGTATAATTTAACATAATTCGGGGTAAATTCTTTGATCTCATTTCAAGATTCCATAGCCAAATTAATATCATCCACATCATCAACAAAACCTTTCCTCCCAATTTCATTTCACATTTTAATATGATTTCCAATGCCCAAAACAAGGTTCATTCGCTAATTTTTAATAAAATTCCCAAACATTTTTCAAACTTCAAATAAATTTGCATATATCCAATTCAATATCTTAATTCCATGATTTTACTTTCAATTTGGGTAAACTCTTTGCTTAACCTCATAAATCAACCTAGGGTTTTCAAGAAAATAAAGGATTTCAAGAAAAAGCCAAATTTCCCAAACCATTACTTCTTGTTCCAATTTTCTCATTGATTACAAGTCTAAAGTTCATAATCCATCACTTAAACCAAACAATTGCATTCCCAACATTCTAAACTCTAAATCCCCAAATCTCAAGTTTGACACAATATGCACAAAACAATAGATTTTGTATTTATATACTCAAAATATCACAAACCCATCCATGAATGCAAGTATTGAAAGAGGACAAGGATCCCTACCTCAAGAACCAAACAAGGAGCAAAGCTTTGAGACGAAACCACCAAAATCCCAAAATTCCAATCGGTTGGAAATGGTCATCTTCTTGCCTTCTTCACTTCTTGGTGGAAGATCTTGCTCAAACCTAAGGGAAATGGAAGTATTTGGGATCAAAACCCTAGGGTTTTCGGAACTAGGGCAAAAGGAATCAAGAGAGGGGAGGAAATATAAGAAATGATCTCAAAATCTCGTTTTTGAAGCTGCTGTCCCGTAATTCCCGCTCGAGCGTACCTGTTTTCAGCACAGATTTCGAAACTTTGAACAGGTATAACTCCCCTATCCGGACTCCGTTTTAGGTCGTTCTTGTGTCCAAATTGAAGCCCCAGAAATAAGCTTTCCAATGGTGCTAACCTCACATCCAAATTCAAAGTGTGGAAAAAGAAAAGGGCAAAAGAGTGACGGCTGGTCACAGACAAATTATTCAAACTAAAGTTTTTGATCCAATCTTACTCTACCATTATATTACCACCACGATCAATACCCCAATATAAAATAAAGAGGTTCCAAATACTTTAATAAAAATACCTCAGATGAACCCACGTGCCTCAAAATTCAAGCTCAACCAGGTGACCCGCTCAAGCGCCCACCTTGCGCTCGAGCGCTCAGACGAACAAAGACGTCCGCTCGAGCGTCCACTTCTACGCTCGAGCGGGAATCTACAACCCTCAGAATCTCGGGCAACCTGCAAATATATACTGGGAGCCTCACAAGTCCGCTCGAGCGGCCACTCCTCCGCTCGAGCGGAGGGAAAAATTTCTGGGTCGTCACATCCTTCCCCCCTTAAAAAAAATTTCGTCCTCGAAATTTTGAGAAAACGAAATAGAAAACAGGTCAAACATAAACAGAAACACACCCCGTAATGTTCCAAAACTAGATCCACACTTGGGATAGGAAAGGATCACAAATATTTTCGATCGATATACACGCATCAAAATTTCAACGGGCAAGGAGCAACACTATCCATTTATAATCCCAAAGCTCATAACAACTTCTCAATTAACAACTAAGCGCACCACGTCTAGTGCATGCCCAAAACTCAATTCCAAAGACAATTTACATTGTATGGTCCAACACCAAAATTTTCACTTGCACTTCAATTAACGGCATCACCAACTCTTTATTTCCTTGACATTAAAAAAAAATATGTATATATAGAATAGTGAAGACCATCATACAATTATTCCTTAAAGACACTCATATGGAGGAGTTCCTACTCAACTTCAAGAGAGGTCAATCAAAAGATCAATCATACCTTAAGCTTTAAAAGCTCTACCACTCTTTCACTTCCTCCCTTACTTCCTTGAAGATCTATGCTCTTCTTTTCGATCCTTATTTCTTTCTATACGTAAGAAAACTTAAACATATATATAAATGGTCATACATAAAACCATATAGGACAAAAATCCAATCGTTTACTCCTTCCGAAATTGAAATCTCGTAAACATACGTAAGATTACATAAAAGTTATGTTGGTCACAGATACATAATCAATTTCAGATAATTAAACCTTTAAGGCTTCCAATTTCTCATTCACTTATTCTAAGTATAACAGATACATTTCTTATTAAACAGAGAGACAGCCTTAAACATAGTGCCACTACTTAACTGTAGTTGTTCAGGGGATTTCACCGTAAATATTTAGAAGCACAAAACATACTAGTTGACATTCCCTTAAATGTATACTTAAGAGATGCTTACAGCATGCATTAATCTTAATCATATTGAAAATACTCCCCACTACGTCGGCCCAGTGTCAATAGTTCATATGCAATTTTCATTAGAGAGTACACGTTCAAATTTCTCCTGTTAAGTAATTTCTTGGGTGAATCTTATAATGCAATTTACTCGGTGGTACATGACCATTACCGTTACATATAGTTCCCAAAATAACTTAATTACACAATTAGAGTCAAATCCAATTATGCATCATCGAATCAGATCTTAGAACCATTCCCTGAGTCATTACACTTCATACGAATTTATAATCACCTTATAAGCATCAGAAAATATTCTAAATAGTCAAGCACGCAAAGCTGAACAACATATTTCATTTTCTGAAAATAAGTCTCCCCGCTCAAGCGCCACTTTGGCCGCTCGAGCGGACTGTAAAATCCACCAAACTGCTGGAAGGCTGATTTCCCGCTCGAGCGAGCTTTTCTCCGCTCGAGCGGACCAAGCAAAATTCTGAAAATCTGGACTCCCAATTTGAGTTTCTCCAACCCCTCCTTTGCAAAACAACTTCAATTTGGGAGAGTTAAGACCCAAAACACTTGAAAACACACTTGAATCTTTATCACAAGTTCTAAACAAAACCCACATACAACAAATAAGGTTCTGCCTAAGAGGTACAATATATTCCATATACGATAACATATCAAAATCCTATTGTTATGCAGATTGAAAACCACATTCTCTAATTCTTGACAAAATCTGAACGATGGAAAGAGGAATCCCCATTATAGACACCTGATCATGCCGTCATAAGTTCAAATCTGAATAATACATACGCGTCGTCTAACTTAGTCAATTAACATAACAGAGTATCTAGTTACTCCACATACGTAGGTCCTACTAGATTCATCATAGGGTCATAGATTTCCTTAAGTCTACAGTATTCACATCCACCCAGATTCCATGTTGCCTCAAAATTCAACAATTTAGCGACGAAATAATTTGACCACTTCCTATCAGAGTCTCTCTTTTTTTTTTTTTTTTAGGTTCACAATGTCATGCAGAACAGATTACATCATACCTTTCACATACAAGATAAGATTAATTAACAACTGCAATATTCAACATTCTCACATCTACGCAGAAGTATATCACAGAAATGATTTCTCAATCTTAAGTCATTAATATACAGAAATAGAATTTTTAATTCTTACAGTAACTTATCAGTTTACCAATCATTTAGTGTGATCTCGACGTAGTCCATAACTGTCTATCTTTTTCCAAGTTTCATGTAAACAGAGACGTAATGTAGGTAAGGTCCTTCATGTCGTTCAACCATTCTTTATAAGAAATCCTGATTACGGATTACAATTTACACATAACAAAACAGATTACGGATAACAGAGTTAACTTTCAGATTTCAATTTCGAATTTCATATTACAAATTTCCATAAACAAAGTACACAGTTCTCACAGGGGTCATCATATGCATAACTTCTTCTTATAACCAATCGTATTCAACACAATCTCGGTTAACACACAAACACATCTTATCAACATACTCATATGCAGTAATTGCTCAGAATCACAGATCTAAACATTGTTGTGGCAAAGAAGACCATATCATTTTCTTTAGTCTTAAAAATATTCCATACTTAGGGTTTAATCACTTCATCTAAACAGATGATAAGTAACTTCTAATCCACAAATAACAACCGATAACTTACATCTTAAATCATTGGCATATAGATTATCTTACCGATCAGTTCGAACCCTTACCACGCTTCGGCAGTGCAATTCTGTTGATTTAATCTACATGTCTTACTATGTTCTGCATAACAATCAGTCACAATATACAGAAAGAATATGCAATGGGCATGGATTATAATCGCTAGCATTAACAGAGTACATTTAACGTTGCCATCAATTTTTCCATTTTCATTCAAAATATTATGCATGATGCCTAAGTCTTTTCTAGACATCCTAAGGCTCAATGGACTTGTGTGTGAGATAGCAACTCGTGCTCTGATACCACTTGTCACGCCCCAAACTTGCCCCTAAAAGTTTGGGCATGACCTATTCAGAACCGAACACTTAACCTGATACATAAAATATATGGGGCTTGAACGGAAGCATTTACCAATATAAATTAACATAAAAAAAAAGAATTGCATCCATTGAGCGACCACTATCATACCAGGATCACAGACAACATAAGGAAAATAATCATACATCGACGTGCATCCAAGAATTAGCTATGTATACATATATATATATATATATATATATACAGACCCAGCCCTTAGAATTGGGCGTAAAACATCATGGACAGGCAAAGGAATTATAAATACATCAACCTTAAGCAGACAATCAGGGTACAAAATCAAAAGCTTAGCAAAATGAGCTGCCTTCATTTAAGTGCCTAGACACCCTGAGGTTGACAAAAGAGGTACGGACGCTATGGGTTAAAGCTGACCTCCAGGTGGAGTGCCTACAGAAACAAACATAACACGAGTGAGTCAAGCTCAGTGAACAGTAGTACATAAACAATTTAAAGATTAACTTAACTTACTTACAATATACATGTTCATCTAATTACATAAACAAATACAAAAATTCTGTGGTTAGTCTGATTCTATACACGTTTCAGTACGGCTTTGTCGGTTCATAACTTCGCAGATTGGCCTTTGGCCTGATGGGTTCACAAATTCACAAATTAGCCTTTGGCTAGATGCACCACTTCACAAGTTGGCCCTCGGCCTCTGAAATTCATAGTTTCACAAGTTGGCCCTTGGCCTCATAATTTCACGATTCACAAAGTGGCCCTTGGCCTCATAATTTCGTAGTTCACAAATACTTCACAATTTCATATAAAACATATTCTTGAACCACGGTATTATTACCCCCGGGCAAGGGCCACAAACCACGGTATTATTACCCTCGGGCAAGGGCCTTGTACTAAAAATGCTTTAAATACTTTTCGTATCTTTACAAATTATATCTTTCATAACTTTACAAATTGTATCTTTATAACTTCACAAATTATATCTTTCATTGAGCGGCCATAGGCCTCATGACTTTCACATAGGCTTTAAGCCCAATTCACATATGTATGGACTCAAGAGGAGGCTCCCAACCAAGTGTAGCACTTTGTTCCATACCAGAAATCATATCGTTATATATCATATCATAAGCAGAACGAATAAATAGGACAGAATAACCTCAGGTTCACAAAAATATCTTGTCACCCAAGAGTGTACACAAGTCTCTTCATAAGTCATTCCAAGTTAAAATATCCGTCTTACGTATATCAGAATAGTAGTAATACTTATTGATGGAAGACACATGCATCATTGTTCTTCTTGTTCACTATAAACCAACAGGGGTAATTTACAGATAACAGAACATTAATAGTATTCATTAACAGTAAACAAAGCACATGACTATAGCACTATCCATAGTTCTAGCCATCTGCCCAAACTGAGGTATGTCAAATCCTTCACTGTTTACATAAGTCTCAACCCACACATACGTTAGCATAATTGCCCATAAAGAGCAGAATATTAATAACAATGATTATTAACGGTAAGTAATGTACAATTATAGTACTACTACTCACAGTGCTATAACGGAGTGCTTGTCCTTCCCGGGTTATGCCCTACACATGTACACAACTCGGGTCATTAATTCCTTTCTTTCTTAATTCATTTCCTGCTTTTTTTTACTTCAAATGAATTTACAGGCATCTTAAGGGCATCAAGCACATAAAACAAAGCAAACAATATTTGCAGCATGAAGTCTTCAAACCTATTTCTCCAACTCAATATATACATATAAAGGATTACTAGTCTTACAAAAACACATTATGGAATTTACACCCATCATCTTCTATTCAAAGAAAGAAAGGATTTTTATGAACATTTCCATGTTCCCCAAAACTCTTTAAATTTCTAGTGTTTGCACCAAAACCCAAACATTCCCTCATCATTCAACAAAACTCAACATTCTCAACACAATTCAACATGATTCAATTCAACACTACCGAGTATAATTTAACATAATTCGGGGTAAATTCTTTGATCTCATTTCAAGATTCCATAGCCAAATTAATATCATCCACATCATCAACAAAACCTTTCTCCCAATTTCATTTCACATTTTAATATGATTTCCAATGCCCAAAACAAGGTTCATTCGCTAATTTTTAATAAAATTCCCAAACATTTTTCAAACTTCAAATAAATTTGCATATATCCAATTCAATATCTTAATTCCATGATTTACTTTCAATTTGGGTAAACTCTTTGCTTAACCTCATAAATCAACCTAGGGTTTTCAAGAAAATAAAGGATTTCAAGAAAAAGCCAAATTTCCCAAACCATTACTTCTTGTTCCAATTTTCTCATTGATTACAAGTCTAAAGTTCATAATCCATCACTTAAACCAAGCAATTGCATTCCCAACATTCTAAACTCTAAATCCCCAAATCTCAAGTTTGACACAATATGCACAAAACAATAGATTTTGTATTTATATACTCAAAATACCACAAACCCATCCATGAATGCAAGTATTGAAAGAGGACAAGGATCCCTACCTCAAGAACCAAACAAGGAGCAAAGCTTTGAGACGAAACCACCAAAATCCCGAAATTCCAATCGGTTGGAAATGGTCATCTTCTTGCCTTCTTCACTTCTTGGTGGAAGATCTTGCTCAAACCTAAGGGAAATGGAAGTATTTGGGATCAAAACCCTAGGGTTTTCGGAACTAGGGCAAAAGGAATCAAGAGAGGGGAGGAAAATATAAGAAATGATCTCAAAATCTCGTTTTTGAAGCTGATGTCCCGTAATTCCCGCTCGAGCGGAGGAATTCCAGCTCGAGCGTACCTGTTTTCAGCACAGATTTCGAAACTTTGAACAGGTATAACTCCCCCATCCGGACTCCGTTTTAGGTCGTTCTTGTGTCCAAATTGATGCCCCAGAAATAAGCTTTCCAATGGTGCTAACCTCACATCCAAATTCAAAGTGTGGAAAAAGAAAAGGGCAAAAGAGTGACGGCTGGTCACAGACAAATTATTCAAACTAAAGTTTTTGATCCAATCTTACTCTACCATCATATTACCACCACGATCAATACCCCAATATAAAATAAAGAGGTTCCAAATACTTTAATAAAAATACCTCAGATGAACCCACGTGCCTCAAAATTCAAGCTCAACCAGGTGACCCGCTCAAGCGCCCACCTTGTGCTCGAGCGCTCAGACGAACAAGACGTCGCTCGAGCGTCCACTTCTACGCTCGAGCGGGAATCTACAACCCTCAGAATCTCGGGCAACCTGCAAATATATACTGGGAGCCTCACAAGTCCGCTCGAGCGGCCACTCCTCCGCTCGAGCGGAGGGAAAAATTTAGGTCGTCACACTTAGCTTCGCTTAGGTCTGCATTGGACCTATTTTAAGTCCCCTTAGCCTTGTGAGGCTTGGTTGACTTAGCCTTGGTTTAAGTCCGCTTGGGCTTGCCTTGAATCTTGGACCATTATTACATGCTTTGATTAGTTGGTTTGGCACCTCTCCTTAATGATTTTCAGAGCTTTCCATGCATGCTAATTGTCTATGTTTAGTCTCTTTTAAGTGTGCTTAAAAGTTGCTTGTGTTATGCTTAAGTGTTGGGCCTTATTTGCATACATGCTTATATGTGCATTTGGCCTCATTTCCTTGGTTGTTGGCCACTGTTTTAGGCTTGTTTAAGGGCTGCCTAATTTAGTTTAAGTCCATCCCTTGGCATGTTGTTGCATGCTTAGCTTATGACATGTTGTTGCATGTTGAAATGGTGTTGCATTTGGCATGCATTCTCCTCCTTGTTTTGGTTGCTTAACATGCCATATGTTTTGTATGTTTGTGTGTTGGCATTGTACCTTGTATGCTCATTCAACTTGCGCGCTTGTTATATGCCTTGCATGCTTCCCATACGCTCATGTTGCATGCCTAGTTAACATACTTAGGTTGCATTGCATTTGCATGCATCTTTCACCTCTTGATCAAGCCATGATAGAGGTTGAAAGCCCCCTTTGTTTGCTTATTTGGTTTGCATTGCATTTGAAATTAAAACGCACACTTGATTCTTTGGGCCATCATGTATGGAAATGCGTGATTGGTGGTTCGAGAATTGAGGCCCATCCTCCTTTGAGTCATACACATGATAAGGAGTGTGATTGGTGCATACATTGCTTGAAATGCATTACCATGCTTTGTTTTGCCCTCTGTTGCGGTCAAAATAGATTCTGCAGGAAGATTTGGCCGGCCAGCCATCTTCAGTGCCGACCGGCCATCCATAAGTGGCCGACAACTCAATTTGTGGCCGGTGACCATTCTCCATGGCCGGTGGCCATTCCTCCTAGCCGGTGGTGTTCCACAGTGTGCAGAGAGCACATCCTGGGGCTTGTGCAACCTTCAGAGGGGTAGGACAGTCAAAGCAGAGGCATCTTGTGCATGGCAGTGACTTCCAAGCGGAACCGAGCGCGCATGCATTGGACCCTCTTCCCGAGGCTGTTTACTGCTTTCATTAGATTAATTAATTTGTTAATTAATTAATCGGTCTGTAATAATTAATTAGCTTGTAGGTGAATTAACTGTATTATTTTTTCGGTCCCTCCGAGCGAGGGCAAATTTGTAATAAGTGTGGGTGCGTGTGTGCATGCCTTCCAACCCCCACTTCTTTCTCCCTTTTACTTACCTGCTTTCGATAGTTAGTATTAGGTCATATTTAATTTAGCATCCTTATGCTATGTATGTTTGCATCATTCATACGTATTGCATGCACCGGGCTTGGCGCATCATACTAACTGCATTGTATTTCAATTCCAAGTTGAATACATGTTAAGTGTTGTATTTCGCATGCCATTGTAGAATAGCCGAACCTATCTTAGTTGCATTTTGCATGTGACGCATTAGCCATTTTAACATGAACAAGGAATCACGCATGATTACTAACTAGTTTATTGTTTTGGCACGGAGTACGATGTAAGTATATATGCTTTAGCATCTCGCATGAGTGTGAATGCTAACATGACAGCATGCTTACCATGTGGCTAGTTGTTTATGTGTATTACTGCCTGAATGCCTGTGGGTGAAGGTTAGTTGCTTGAGTTGGGACAACTCGTTGAAACCCGTGTTTTAGCCTACTTGCGAGTAGCAGAATCTCAAAACGTTTTCCAAACGAACGGATATGCAATGCTTTATTCCAATTAAGGCAATCTAGTCTATACTTGTTTTGCTGTGTGCATCACGTAGTAAATCTTGGCTAATAACCGGAATAGGAATGCATAATGTTTTCAAAACAAGATATCACGGTTAGTAGAGGCCGATCTTCGGATCGGGCGAGAGGGGGTGCTCATAGCTGACCTTCCCCAATCGTACCCAAGTTCCCGAGCCGAGGCAACTTTGGTGATGACGGACACGTGGCCTTTGGCACCGAGTCAAGGTTTCCTAAATTTCCCCATAAAAAATATTTAGGTGGCGACTCTGTATCTGGCAAAGCAGTCCATGTTTGGCACTTCTTTACAAAAAATCTGTTTTCAAAAAAACAATTTGCCGGATTTAGACTCTTTGGTTTAGATTAAGAACCGTAACAAATTGAGTCCTGAACTGTAGTAGACCCACAGACGAACAAAACGGGATTCTTTCCCGGGACGTTCGGGGACGTCTACAAATACGTGTTTCAAAGCATGCTATCAAATTGTCTCAAATCATATGTCATTAAATAGTCGAGCCTATTTAGTTGCATTATTGCATGTGTTACATTAGTCATTTAACATAGTTAGAATCATGCATTTTTCTAACTAGTTTCTTTTTTGGCTTGGAGTACTCGGTAAGTTTTATGCTTTAGCATACTTGAGTGTGATTGCCATATTGCCATGTTTAGCATGCTTGCCATGAGGCTATGTGCTTAAATGCTAAAACTGCATGAATGCCTGTGGATGAAGGCTTGATTGTTTGAATTTGAACAATTTAACAAATGTATGTTTTAAGCCCACTTGAGGTGGCAAATCTGCATTTCTAAGCCCACATGAGCGTGGCAAATTCAAACCATTTTCGCAAACAAACATGAGTTGAAATGTTCCAAGTCTTATGACTAGTCTATACTTGTATGTGTGCGCATCACCTAGTAAGGTTAGCTAATAATCAGAATAGGAACACATAAGGTTTTTAAAATCTCATATCATGATTAGTAGAGGCCAATCTTTGATCGGGCGAGCAGGGGTGCTTATTTCATGACCTTTCCCCCTCGTACCCAAGTTCCCGAGCCGAGGCAACTTTGGTGATGACGGACATGTGGCCTTTGGCACAAGTCAAGGTTTCCTAAATTTCTCCAAAATAAAATATTTAGGTGGCAACTCTGTAATCTGGCAAAGCAGTCCAATTTTGGCATTATTTTGATTGAAAATCGATTTTCAAAAACGATTTGCCGAGTTTGGACTCTTTGGTGTTTATCAGTTTCACATTGCACTTTGTGAGATTAGATTCAGAACCGTGACAGGAGTTCGAACTGTAGGACCAATTCGAGCTCTCTAAAAGGGGGCGCGAAAAAATCGAGTCCACAGTATCCAACTTGGTTGGCCAACATTGTTCAGGTGCCAAAGAAAGATGGCAAAATTCGGGTGTGTGTGGATTGCAGAGATCTGAACAAAGCTAGTCTGAAGGATGACTTTCCTCTACCGTACATCGACGAATTGGTGGACTTCACCGCAGGCCATACGTTGCTCTCCTTCATGGATGGATTTTCCGGGTATAACCAGATTTTGATGGCACCCGAGGATAGAGAGAAGACTGCCTTTACCATGCCTTGGGAAACCTATTGCTACAGGGTGATGCCATTTGGGCTTTAAAATACTGGGGCTACCTATCAGCAGGATACAACCACAATTCTGCATGATATGATCCACAAAGAGGTTGAGGTGTATGTGGACGACATGATTGTCAAGTCCAAGGAAAGAGAGGGCCACTACACCGCCTTGAAGAAATTTTTCAACGGATCAGAGAATATCGGTTGAGGCTGAATCCACAGAAATGCACTTTTGGTGTCACAGCAGGGAAAATGCTAGGGTTCTTGATCACACAGAGGGGCATCGAGGTTGATCCTTCTAAAATCAAGGCCATCTTAGAAATGACACCACCAAGGACTGAAAAGGAGGTGCGAGGCTTTCTGGGTAAAGTGCAATTCATAAGGCTGTTTATTGCAAAATTAACCTTGACTTGTGAACCACTGTTTGGTTTGCTAAAGAAATGAAAGAAATTCCAATGGGATGACCGATGTCAAGTTACTTTTGAGTAGATCAAGCAGTATCTGCAGAACCCGCTCGTGTTGTCGCCGCTAGAGCCAAGGAAGCCGTTGATTCTGTATTTGTCAGTAACGGACACAACGATGGGATGCATGCTTGCGAAGGAGTCTGAGGATAGAGTGAAGAAAGTCATCTACTACCTGAGCAAGAAGATGCTGGATTATGAAACTCGTTACACCCTTTTGGAGAAGGCTTGCTTAGCCTTGGTATGGGCTACCAAGAAGTTAAGGCACTACCTGTTAGCTCACTCTGTAATTCTAGTTTTGAGATTAGATCCCATCAAATATCTCTTCGAGAAACCAACACTTATGGGTAGGCTAGCCCGTTGGTTGCTTCTTCTCTCCGAATTCGATTTGAAATATGTGACGCGTAAGTCTGCCAAGGGGAGGAAGCAGTAGTTAAGTTCCTAGCAGATCACCCAGTGGAAGGGAATGAAGAGCTAGAATACCTATTCCTGGATGAGGCCATTCTGTAGGTCGAAGAAGAAACCTAGACAATGTACTTTGGCGGAGCATCTAACTAGTATGATTATGGGATAGGGGTGTTGCTGATAGCACCCGACAATTCCCATATACCCTTAGCCTTCAAACTCCGATTCAAAGTATCGAACAACAAAGCAGAATACGAGGCATGTATTGCTGGTTTGGAAGCCGTCCTAGAACTAGGGGCAAAAAGGTTGGACGTCATCGGGGACTCGAACCTAGTTGTGTCTCAAGCAAATGGTGACTGGAAGGTTAAAGAAGAAAAGATGAAGATCTATCACCAGACCTTGGATGTTCTGATTCCTCGGTTTGAGAAACTAACCTTCACCCATCTTCTAAGAGATAACAACAGGTTCGCTGATGCCTTATCAACTTTATCGTCAATGATAGACATCCGTTGGGAGTCCGGATGGGTCTGATCATCATTGAACAGAGATATACACCGGCCTACAAGACCATCACCGCAATAGATGAAGTACAAGATCAAAACCCCTGGTATCATGATATCTAGAACTTCTTGGAAAATGAAGCTTATCCACTAGGGGCAAATGCCAAAGATAAAAGGGCAATATGGCGGATGGCCGTTCAGTTTATCATCTGCGGAGGTAAGTTATAGAAAAGAGGTCATCTGGGAATGCACAAGTTGCGTCGATACAAAGGAGTCAAAGCACCTAATGGAAGCCATCCATAGGGGAAAGTGTGGAGCACACATGAGCGGAGTAATGCTAGCCTGGAAGATTCTCAGGCAAGGTTATTACTGGTCAACCATGGAAGAGGATTGTATTAGTTTTGTTCGACGATGCCAAATGCCAAATTCATGCAAATCGCATGAACATTCCGCCGTCGATGCTGTACAACATGACTTCACCATGGCCGTTTTCAATCTTGGGAATTGATGTCATTGGAGCAGTTATGCCGAAAGGGTCAAATGGGCATGAGTATATCCTGGTGGCAATAGACTATTTTACAAAGTGGGTCGAAGCCCAATCCTATGCGGTACTGAAAGCATCGCATGTAGCCAAGTTCATCAGGAATAACATCATTTGTCGATATGGGGTCCAGAATGAGATCATTTCTGACAATGGTTCCCACTTTAAAAAAGAATGATCGACTTGTTGGAAAAATACAACGTGGCTTTTCACAAGTCATCCACATATCGACCGCAAACCAATGGAGCTGTTGAGGCCGCCAATAAGAACATCAAGCACATTTTGCAGAAAATGGTTAAGACTTTCAGGGACTGGCCAGACAAATTGCCATTTGCTCTCTGGGTTATAGGACTTCAATTCGGATATCTACTGGGGCGACTCCGTATTCTCTGTTTATGGGAATGAAAGTTGTTCTGCCATTGGAAATAGAGGTTCCGTTGCTGCGGGTTATGGCTGAGTGCCAGATAGTAGAAGCGGATTGGCAGCAGAGCAGGTTCAAAGAACTGATGCTGTTTGATAAGAGAAGACTAAAAGCAATTGTACCATGTTCAGGGTTATCAACGCAGGATTGCCAGGGCTTTCAACAAGAAGGTTAAGTCTCGAAATCTTAAGGAAGGGGATTTGGTGCTCAAAGACAACCGAGCTCCCATCCATGACCCTAGGGGCAAGTTCAGACCTAATTGGACTGGTCCTTACATTATCAAATCAATCTGGTCGGGTGAAGCTATCATTCTTATGGACCTAGATGCCTAAGAATTCTCCCAACCAATCAACATGGACAAGTTGAAGAAATATTACCCCTGAGTGGCTCGCTAGGCCGAAAACCCGGAAGGGCGACCTAGGCAAAAGTTAGGGCACAAAAAAATTTGAAATAGAAAACTTGAGCTCGCAAGGTTGAAAACCCAGAAATGGCGGCCTTGGCAAGTTAGAGCGTAAAAGAGAAGCGTTAAAACCCGAGTTGAACCTGAACCGAACTACGTAAGGCTTGATTCCCATTTCGGGATACGTAGGCAACTTCTTATGAAGTTCAGCCATAAACACTTCCAAATCAAACTGTGTCCATGTGGTTTGATCAAGGCATCTTTGTCTGTTCGTTATTTTGAGAATTCAGTTTGTGATCCTTATTGGAAAGAAGAGCTGGTTATAGTGCTATGCAGTGCCATTCAGACAAGAGGCAACTTTCTATTGTTTTGGATTCGGGGTTGTACATCTCGAGGATAGATTCCATGTGTGTCAAGTTGTGATACTTATTGAAAATGGTTTTGAAAAGTTTTAATAAAAGTTGATTTTGTTCAAATTAATCTTTTTACAACTTAGACCATTTTTAGACCAGAAAGAAAATTTTCAGTGCCCACAACTTCAATTTCATTGATTTTAATACAGAGCTCTCTAACTCTCAATACAAATCAAAGTTGTTTTTATTACATCCAAAAGGAAAACTTGAAAAGTAAAGATCAAAGCAATAAACTTAGGGCATAGTTGAGTCAGGTGTTCCTGCGTCCCCTTCCTGAGCTCGTAAAAGTTTCAGATGCGAAAGTAGGTCCAGCTTGTGCCTTATCTTCAAGCCAAGCTATGCATTCTCCAGATAAGGCGCAACTAAATTGGGAGCAGGAGCCAGAAGTTCTCTTGTCCTCCAAGTAGCAGGGTATCGAGCCAGTTGTGAACCTCGGATTGGGTATGAAGTCGGATACTCTACCCCCTGTTCTGGACAAGTCTGGTCATGTCTAAACTGACGCCTGAACCTGAATGGGAAGTAAAAGATGCAGTGTGTGAGGCCAATCAGTTGAATGCTAGGTTATCGCGCCATGCTGTAGCTCATCTCAAGCAGATCAAACTAGGACAACGCCAATCAATGTCAACAGCAGACTTGTTACACATCCAATGGCACCACCATCCCTCGTTCGGGAAATCAACTAGCCGTTTGGCAGAAGAAATAGCCTCGTGCTGAATATGCAGGACAGGCATCCACTACCTTCAACCTGTCCATGAACCATATCTAGAGAGGGATGAAAAATAAGAGATGTTAAAAAATAGAGAGGCGTATGTGGAGAGAAAAGTGAGAAAGGGAGTTGAGAGAAAAACAGAGCCTGAGAGTTGAGAGATGTGAGAAACACATATTAGATAGGGTGGGAAACATTAACTGCAAAAGTAGTGGGCTTCCCGCGAATTTGGTCGCCTCCCGCCGATGGAAGGTATCCAAGTCTATCAAGGTTTCGGCCAATGCTAAGCCAATGCAGCTCTTGCCCTCTTTCAAGCCTTGAGTTACTTCGATCAAGCGAACGCTGGACCCTCCAGAACTTGTGGCAAGAAGAAAATGAGCCAACATACACAAACAAAGGGCATGCTGCCGAAAACTCTGCCAAAGGCGGTCGCCACAGTCACTGACGTCAAAAAAATCGATGAATGAGGTTGGGAATGTCTAGTTCCCCATTATGGGCTAGAGATCGGGCTTTATGCATAGTAAGCCCACACATCCGTCCCAAGACTTGAGTGTGGCTAAAACGGGACTGAGGCAAGATTTCCTCATCATGTCGAGATTCCATCAAAACTTGGAATTCTTCAATTGTAGGGCATATCTCTTGCCCTCAAAGCTAAATACATGTGTGATCGAATTCCAACACCTAGCTGTGGCGTGAAGGAACGGAAAACAAAGCAGAGAATGACTTAGCAGAAATAGTGCATTTACCTTGAAACCCCAAAAATTCACTTTTTCTGAGCCATCCAAAGTTGCAATCCAATTTGAGAGTTTTTGGGCAAGAAATTGTTCCATTTGGGGCAAAAACAGAGCTGGAATAAAGAAACTACGAAGTCCTAACTTCTGTGGAAGATAAGGCACTGAGTGGAAGACAGGTGGCAACAATCTAGAGGTCCCACACACTAATGGCCGACCAGCCAGTGGTGGTGGCCGACAGCTACCTTTTGTAGCCGACCGGCCACCATTGGTGGCCGACAACCTCTGTTCATGGCCAACAGCATTCTTGTTTGTCTTGTGGTCTTCTTGTGTGTTGAAAGTGCTAAGAACCTATGTTTTGTTCTACTCTTGGTGCATTATGCTGTCTTGTTTTAATAGTTTTGTTGAGTCGCTTTTATGTTGTTTATCGAGTTGTTTCAATTTACTCATCGAGTTGTATTCGTTTTGTTTATGGAGTTGTATTTATATTGTTTTGCTTATCGAGTTGTTGCGTTGTTCATCGAGTTGTTTTACTTTGTTGATTAAGTGTTGGTCGGTTCATTACCTGAGTAAGAAAATGCCAATACAATGCATAGTGTTCAAATCCGATCAATCTCGTTTTTATGCTATGTGATGCAATACGATGCTCAGAATGCAAAATATATCACTTTTTCATCAAAACGCTTTTTTTCATTCTGATCATGGTTACCTTTTTACGAAAGGGTACAAGTTTTGAAAGAAAATAAAACTGTCTAAAGCTATACAATGTGCTACACTACTAGCAAAAAGAAACTAAGCAAAATACAAAAAATCAGCACCAGCTGTCTCAAGCTCTAAAGGCCCCTTCGGCCTCTTCCTCGGCAGAGCTATCTCCGTCCGCGCCTCTTCTGAACCTGATGCTGAATCAAAACCAGAACTGGAGCCGTCATCACCCTCTGCCTCGGAGTCCTCCTCGGCATCAGCATTACCACTAGCAGAATCCAAGCCAGTGTCGTCATCTCTGCTCTCTGATGACTCAGCCTGCCGACCCACAGCCTCCTCGGTCTCACTAGTCTCAATGTCATCCTCACTCAGAATGGGCTCTAAAGGGCCACTCTCAGCTCCCGTGCTCCTAGCTCGGCCTCAGCCGCGTGCAAGAGCCTGTCTCTCTCTCCCTGCTGCTGGAGGAGGTGCTGATGGACCTGCTACTGCTGCCGTTGCTACTGTCGGTAAAGGCGGAACCTAAAAAGGCAGTTGGTATATGTCAGCCACAGTATATGTATCAGATGCAAGTATGGTGTGCAGAACGAGTACATACAGAGTATGAACACAATATGAGAATACAGTGTGTCAGATGTGATCTGTATATGAAGTGTATCAGTGCAGCATAGGGAAGTGTTCAGTCAAAGTGTCAGTTTCAGTATTTTTTTTATCGACAAAAATATGATGACCGAAATGCAAGAAAACTGAAAAATTACCTGAATGTCATGGGAGCCGAGTATAGCCTCCCTCCTCAAGATCATGCCCTCGAATGAGGCCAACATCTCAAGCAATCCCTTGACGTACCCTGCAAGGTCCTGCAAATGCAATTTGGAATGATCAGTGTCTGGAAAGAATGAATGTCTGAGTATTTGAGTAAGAATGGAAAAAATGAAAACTGTAGTACATATCAAAGGTAAATCAGCTGTCCTGACATATCTGTGACCAGCCATCGGAGGCTCAATCGGAATCTTGTAAGCCTCTCCAGTGTATCGCCAACCTGTCAACTCGGTCGGAAGCTCTGGCCAACCGAAGCTCTGCCTAGCGGGGGACACCTCTCTAGCCCTGCCCCTCGGCGCTCGAACCCTGCTCGTCGAAAGGACATCTGCTACTCTCCTCACACAAGCATGAATACCCATCAAATGAGGCATGAGGTACGTCTGGATGTATGTCACATAGTCCCCCTCGCTGAGAAAGTAATCAGCATCCACGCCTTGTGTAAAGTCGATCACCTCCTGGGAGGAGAGACCCTCTATATCCCACATGGATGGCGGAGGGAACATGGGAACCATCTGTAATGGCAAACCCAACGTCTGGCGCAGGAAGTGCTCGCCTAGGAACCAGGCTCGGCCTACCAGTCCCTCAAGCACAAGCAGGTAGCGAGAAACGCCCCAGGCACCAGCAAATTGGCAACTGACACCCTCTGGCATCGTCGCCCAGGGCTGCCATAAGATCTGCAGACAGCAAACGTACAGATTGTTAGTTGCCGTTAGATGTTGCAATATGAATCAGAGTTGAAGAAAAGCAGAAATAACTGTGAGTTCTGAGTTACCTCTGCAGCGGTCACGGTATCGAAATACCAGTGAAAAAAATGAAAAAGTCTCTCGGGCCCTCCGTTGGCATCTCCTGTCATACTGGTGAGAGTATGGCATGCCAAGAGGCATCTCGACCTCCGGATCTGGGGCGAGGGTTGGAAAATATTTGTACACCCATAGTTGCGGAAAGCAAAAAGGCGACAGTGAGTATACAACAGATAAACATAGGTAATGCGAAGAGCAGAATATGCGTGCAATGTCTAAAAAATGCAGAATGCAGAGCATACAGAATACAGAGAAAATGCAGAAAGCAGTGTGTAGTACAGTATACAGAAAGTAAAAATACAGAGCAGAAATCAGACTATGTGTGTGCAGTGTACAGAAAGTGTCAAGTAGAAGGCACGGCAGGAAATGTAAAGCAGAAAGTAAAGCACACCTCCCAGGCCCTCCAGTAGCCGCCAACTCTGTTCCCGCTCCTGCGGGATATCGAGCTCATGTAGCAATACAAGGTAGCGAGGCCAGCGCCGCCCCAGTCGTAATGCTGGACTTGAGATAAGTCCACTAAGGCACTCAAAAGATATAGCCCAACAGTTTTCGCCCTGTAAGCGAACAAGGTAGTGCCAAAGAGGAACATTAAGAAGCCTCGGGCATACTGGTCGATCTCCTCTAGGGTCTCCGGAGCTGTCCCTCTAAAATGATCTACAAGCCAGCTGTACCGAATTGTCCCCGATCGAAAGAGAGGTGGGCGTACCCCCAGCAGGTAGATCCAGGCGGCCTCCCACTTGCCCATATCTGTATCATACGGGATCGGCCGACCTCCTACCTCGATGCCAGTGAGCATCGCAAAATCATACAGAGTCATCGTCATGTCTCCCGCGGTAGAGAAGTGGAAGGAGTTAGTGGTATCCCACCACCTCTATACCAGTGCGCCAAGTAGAGACCTGCTCGCTATGAGACGCGATAGTCCCATGTAGAATAAGCCAAACCCGGCCTCATCGACGATCTGGCAGACACCAGTCGGGAGGTCCATATACCATTCCGCAGAAGTGGCTCCATATCCTCGGGTAAAACGAGAGTCTCCTTGTAATCAGAATGAGCAGATAAAAGGCAGTGTAAGAAATACAGTGCATTAATGTGTTTGGGATGAACAGATGAAAGACAGTGTGAGCTATGCAAGAAATAAAAGGTACATTGCGAAAAATGTAAGAAAATAGTGCATACCTCAGAGGCATCGTAGGATAAATGAGACTCCGGCCTCGAAGCAATAGATCCTCTGGTACGCCCCGTACAAATCCTCTGAAATGACAAACAATATCAGGCGGTAATATGTGTGCTCGGGGTGGTATGTCTCCAGGTCGAAGGGTCTAACCCTGGGTGGCAATGGAACATACTCGGGATCTCTCTCCATCCCTGGAGAACCTCCGTCATGGGGAATGTCGTATGCCATCTGGCAAGAAGGTGAGGAAATGGGTGAAGATGAGCAAAATGGGTGGAGAATGCCAAAAGTCAACAAAAGTCAACCCTTGGAGAGAGAAAATGAGAGAAAAAGTCAAAGCCCGGGAAAAGGCACCAAACCCAAGAGAAACTCAAGGGAAACAAACCTCAAGTGTGAAAATGAAGAAAAAAGCACTGAAAACAAATTCCAATCGGTTCAAAACGAAGGAAATCAAGAGGATTTAGCGAATCAACTTCACGTGGGGGCATTAGAAAATGCGTATAAAGCACGGATCTAGGTGAGAAAAGTGTCTAGAGAGGAAGAGGAAGGATTTTCGGCTATGGAGGTGTAAGGAAATGAAGTTTGGGTGTGTGTACTTAAAGAGCTGAATGCAAAAAGACCAAAATTGCCCAAACTACCATCAGTGGCCGACCGGCCACCATTTGTGGCCGACAACATCCATTAGTGGCCGACAGGTGGTTGACACCCCTCCAGGGTGGTAGACAGACCTCCAGAGCTCTCTCTGTGTGTTTTTGTGTTGTTTTGTGCCCTTGGTTCTTAAGAAAGTGCAAGGAAGGTTCACTTTCAAGCTCAAAATTGTCTCTACGGAAGCTCCAAACCGTATCTTCGGTGCATGGCTCATCACTAGTCTACATAAATGAAGTGTATCCTTTTGAAACATATTGCAACTCTTCTAAGAGGTAAATCGGAAGTTGCGACTGCGTTGCATAGAACGTGCATCTCTTTTGTCGTTGCATATAACGTGCATCTCTTTGTCGTTGCATAGAGCGTACCTTTCACATGAGACCTTGCATAGAATGCTTCAGTTTCCCATTTGCATAGAGCACATATTTGGTGTTTTGCATCGAGCATGTTGGTAATCTCGCATTGAACATGCATCCTATACTATTGCATAGAATATGCATTTCTCTGTCCATTGCATAGAACATGCTTTTGTTTATTGTGCATAGAACATGCACTCTTGCTATGTTATGCTTGTTGAGTTTCTTTTTTATGCAGGTACGATATTGTATGTACGATTCATTCAGAGGAATTCTAGGTGAGATCATTCCTATCTCTCGAACACCTTGTTTTGGTTGAAAGCATCTGGGCGTGTCCTGGTGTTTACACCACTCCCTCCGGTTAGAGACATTGGGCGCATCCCGGTGTTCTCATTGCCTTTTCTCCTTTCGCGTGTGAAGCGTTTGGACGTTTTAGGTTAGAGACATTTGGGTGCATCCCGGTGTTCTCGTTGCCTTTTCTCCTTTCGCGTGCAACGCGTTTGGACGTTTCCGGTTAGAGACATTTGCACGCGTCCCGGTGTTCTCGTTGCCTTTTTTCCTTTCGCGTGCGGCGCGTTTGGACATTTCTGGTTAGAGACATTTGGGAGCGTCCCGATGTTCTCGTTGCCTTTTCTCCTTTCGCGTACGATGCGTTTGGACGTTTCCGGTTAGAGACATTTGGACGCGTCCCGATGTTCTCGTTGCCTTTTTTCTCCTTTCGTGTGCAACACGTTTGGACATTTCCACTTAGAGACATTTGGGCGCGTCCTGATGTTCTCGTTGCCTTTTCTCCTTTCGCATGTGACGCATTTGGACGTTTCTGGTTAGAGACATTTGGGTGCGTCCCAGTGTTCTCATTGCCTTTTCTCCTTTCATGTGCGACGCATTTGGACGTTTCCAGTTAGAGACATTTGGGCGCATCCTGGTGTTCTCGTTGCCATTTCTCCTCTTGTGTGCGACGCGTTAGGACATTTTCGGTTAGAGACACATGGATGTGTTCTGGTGTTCTCACTACCTTTTCTCCTCTCACGTGCGACACATTAGGACGTTTCGGTTTAGAAACATTTAGGCGTGTCTCGGTGTTCACATCATCTCTTTCCTCCTTCCGTGTGCAACGCGTTGGGGTCTTGTTTGATACCTCGGGTGCGCCGATGGCTGTGTTATTCTTTGCCTTTCCTACGTGACGCGTAGTTAAGATTACATAATTTTCTTACATCCTTTCTGCATGAAATGTAGTTTGGCTCGTGCTTCTCACGTGCGGCATGTTCGCTTATTTCTTTTTGCATATGAGATTGTTGTAGCATTTCTTTGCATAGCACTTGCATTTAGATGTTTCATTACAGCCTCATTGCATGATCATAAGTTATATTCTGCATCATGCATATCATTTGCATCTTGCCCCAGAACTACGCTGGTTTGATTCCTTGCATAGGGATACATGGGCATGCCTGTGGGCGCAACCGTTCTTTGTTTTGCTAGTTTGTTTGTCCAAGTCTTTGGCCTTATCAAAAATGGGTCATCTCTGGGCTTTGACATTCACTCACGTCATTTCGTGACTTCCAAGTTCTGTCAAAGAGGGGCAACTGTAGACACCCCATTTTTTACCGTCTTTAAGACTTGGGCGTCATCGTTTGTACACTCGAGGATCATCCTTGTTTGTGTTTGTTTTGAGCGCCCGAAGTCCTCGGCGGAACGCCTTGTCTTTGAGCCTCTAAACCTCATTTTTTTTGTGCATGTTTTTGGACCAACAGCTTGTTGCTTCTTGCCTAGAAGGGAGGGTCATCCGTCGGCCAGCCCTAGACCTTGTCGGCCACAAGTTGTTCTTGTCGACCACTGGTAGTGGTCGGCGGCCATTGGTCTCCTTTTTTAGATATTTGTTTGCCAACTGTGCCAGTTATTACTCACTGAACTACATCTTCATACACGTGTATGGTAGGAAGAATTCAAGCTCAAACCTTGATTTTCTATATATAGGGGATGTCCTCCCCCATTTTTTAGGGTTAGACATTTTAGACAAAAAATCTCTCTCTCTCTCTCTCTAGAATTCTCTCTCTCTCTTTTGTTAATTTGCATACACTTGCCTAGTTTCTCTACACTTTTGCACTTAGGCCCTTGACCAAACACTCTCACCTTTGGGCTGAGTTCCCTTGGGGCTTTGTTTGAGCCTTGGAAGGGGATTTGAGCTTGAGTTTGTGGCTGAATTGCATTTTGCTTCAAAGGTATTGCATTTACCTCACTTAAGCTTCTTGTGCATACTTGTTTTGCCATCTTTTTCAACTGTTTTAAGGCTGTTTTTAAAGTATAAAAAACTCTGCTTTTGAGGCATAAAAATGGTAGTTTGAGTCTTTGTGGGTTAGGGGGTTATTCCCCCTTTTTGTTCCTTAGCTTGTGAAGCTTTTTGTGCCATCTTTCTTCACCTTTACATCAAAATTTTTGGGCCTTATAACCACTGAAAATTAGAGTAATTTCAGTGGTAAAAACTTTGTTTTGAAGTCCAAAATAGGAGGGGTTAGCCTCCCCTCCTTGTATCTTGTTTGCATGCCTAGATAGCTTAACATGTGAGCATGTTTTTCTAGCATTTTGTAACTTGATCTCAGCATGTTTTTGATATTGTTTTAATTGGTTTTACTCTGTTTTGAGTTGGTTAAGTCCTTTGAGCCTTGTATGGCATTGTTGTGGTGCAATTCCCTTCACTAGCTTAGTGTTTTTGGGCTTTGAGCATCATTTGTATGGCTTGGATGCATGTTTTAATGCTTTTTCATGCCTAATTCCAACACCTAAATATCTGCAACCTCCCTCACTTCTTCAATTTTTTCATTTGCTTTGAGAGTTGTTTAGCCTTCGGGTTGTGTTTAAGCTTGAGATCGAGGTTCATGCTAAATGGTTTCAATCCTCTTTTGAGGGATTCTATTAATCAAAGGCATAACCTCTCTCTTGCCTTAAAAATCATCCTTTGGTTGACACCTCTTCCATTAGAGGACACTCATCTTTGGACTAATCAATTAAAGAATGGATTGGTAAGCTAAAATGGGTAAATAAAAATGAACAAGTAAAAGAGGCAAGATAAAGCATCTTTCATGTTGCATTGCATGTGTTCGGATCGGACATTAATTCGAACATGAGGAAAATGGGACGTTTCATACTCAAAGTGATGAAACGTGTCACTTTCCTTGGTCACCATCACCCTTGATCATGCATGATAGGGTAATGGTTTTGTTGAGTCTTGTTTTGCACTCATTAAGCTTGTACAAGCTTGGTTCCTTAGCCATCATGCATGGAAAATGCTTCGTTGATGGTTCGAGGGCCAAGAATTACACTCCTTTGAGCTTGGTAATGATAAGGAGAGTAACAGTGCACACAAACCTTGAGAATACACTGCTTTGCCTCTGTTTGCTCTCTGTTGCAGCAAAAAAAGAAGTTTGGGGCAGGGGGTGGCTGACCGGCCACCAGCAGTAGCCAACGGCCACCAATGGTAGCCAACCGGCCATCAATGAAGAAAGTTGCTCAGTGTGTTCCTAAAGGGGAGCAGAGGTGTTCTGGAAGTTGGTGCAATTTTCAGTGATCAAAAATGTGCAAACAGAGGCTGCAATGGCAAGGTGGTGGCATTTTCGAGTGGAGAAGTCAAGCATGCATGCATCCCTCGCCCCTCAAGCCCTTTTAATTGCTTTATTTAGTTAATTAGTGGTAACTAATTTACTTGCTTTGTAATTAGTTAGTGCTAATTAATTCGTTTTCTAATATTTAATTAGCTTAGAATAGTTAGTTTAATATCGTATTGTAATAGTTAGTCTAATTAGCTTAGCTTAGATTAGCTTAGCTCTTTTTCATTCGGACCCTTCTTCGCGAGGGCATAATGTTGTAATAAGTGTGCGTACGTGTTTGTATGTCTTCCGACCCCACGTCTTTCTCCCTTTCATTTAATCGCTTTTAATGGTTAGATTAGGAACATTTTCAATTAGCATACCTTATGCTTGCATGCTTGCATCCATTCATTTGTCTTGCATGCACCGAGGCTCAGCACATTATTCAAACTGCATCATAATTTCAATACTTTGATGAATACATGCTTAGACGCATGCTATCAAATTGTTGCAAATCATATGCCATCTTAGTAGCCGAGCCTATTAATTGCATTATTGCATATGTTGCATTAGGCATCTTAACATAGTTAGGAATAATGCATTCTTTCTAACTTATTTCTTTCCTAGCTTGGAGAACTAGGTAAGTTTTACGCTTTAGCATATCGCATGCATGTTGATGATGCCATGATTAGCATGCTTGTCATGAGGCTATGTGCTTAAATGCTAAACTGCATAAATGCCTATGGATGAAGGCTTGTTGTTTGAATTGGAACGATTCAACAAATGTGCGTTTTAAGCCCACCTTGTTTGGTGGCAAATCCGCATCTTTAAGCCCACTTACAGGTGGCAAATTCAAACTATTTTCGAAAACAAGCATGAGTTGAAAGGTTCCAATCCTTGCAATTTAGTCTATACTTGCTTGTGCGCATCACATAGTAAGGTTAGATTAATAATCTGAACAAGAACACATAATGTTTATAAAAAGCATATCATGATTAGTAGAGGCCGATCTTTGATCGGGCGAGCGGAGCTGCTCAATTCATGACCTTCCCCTCTCGTACCTAAGTTCCCGAGCTAAGGCAACTTTGGTGATGATGGACACTGTAGACGCGCCCGCGGGGGACCTCGGCTACAGCTCGGACTCGATTTTTGTCGCGGTTCTAAATCTGAACCAAAGAGTCCGAATCCGGCAAATCGTTTTGAAGAAAAACAGATTTTTGAAAAAGTAGTGCCAAACATGGACTGCTTTTGCCAGATTACAGAGTCGCCACCTAAATATTTTTTAAAATGGGAAATTTAGGAAACCCTGACTCGGTGCCGAAGGCCACGTGTCCGTCATCACCAAAGTGACTTGGCTCGGGAGCTTGGGTACGATCGGGGAAGGTCAGCTATGAGCACCCCCTTTCGCCCGGTCCGAAGACCGGCCTCTACTAACCGTGATATCCGTTTTTGAAAACTTTATGCGTTCTTATTCCAGTTATTGGCCTAGAATTACTATGTGATGCGCACAACACAAAAGTATAGACTAGATTGCCTAATTTGGAAATACACATTGCGTATCCGTTTTGTCTCGAAAAACGTGTTGGTTTTTGTGCTACTCGCGAGTAGGCTAAAATTCGGATTTCAACGAGTTGTTCCAACTCAGGCAATCCAACCTCCACCCACAGGCATTCAAACAGTAATATCACATATAAGCATTTAGCCGCATGGCAATCCTATTGTCATGGCGAACATTCACACGCATGCGATATGCTAAAGCAATAAAAACTTACATCGTACTCCGTGCCAAAACAATAACCCGGTTAGCAAACATGCATGACCTAGTTCATGTTAAGTGGCTAATGTAACACATACAGGAGTGTAATCTAAACAGGCTCGGCTAACCCTAAACATGGCACATGAGATGCAACAACTATCACGTATTCAATTTGGAATTGAAAGTACGATGCAGTTTGTATGATGTACCGAGCCCGGTGCATGTAAGCAAATGCATGAATGCACGCATGCATTGCATAAGGTATGCTAATTTAAATGTGCCCTAATCTACCATCGAAAGCGGGTAAATAAAAGGGATAGAAAGAAGTGGGGATTGGAAGACATACACCCACTCACACACACTTATTACAAATTCGCCCTCGCTCGGAGGGACCAAAACAATAATATACAGTCCCGAATAATAAATCAACTATCCTAGCTAATTAATTATTACAGACCCTTAATTAATTAACAAATTAATTAAACTACTGAAAGCAGTAAAAGGCCTCGGGAGAGGGATGCACGCATGCTCGAATTGGCTTCACCCGGAAACTCGCTGCCATAGCACTGTTGCCTCTGTTTTACACTGTCTGCCTCTCTAAAGACTGCCAAAGTCCTGAAACATGCTCCTTACACACTGTAGAATACCATCGGCTGGCTGAAATGCCCACCGGCCATAAGGAATGTCCACCGGCTGTTGATGAAGATATCAGCCATTCACAAATGGCCGGTCGGCACTATATGTTGCCGGTCGGCAGGAAATTCCTGCAGAAGACAGTTTTGACAGCAACAAAGGACAGACAGTGTATGGCATGCAATTTCAAGCAAATGTGTGCACCAACACATCCCTTATCATGATTTTGGCTCAAAGGGATATGTGCCTCGGTTCTCGGACCACCAATCACGCATTTCCATGCATGATGGCCCAAAGAACCAAGAGGGCAATTTTGATTTCAAATGCATGCAATGCAAACAAGCACATAAGGGGTGCTAAGCCTCCATCACACTTCACTTCAAGAGGCCTAACATGTATGCCAATGTGATGCAATCCTAGACATGGCAACTAGTATGCAAAATGGCAATATATGGCAAACATACAAGTAAGCACACAAGGCAAGCATGCAAACCACATGGGGGATGGACTTAAACATGGATTAGGCAGCTCTAAGTAGGCCTAAAACAGTGGCCAAATGGACCAAAAGGTAGACAAACATCCATGCAACATGCAAGCCAAAAGGCCTAAGGCTAAGGCACAAAGTAGAGCATTCAACCACCCCATACATGACCATTCATGGCACATATCAAGCAACCAAAAACAGATTTTCAGCATGCTAAAATACACCTAAAACTCACACACATGGCATCCCAAAAGCTCTAAACACACAAGGCCTATTCTTAGGCATAAAAGGACACACCTTTGAAGCATGAAAGAGATGACAAGCACAAACATGTGAGCATGATTTAGGGACTGAAATGTGATCTAAAATGATGCCAAATCATGAGATCAAGGCAAGCTAAACATGCTAGAGATTCACACACCCCAAGGCTAGCAAGCCAAAATGCAAAGTGACTATATAAGGCATGTCATGGATGGCCTAAACAACCAAAAACAGATCTTATACATGGAAAAACAAGCACATTTTCAGTTTATGACCAGCCACAAAAACAAAAGCCAGATAGGCTAACAAAGCATGCAAAATTACGGTAAATAGAAGAGATTTCAAAGCAAGTAGCACATGGAGTATGCAAACAATGTTGAGCCCTTCAACAATGTTGAAGAAGGGCCCAAAATAAGCCTACTTTCAGCTTACATTATGCCTCAAAACAGATTATAAATCAGCCAAATATACTATGCAAGAATAGTGGCATACAAGGGGGTAAAGAGATAGGTGCTAAATGCAATCACCAAATGGCAAGGGGTCCTCAATCAAACATGAAGAGGACCCCAAAATAAGACTACTTGAAGTTTAGGTCGGAGCCCAAAAGTGCTTGCAAGCAAGGCTTAGATATGGATCAAGAAAAGGCTAGAAAAGGGAGAATGAGAGCTCACCCTTGAAGATTACCCTTTTGGTTGCTTCTTGGCTTGAGTTGCAGCACCTTTGGCCTCTGAAAAACTTCTCCAAGCTGCTGTGATGGAGTAGTGGTGGTAGTGCTATGGGTTGGTGAAAGAATGGCCAAGAATAATGGACTTTTAGAGGCAAAAGAGTGAGATATAGAGAGAGATAGAAGGTTTTATCTATCTATATCAGATATATATCTATATATCTCTGGTTTTTGTTCCAAAACTCTAACCCTAGACAAAGGAGAGGAAGCCTTCCTTATATAGGCAATGTAAGGCTCTTAACTTAATGGCTAAGCAAAGAGAGGGAGGTTCAAGAGGTGCAAGAGGTTCTTGGCTTCTAAGAGAAGCTAATACAGCTGGCCAAGCTTCTCCAAGAAGCTTGGCCAAAGGTTCAAGCTCCTAGAGGAGAGAGGGGTCAAAGGGCTCATAAGGGTGCAAAATGTGCACATGCATGCACGTGGATGTGGTTCTGTGCATCCCAGCTGGCACAGCTGGTATGCACTAAGCTTGGGGGGTGCAAAGGGTTCAGGTCGGCCAGAAGGTTTGATCATCGGCCAAAATAAAGTGCCGGTCGGCACTCTTTTCTGCCGGTCGGCTAAATAGAGTGCCGATGGATGATTCCTTGGTCAAAACATGGCCGGTGGGTATGCAAATCGAAGCCCCGGAAGTTAGCTTTCCAATGGCGCAAACCTTGCATCAAAATTCCTCCTGTGCAAAAAGTTATGCCCTTTTCCGTGAAGTCGCGCAGACTCGATCCAACCGGGATGATCCCCTGCTTCAACCCAACATATCTCCTCCACCCGGACTTGGATGTAGGAGATTCTTGAACCAAAAGTGAAGCCCCGGAAGTCTTATTTCCAATGGTGGTGGCCTCATAGTTTAAATCCAAGCATGCCGATGAACAGGCTTGATTCAGCGAGGGCTGCTCGACTCGCTTCTACCCGGATCTCTGCCGATCTTCTCCCAAACCAGTTTTCTCCTCTCCTTTCCCCTTTTCTTCAACTCCAAACCCCTAGACAAAGTGTTTGGAAAGATTTGCCTCTCTTCTTGCCGAAGAAACTGAACCTGTGCCCTGCACATCTCTCAACACCGAGCAAACTATCAGTAATGCCCAAGTCTTGAGGGCGGTCAAAAATGGGGTGTCTACAGACACGTGGCCTTTGGCACAAGTCAGGGTTTCCTAAATTTTCCCAAAATAAAAATATTTAGGTGGCGACTCTATATCTGGCAAAGCAGTCCAATTTTTGCATTATTTGATTGAAAATCAATTTTCCAAAACAATTTGCCGAATTTGGACTCTTTGGTGATTATCAATTTCAGATTACACTTGTGAGATTAGATTCAGAACCGCGGGAGTCTGAACTGTAGGACCAATTTGAGCTTCCAAAACGGGGCGCGAAAAAGTCGAGCTACAACCCCATCGACAAGTATTCCATCCAGGTGTACCTATACATATAAAGGCCTTAGATGCTTAATCAATTCTTCCCTAGGCTTTTGCAGCACTACTTGGTCTCCATTGACAGACTTGATCATTTTAATTGGCCTTACTATTTTGGCTTAGTTTCTGCTATCTGGGCCATTGCTTCTGTAAAGTCTTCAACATCACCAACCAAATGTGTTGGTTGGTCTGGTCTGGCCTGAAAACTCTTAGGAATGTCCATAATCACATTACAATCAATAAAGGAAAAACTACCAAACTGAATGGCTATCTTTTCCCCAAAATCTCCAGAACTTTTTGACATAACCTCAACTTTTTCCATATCGACAGGCTCGTCATCTTGACCTTAGGAGCCACTTCTTCACTACCTTTCATGGCCTCATCGTCCACTTGCAGTTCTTTTTCTAACTCTCTAATTCTTTGTCTTAGTAAAGCCTCATCTATGATGGGTATAGGTGTTTCACATGCTATCGATGGCTTGGGAACTTCTTTGATGTCATCTCCTAGTGTCAACACTACTACATTCTTTCTGTAGACCAAGTCAGGTTTTGAGCCCTTGGTGGTTTTAGGCCCTAATTTTCAAGCTTGGACATCATTGCGTGAAACTTCTTCTACTCCCTTCTTTTCTATGTTCTTGTCTCACCTATAGGTCTCCATCCACCCAGGAGGACGCACCACCCCCTGCCAACCATAATGTGGTGGTACTAGGGGCCTGATCATTCTGGGCTACTCCAGTCCTAACTCCCCAACTGGCCTAAGTTCTACTGCACCACTAAATGGCCTGGTACCCATGCCTTTCTCTGGCCTCTTTTCCAAGCCATGCAAATATGTTCTGGCCTCTTGATTATAGGACCTCTGGGCCCTAAAGTTTCTCGGCTGGCCACTCTATTGCTGTTTGTGCTGCCTCAAATATGTTTTGACTGCACTAGCCCCTCCAAGTAAGGGTTCACTAGTACTCCTTGATAAAAGAAGAGTCCATCCTACTCCCCATACTCTACTACCTCAGTGGTGTAAACACTTGGGTCTATCCTATCATATAACAACTCTGCATCATTAAAAATCTGCAAACCATCTTGGCTTATGGTGTTAAAACCTTAGGCCACAATCCTTCATCTGCTTTTGTACTTTGTCGGCTACAATGGCCTGTGTTTTTTCTCTTTCAGTTCCACACCTGAAACATACAAAGTGGTCCTGATGGACCATTGGCTTCTTTCCTTCAGCCAGAAGTTCTTTTCTCAGGTTATGAATTCTTTCCAGCTCACTCAATAACACCCTTGGATTCTTGGTTTGATCATTCAGCCTGGTAGACACCATGTTTATGTCTACCACGTTTATGTCTACCACTTCTGGAAAAGGATTCCCATCGACAGCCATGATCCATTTGTCCTTCTCAACATATTTTAGCATTCCTTTCTAAATCACGTCCAGCACACAATTTTGAAAAGTTACATAATTATTAGTTGAATGTCCAACTAAATTATGCCGTTTACAATATTCTTTGTCAATTCTATCTTTTTCCTTTGGGATGCTATGGCTTGGGGATAATGTCAAAAACTTCCCAGTCAACAGCTCATCGAATAAAGCATTTGCCTTTAATAAATCAAAGGAGTACTGTCGATTGGTCATTGGCACATTTTTCCTAGCTGGCTAAATAGAAGGCATGTTTACTGGTTTCTCTACCTTTTTTAAGGCTTCACAAGTCATTGGTGTCTTGCCAATTATTTGATCAATATCTATGTCTATTTCTGTTTCTAATTCAATGTCCTGGTAATACATTCCTAGGGTAGCAGCCCTTCTTTACTATTCTTCTCTAAGAATGGACTCATAACTGGTTGCCCTATATGGCAATTCAAACAAATCTCTAAATTCCATTCCTTCAAATTTTTTCTTAGCTCAAAATCAAGACCATTCTGGACCAATCTTATCACTTCTATCTCAGGCATATAAACATGGCACCTTGTAGACACCCCATTTTTGACCATCCGCAAGACTTGGGCGCTTTGTCCTGAGCATTCGATGATAAAAGTGACGTTGTCAATGGTTCAAATTCTCAATGAAGGATTCTAGGTTCAAGCTCTAAAACAATCCCAAAACCTTCATATTTACATTGTTCTTACCTCAGAGGTCCCTTTTTGAACATTGTGCCACCCTACACTGAGCCTGAACTAGAGGAACATGGGAACACATAGGGACCCAGCCGTGCTTCATTGGGGGACCCGTGGCCATTTGGGGCCGGCCGTGCTTCTTTGGCAAAAAACACTGTTCTGGGCGAGAATCAGCCAACTATCTAGTTTTGAAGATATCTGTGACCTGTTTTGCTCAAATTCTATAAATACGAGCTGATCCCACTATGTTGTGGGTTAGAAAAATTTCAAAGAAGCTAAAACACCCTTGAGAGCTCCTTCTTCCTTGACAAGCCATCTTTGAGATATTATATCATCTTTAAACCATATCTATACATCATATACACCCTTAGAGCTAGACCTTAGAGCCTTGGTTGAGCCTTGAGAATCATAATTCAACCTTGAGAGTGTGCTAGGACCAAGTTTGGTTTACAACCAAAGCTTGCTCTCTTCAAGAGGTATAAGCTTGTCACCTTTTCTCTTGCTTTCATTTGTGTCTCTTTCTATCTATTTCTTGTGTTTTGTTCTGGTTTGAATCCATTACAAGTGTTGGAACTTGGGTTTGAATAGCTACTAAAGGTAGAGAGGGTTAACGCCCTTGCTTGCACCTTACTTCATAGCTCATCCCTTTGTTTTTTGCACTCTTTTCCTTGACTTTCAAACTGATTTTCAGAGTTTAAAAAGGCTGAAAAACATGGTTTAAAGGTTCAAAAAGTAGAGGGGTTAGCCACCTCTCCTTACTAGTTTTGTACCTCCTTACTTTTGGCTATGCTTTGTGTTCTTTTAACAAGATTTTAGTCACTATTTTTTTACATATTAGGGGTTATCTAGGGCTGTTTTATTTCATTTAATTAGTTTATTCTTTGAATATTTGCTTGCTGTGTTGTACGTCTTAATGGCTTCGGTTGTTTAGGCCTTAAACACTGCGTCATTCAAGTTGATAGCTTTCTTCACTTCGTTTCCATATCAAGAGTCTCATTCTAATAATCAACTTCGCATAATCATTTATATACCCTCCCTCTTTTCTTCTTTTCTTTTGTTTGAGAGTTATTTCAAATGATCGATTATTATTTAAAGCATGAGAAAAAGACCTATGCTCAATGGCTTAATCTCTACGGAGGTTCATCGTCAAGGTGTGGTCTCTCTTGCATGCTAAGAATCACTTCTCATTTGACATTTCTTCTCATTTGGTGGACTTAAATATCACTTTTGGACTAATCGATTAAGTAACGGAAAGGTAAGTCAAAAAGGGCTAAAATTGGCTTAAAATCAACGAAACCAACATAAAGAAAATGTTTAGAATTAGTCAGCTTCGGGCAGATCTTATGCCGAGTCCATCGCTTCGAGGATTGTCACTTATCAATCCATGATATTTCGATGAGACTTGAGGTGTGTCTACATCCCTTTTGGAGCCTCCATGATAAGAGGGAGAGGTGGTCATCTTCATTGTATTTACTAATTGTTTTGTCCAAATTGTGTTCGAAATCATCAAGCCATCAACTTGTGCCTATTGATGGTTTCGGACTCGCATTCACTCTTCTCTTGAGTTTCATGATAGAGGAGAGCAGAAGGAACAAACATGGTTTAAAGTTGCTCTGTCAGCACTGTTTTTATCCCAGAGCACAAAAGCATATTTTTACATGAAATTAGGGCACGACCGGCTATTTTTGGACCCTGCCAGGCCTCATTAGGGGCCGGCCAGCCTCCGATATTTGGTAAACAGTGAATTTTGGTAGAAACAGGAGGCAATGGCTGAGGGTGAAACAGAGCAGTTTGGGCAGACAGAGCAGTTTCTGAACACTGTGCATGCGATCATTGTGCATTCTCATTGTTGCTTATATTAATCTTATTATTATAATTATCATTGTTGTATTGGTTGTAATTGTTATAATATCCTTGTTGTAATAAAATTAGCTAGCTAGTTATTCAAACGTGTAATAAGTAGTTAGTTTAGTTAATTCATTATTCATTCGGTATTGTAATAGTTAGTTTATTCAGACATTCATTCAGATCCTCTTGCACGAGGGTAAATATGTAATAATTGTGTATGTCTTCCAATCCCCGTTTCTTTCTCTCTTTTACTTCCTCGCTTATGATGGGTTGCATAGAGCATCATGTTTCCTTAGCATTTTCTATGATTTGCATCCATTAGTCTTGCATGCATTAGGGTTCGACTCATCATACTAACCAACGTCAATTTCGATTTCATTTCTTGAAAACGTGCTTTATCACATGCCTTGAATTGACCCATATGCCACGCTAGTAGCCGAGCTTATCATTTACATAATGTGTGTGTCGCATTAGTCATATGGCATTATTTAGGAGCATGCATTTCTTCTAATTATTTTTGTTTTATTTGGCTTGCCTCGGAGTACTAGGTGAGCATTTCTTGCTTTAGCATATCACATACGTGTGATTGTTGCCATGTCAAGCATGATTACCATGAGGCTAAGTGCTTAATTGATATACCCGTTTGACGGCCTATGGATGAAGGCTAATTATTCAAATTGGGATAGTTTGATCAAACGTAAATATGAACCCACTTTTTCAAGTGACACATGTTTAAAACAATTTTCAAAACAAACATGAAATCAAATTGTTCCAAATTTTGCAAATTAGTCTATACTTGTGTGCATCACATAGTAAAGATAACATAATATTCGGAACAAAAGCATATAATGTACATAAAAAT
The DNA here is from genome assembly GCA_030407325.1 of Camellia japonica. NCBI lineage: Eukaryota > Viridiplantae > Streptophyta > Magnoliopsida > Ericales > Theaceae > Camellia > Camellia japonica. The sequence goes on along the minus strand of JAPPVO010000059.1, from coordinate 167,741,974 downwards.
CACATCATGATTAGTAGAGGCCGATCTTTGATCGGGTGAGTGGAGTGCTTAATTCATGACCTTCCTCTCTCATACCTAAGTTCCCGAGCTGAGACACTTTGGTGATGACGGTTAAGTGGCCTTTGGCACAAGTCACGGGTTTCCTAATTTTTCCAAAAAATATTTAGGTGACGACTCTAAAATCTAGCAAAGCAGTCCATTTTTGGCATTTTTTATTCAAAATCGATTTTCCAAAAGATTTGTTGGATTTGGACTCATTTGTGTTTATCTATTTCACATTGCACTTGTGAAATTAGATTCAGAACCATGGGAGTCCGAACTATAGGGCTAATTGTATCCGCATGGAGCACGAAAAGCAAGCTATTTCTAGCTTTTTTGAACCTGTCAATGTACTGTTCTGCAGATTCCCCTTGTTTTTGTCTAAATTTAACTAAATCCATCATACTAATATATGGCTTAGTTGTGTAAAACTGAGCTTGGAACTTGCCTTTCATGTCCTGCCATGTGAGTACTGAATTTTTTGGTAGGTTAATAAACCAAGTGAAGGCTACTTTTGATAATTAATGCGGAAAAAGCCTAAGTTTTAAGTTATCTGAGTTAGCCTCCCCACACTGCATGGTAAACCTTCCTATATGCTCTATGGTCGACTGCCTCTATTCCCCAAGTAAATAGGGAGAATTCAAGCATCTTAAAGTTTCTAGGAAGAGGGTTCTCATTTACCCAATAAGGATACGGTTTTCTAAACATTGGCCTATTAGGCCTCCTTAGGCCTGGACCATACATTTCTTGAATTATTTCCATGATCTGATGTCTATTAACCTGGGTTGGTTCAATGTGTGGCTTCTCATAATAGGTGCCATACCCTATCCCTTCATTCATTAGCTGAAAGTTTGGTGCAACAAACCCCTCATACAACTAGAAATGCTGCTGTCGAGGTGGGTGCAGACCAACATCTCCTTTCTCCAAATGTCGAGGGGGTGGTCCAGGCCCTCGTTGTGGCTCATAATTTCTAAAGCCCTATTCTTGGTATACTTGCTGCCTAGGTCTTTGGTTGCCTCTTGGCCTGGGTTACATAGTTTGGTTATCTAAACCTTTGGTCAACAAAGTTGTCCTACCCTAATCTTGGTCTATCGATAGCAGGTTCCTCATATCTAGGGGCTCCAAACTGCCCCTTGGCATAGGCCTGGCCATGTCATTTACTGGTTCCTCCTGTTCTGGGAGCTAATTTTGCCCCCCTTGCATTGGTCTATTATTCATTTCAAAAGTTGGGTTATAATGTGACTTCCCTTCCAAGGCCTCTCTTTGAGCAGTAGGCCTAGAGGGACCAGATTGCCCTCCATAGTTGATGTTAATTTTAGGTTCCTTATATGTCTGATTAGGGTTCATTTGAAACCTCTCTTGCTCTTCCTCTTGGAGAGTTGGAAGCCTATAAAAAGAGGCACTACCCTAATGAACTTTACTTGCCTTAGGAGTTTGAAATTGTACCTTAGTCACTTGTGCTTCCACTTTGGCTGGTGGTGGGGGACTAGGAGTGGGGCTGAACCCCCAAGCATTCTAAGCTTGGCCCTCATACTTTTTGTGAGATGTTCTGGCCTTATTTCGAATGTGTGGCCAAGCTGGGCAATCATTTGTTCATCCACCAGGCCGTGGTATTAGCCTCCATTAGTTTGTCCTAACCATTTTTCAGCCTTTCCCATACCTAGCTACCACTGATTGGCTGTTCACGATGACCTCCATGTCTTCCTCAAACTCGGGAAAGCTAGTAAGGACACCTGTGTCCTTAGCAGGCCTCTTACTTGGATCCCAAAAAGGCCTAACTCATCAACAACTCTCCTGCTGGCATCAATAGTCTCAGTTTTTTTCAACTTTCTTCTTCACCATTACTCCAAGTTAGAAGGAGTCCCACTGGGCCAATTTATTTTAGCAAAAAATCAGTTCAAGCCCAATAGACAGTGATTGATCGACAAACTCAAACAAATTTTTAAATAAACATAAAAAAGATCTGACTTTATGGTTGAGTTCTATGCCTTAAACAGATTAAGAACTTCTCTGGCTTTAATTAAGTAAAGAAGGTTTTGAACATAAAAGAATATGTATTTATTCAATTAAATTGTCACTTGCTATTAGTTACAAGAACTTAAACAAGAACAAAGAAATGAAAAATACAGCAATCGATAGAAAGAAGAGAAATGAGGGTTGGAAAATCTACTAGTTTAATCTACTCCTAAAATGGCTAATTTAAACAACTCCTAAATAACTCTTTGCGAGTGTGATTGATGGTTGTTGATCTCATTCTCTTCTTTCAGCCCTCTTTTATACTTGACTTCTGGCCTGGCTCTTGATCCTGATCCTCCTTGATTATCTGATTTCCTTCATATCTATCCCCACATTCTAAGAACTGCATCTTTTGAATTTTGAATTCTTTCTTGATTTTCTGCCAGCATCATCCTTATCTTTCTATCCCTAACACCTCTTCATGCCATGTCAGTCGCTTTTACCAATCTTGTCACGTCATCCTTATGCCCTGTCAGCATTCTATTGACAGAAGACTCCTAAATTTTAGCACCAACAAATACATAAAACCATGGCCAAAACAATAGTTGATGATGGTGAAATTTACAAAGCCAAGACTAAAGCTTTTTTTTTTTTTTATCTGATTTTTGTTTCTTGATGTTTTTCTTGATGGGTTTGTGTTTTTTGGGTGAATTTTGTGAGGTGGGTTTATGAAATTTTGGGTATTTCAAGTGTTAAAATCAAATCTTTGAACCACCCACCTGGTCATTGAAATTGTTTAGTGAGAGGTTCATGATTTTGAGACCAGACAGAGGAGGGAAATCAAGTGAGATGTTGGCATTGGCTTAGCCGTCGTTGGGGTTGTGGGTTTGCATAGGTTGTAGGGGAGTTTTCTTTTTCTTTTTTAATTGGACTCCCATGAAGAAATGTAAATTCTAGTTTTTGATCATGTAAGAGTTTGCATAATTAATCTTAGGATTAGTAAATTTTTTTTTTTTTTTCTAGATTCTTGTATTTGTTATTGGGCCACACCAGAAAATAAATCTGACATTCTCCCACTTGGCCCATTAAGTTGATTATGATGCAACTATGAGTTTTTTGAAAATATATGATTTATAAAAATTTTGACTCATTGGATTCTACACTAAAAATTTTGACACGTGATCACGAAATTTTAAAAATAGCCAATAAGCTCAGATATATTAGAGACTATAATACTATGATTACTTTAGATCACCAATGTGAGTCATAGCGGTTATATAGCATTTATGTTATATTTCCTTCTATGCACCACACCATCGATAACCTTCACTAACCCAGTCCATTATCGAGATATGTAATTATTTGCTTAAAAGGCTCTTGTAATTTGTCTTGTTAAGACATTTCTTGTTTATCAATATTCAAATTAATGTGTACACACACTTTTAAAATAGGAAAAATATAAACAAAATTATTATTTTGCAAATAGTGTCAAATAAAAAAAAGCACTCATGATTAACCATACACATCATGGGTTTCTTAAAAGACCCATCCTGATAACATGCTCTTTGTATGTCTTTGGTGGCAATCCTTTTGTGAATGGATCAGCAATCATAAGAGAGGTGCTTAAGTTTTCAATTAATACTTGTTATTTCTTGACTCTTTCTCTAACAACTAAGTACTTTACTTCCATGTGTTTGGAACCACTGGAGTACTTTCCATTCTTAGAGAAGAAAACTGTTGTGGTATTGTCACAATATATCTTCAATGGCCTGGCAATTAAGTCAACAACACCAAGTCCTGAGATGAAATTTCGCAACCATAAAGCATGATTTGTAACCTCAAGCATGCCACAAACTCAGCCTCCATAGTACATGAAGCAATAGTGGACTGCTTCACACTCTTCCATGAAATTTCTCCACTAGCTAATAGAAAAACAAAACCTGATGTAGATTTTCTACTATCAAGGCAACCAGCAAAATCTAAGTCTGAGTATCTGGTCACTTCGAACTATTCTGATCTCCTATAGGTAAGCATATAGTCCTTTGTTCCCTGAAGATATCTCATAACCTTCTTCACTACTTTCCAATGTTCTATTCTAGGATTACTTTGGAATCTTCACAACATTCCAACTATAAAACTAATATCTGGCCTAGTACATGTATAGGCATATATCAAGCTCCCTACTGCTGATGCATATAGAATGTCCTTCATTTGTTTTCTTTCCAAATCATTCCTTGGTCACTGTTTTTCACTTAATTTATCACCCTTCATGATGGGTGCATCATCAACTGAACAAAACTATATATTGAATCTCTCTAAAACACGATCAATATTTGCTTTCTGAGATAGTCCTAGTAATCCTCGAGATCGATCCCTAAAGATCTCTATGCCAATAACATAGTTTGCCTCAGCTATATCGACCATTTTAAAGTTCTTAGAAAGATATTCCTTGGTTTCATGCAATAAGCCAAGGTCATTACTAGCTAACAAAATGTCATCCACATATAGCACCAAAATAATGAACTTACTTCCACTAACCTTTAGATATATGCACTAATCAACTGCATTTTCTTTAAATCTGAAGGAGGTAATGGTATCATTAAATCTTAAATACCATTGCCTGGAAGCTTGTTTAAGGCCATATATGAATTTCTTTAATTCGCAAGCTAAATGTTCTTTACCTTTCTTTGCGAATCCTTCTGGCTGCTCTATATAAATTTCTTCATCCAAATTCCCATTTAGAAAAGCAATTCTCACATCCATTTGATGCAACTCTAAGTCGTAATGAGCTACCAATGCTAGGATGATTCTAAATGAGTCCTTCTTAGATACTGGAGAGAATGTCTCTTTATAGTCTATGCCTTCTTTTTTAGTAAAACCCTTGGCAACAAGTCTGGCTTTAAATCGTCAATATTGCCTTTTGCGTCGCGCTTGGTCTTGAAGACCCATTTACACCCAACTTTTTTACAATTATTAGGCAAATTCAATGAGATCCCAAACACCATTTTGTTCGATGAATTTTAACTCTTCATTTATAGCATTGACCCATTTAGTAGAACTATCACTATTCATGGCTTGTGAAAATGAGACTGGATCTTTGTTAATCCCAACACCAAAATCAGATTCTTGTAGATACACCATGTAATCATCTGGAATAGCAAACTTTCGTCCCCTTTGAGATCTTCTCAAAACTGCCGGTTGTGGTGGTTCTACAATATTTTCAATGGTGGTATCTTCATGAAGTGGTAAAACATGAGATGGTGAAGGATTTTCATTATGTTGTTCGTTTCCCTCAACATATGGAATAGTCTGAGGAACAACAATTTTTCGATAAGGGTCAAATGTTGGCACATCCACCCTAATTTCCTCGAAATTCACCACTCGTGTTTTTTCACTCCCACTAATTTCACCATTCTCTAGGAATCTAGCATTACTAGTCTCCACTATCCTCGTACTGTGATTAGGACAATCAAATTTGTACCCTTTAGACTTCTCTGGATAACCAATGAAATATCCAGATGGAAAATAAGTGAGAGCACTAATTAGTGCTACCACTAATGATGTGGCAGTGGGCCCCACCATGAATGATTTGATGTTTTGGTCTTGGTGTTGTATTTTTTTTCTTTTTTTATTGTGTGTCGTGTCATTAGTGGTCTTTTTAGAGCTCCAAAATTAGTGGTCTCTATCATTGTTGACGTAAGTGTCTCAAACTAGGTTTCCTACTAGTTCACAACTTAAAAGGAGTTGTTGGGACTGCCTGACTAGGAACCCTATTTAAGATATACATTACAGTCTTTAAAGCTTCACCCCACAGTGAAATGGGTACAATTGAATAACTTAACATAATTCTAACCATATCTTTAAGTGTACGATTACACCTTTTAGCAACTCCATTCTGCTGTGGCATACCAAGCATTGTATATTAAGCACGAATGCCTTTCTTTTCTAAGAATTTGGCAAATGGGCTATAATTTTGGCCTAACTCATCATATTTACCATAATATTCACCACCCCTGTCTAGTCTCACTATTTTGACCTTTCTATCTAATTGTCTCTCGACTTCAGTTATGTACAATTCAAAGATGTCAACAGCTTGAGACTTTTCATGAATTAGATACACATATCCATAACATGAGAAATCATCTATAAATGTGATGAAATATTTTTCACCACTAAGACATGGGATGTTGAGTGGCCCGCAAATATCTATATGAATTATCTTAAAAAGCTCATTACTTCTTGTGGCACCTTTCTTGGTGTGTTTGGTTTGCTTTCCTTTGATGCAATTCACACATATCTCAAAATCAGTGAAGTCTAGGTTTTTCAAAATCTCATTCTTTACCAATTTTTCAATTCTATTTCTAGAGATATGCCCCAACCGTCTATGCCACAAGATTGAGGATTTTTCATTAATTAGACCACATTTTAAACCAATATTCGAATGCAGAGTTACTAATGATTGTGCAAACTCATGATTTAAGGTAATTTTATATAAACCATCACATAAATTACTAGAACCAATTATTATTGAATTAAACATTAAATTAAATTTTTCACAACTAAATAAAACTGAATATCCAACATGATCTAATTTGGATAACGAAACTAAATTCCTAGAAATTGAAGGAACATAAAAAGTGTCTTCTAGATCCATCTGATGACACCCATCTCTAAGATCAGTCGATAGGTTTTTACAGCTATGACTTCAGCTTTGAGACGGTTCTCCATATAGACAAATCTTTCACTTTCCTTCGATTTTCTAGTTGAGAGGTATCCCTACATGGAATTTGTAATGTGGTTCGTGGCCCCAGAGTCAATCCACTAAGTGTTAGAAGGTATTTCAGCAAGATTTGATTCATAAGAAACAAAAGAAAATTTCTTACATTTCTTTTCAAACCAAGCATTTCGTTTGCTATAGTCTTTCTTCACATGTCCCTTCTTGCCACAAAAGTAGCATTTGACAGTGAAACCATTCTAAGCCTAATTTTCTTCCCCAGGCCCATTCTTTTTCTTTATAGCTCCATGAGTTATAGCCAATGTAGTTTGACGTCTTTCCTCCCTCAATATTAGTCAGCTCATTCAAACTCCACTTATCTTTGTTGGTGTTATAGTGAATTTTGAATGCACCGAACTTTGATGGAAGTGAGTTGAGAATAAACTACACGAGAAAAGTTTCATCAACTTGCATCTCTAAAGTTTTAAGCTTTGCAGCTTTGTCAGCCATATTGAGGATGTGATCCTCCTGAACTCCTCGGTTGCCATCATATTTCATTGTTGTCAATTATACCATAATAGTGCTAGTAAGTAGAGGGACGCCCAATGCAAAAGAGTACAATGAGGTGGGAACTGTCACTGAAATAAGATAGAACATATGACGCCTCAAATTTTACTCTAAGGGTTAGGGTAATGCCACTAAAGAGTCCTTTGGTCAATAACCAAGTAAGATTTTAGGAAGGTCGAAGGAGTCAATATAGCCTTCCTTCTAAGTCCAACCACCTTAGATAGCAAGCTATCTTTTTGACAGATCTTAAGAGGTATTAACACAAGGTCTCATAAGTAACGCATAAATAGGCATAAACAATATACATATTAAAGCTTTGAGAATTATAATGATGAACTATTGATATCACATAAGTCTTTCCTTTAGGCAAAACTTAGGTATATCTATTGTCCACTCGTCAAGAATCACTTATGTAGATCTAAAGTAATTTATGCAACTTTTCAGTTAGTCATGTTACCTTTGGGCATTCAATTCTAATCTGTCAAATTACATAAGTTACATTACCCTATACCCAGTTCATAATTATTTGAAAGTGACTCTCCTTTGGGCTAGTCTCAATCTCCTAATTATAACTGTAATTAAGAATATTATCGACCTTAATGTTACCCTTTTAACATTTCTTTTATGTAGTTTTATATTCATAAGTTTTACAAATCTAGGCAGCTACAAAATTAGTAAACCCTATGAATACGGAACTAACGAACAATATTCTTATTCATTAATTTGAGTTATTTAATTATCATTAATTCAATCACTATTTTAAAGAAATCACTATTTATAATTTCTAGAATTTCTTCTATGTCATTGCAATTATCAATGTAATAATAATAATAATAACTCTGGACAAAAAAGAATCTATATATATCAAATTATGCAATATGACAATTATTAATATCTCATATAATGGTCAATAAGAATTACACCTAATATGAATTAATTATATCATGATATCAAATTTTAATTCATGAAAATATATAAATATCAACAATAATAGACAATAAGTGTACATAATCAGATAAGGTAAAAACGTAATTCTCTTAACATAATACAGTCTAAATATATATATATATATATATTAATTTAATAGACCAAACGATTCAACATAATTCTAAAATTATTTTTAATCTATGCACTTTGTCATAACGGTAGGCAATATAATATTACACTCAATTTAGTGTCATATTAATAATAGTTATAAAAATTATTATTGCTAAAATTAATAATAAAACGAAGCATGCATATTACACGTTCATCATGCAATTTCAGTCCCTCATTATTGGAGCCGATAGCCCTGCTCACCTCTTAACCTTACTAGGTGAATTGGCTTCAGACAGTTATGCTTCAGAGGACACATAAAAAAAAAAACACAAGGGACCACACTTAGTATCATGAATAATTATAATTATAATATAATAACAATATTCATAATATATTATATTCCAATGTGTGTTGATTCACAAAACTAAGGCTCTGATACCACTGTAAATATTAACATGCATGTAACCATAATAATAATATGCGGAATTGAACTTTTTAGGATCTTGAATTCAATACAACTGAAGAATAAAACGAACATACCTTTGCCAACCATTGAATTAGAGAAGTTAAGAAAATACCCCTAATAGTTTAACCTTAAATTCTTAGCTCACATTCTTCTCTCTGTCTCTCTTAATTAGGATGACTAGAGAACTTAAAGTGATAGAAAAATACTCATATTATGTAAGGGGAGTCACCCATCCTTATATAGAGAAAAGAAGATAGCCAAATAAACTCTATTAGAAAAATTTCTATCCATTAAGGTTTCGTTCTTATCTTAGAAGAGTAATTATCCCATATTTAAAATTCTAATTACTGAACTTTATCTAAAATATTGACTTTATCTAGTTGTGGAGTCCAAATAAAATAAAACATGTAAAAGATATGTAGGCTATTGGGTCACACCAGAAAATAAATCCAACAGTATTTGTTAGGCAAGTGTTGTTTGTATGTGTGTGTGTGTGTGTAAAAGAGAGATAGATAGAAGAGAGAGAGAGAGAGAGAGTGTGTGTGTGTGTGTGTGTGTGTGTGTGAGTGATTTGGTGGTGATTGACAATGGGAGTCAATGAGAGAGAAAGCCTCGGTGAGAGAGAGTGTTTTTACTGTTTGAGAAGAGAGAGAGAGAGAGAGAGAGAGAGAGAAAAGCTTTATTTACAGTTTCAGGGAAAAAAGAGAAGAGAAAATAGGCGTCGATTGGATCTGATTTAGTGGCTCTTCTTTTTTTAGCGCATGAAACTCACACATTTTTTAGGCAAATGGGACAAATACCGAAAGTAAGATTTTCCACCTTATTCACGTATTTTGGGTAGGCATAATTTCAATAGATGTAGCATAATTATTTTTTAAAAGAGATTTTTATTGATAAATCCCATTGGTGGTGTTTGTTTGGAAAGATTCAAGCATGTGATAGAACTAATAGTCCATCCAGACAAATTGTCCGTTGTTTGATTCAAAAATTTTGCACCAGACTATGAATCCCAAATCTATAGGATTGTTCTATCCCAGAGGGGGGGTGGGACACATTCCATAGGATAACTCAACCCATGGAATTAGGTAGTGAAATTACATTTTTGACCTTCTACTATTTAATATCTTTTCAAAAATAAAATTTATTTATTAAATTTTATACTTAATAAATTTATTTATTTTAATAATCATACGGTATTAATTATACTTAGTAAAGTAAAATAAAATTTAAAAATCTCAACTACAAATTAAAATAAATTTATGTAATTTTTATTAATATTCTATTTATTTAATTTTTTAAAAGCTCTAGTAAAGAATTAAATAAAATTTATAATTCAGATTTAATTTTCCTATTATTTAATAAATAATTCAAAAGGGAAAAATAGTCTTTTGAACATTAATCATTATCCATAGTATCCTAAACAAATACAAGATTCAATAGATAGTCCAATCTAAACATCTAATCCCATGATTAAACAAATATAGGATACAAATCCAGTCCAACTAAATAGCTCGGGGACAATGTATCCCAGGACTAACAGTCCGGTGGATTACAATCTTCCTTTATCCAGTCCGTCCAAACAAACATACCCATTTAGAAGTGTTTTAACCCAAGAAGTCTATGAAGGAATTTTTTAACTCACTTAGTCTCATGTATTTATACTTTTATTCCATAAAGTCTTTTTTATTGGTTTGTACTATTTTCTTAGACTCTTATGCCTTTATGTTTAATATTAATATTTAATGTTGGGGATCAGAGAGAAGGGAAATGACCAAGGCATAAGAAATTTCATATATAAATTAAATAACATTGATGTTATTATTTTATATTATTATATAATGTGAATATATTTTTAATTGAAAACACATTAAAAACAATGTAAACATTATCTCTCATCTGATGTAAATATTTTTAATTGACAACCCATTAAAAATAATGTGAACATTCTCTCTCATCTGATGTGAACCTTAACATCACTTTTATCACAGCATCATCTGATGTGAACATTCACATTCACGTCATCTGATGTGAACATTCATGTCATCACGTACAATCATGTTTATATTCAAATGAAAGTTGAGACTTGTGGTTGTGTAATTTGATGCAATGTTGATGTGAACATTCACGTTCACATCATCTAATGTAAACATTTACGTCATCACGTACAGTCAACATCTGGATGCACGGAAACTACCAAAACATAATGACAATCAATAAAGAATCATGTTTAATTTTTTGTGTATAATATATATCAACATTAAATAATAGTGTGTAGTTAATGTATTTTTTTTGAGTGAAGATATGGAGAATAGGAATAGTCATGGGAACTACCAAAACATAATGACAATCAACATTAATGGGGGCAGAGAAATTGAAGGTGTTTTGATCTTTTTACCTCAAATAGGACCTAATGGAATAGTCAAAAAGAATATGGGTTTGATGGAATAAAACCTTTAGAAATGCAATTTACAAAAAAGCTCTTTTTTTAAATTCATAGCTGAACTTGATAGAATTTAAAGGATTTATGCAATTGTATTTGTTTTAATGATCCAAATCGTTGATTTTGTTAGATCTTTTATATATATCATCTATAAAAAAAAAATAGAAAAAAAAATTGTCAATCTAATAAACGCAGTTTTTACATTTTATCGTATTTTAAAAAAAAAATAGATAGGCTATTTTTTTTTTTTTTTAAAAAGTATGCTTTTCGATTTTTTAAAATACCAACATTATAAAATAAAAATATTACAATTATCTGATCCATTTATTTTATTTTATTTTATTTTTGAGTAAAATACAATAAAAATTTTACAAATTAAACATTCAAATCAACAAAATAAAACTATGAATTTCACAAGCCTTGTAAATTTTCTTAAATTTATATTTAAATTTGAACATCGGCCAAAACCTTCCATTACACAAGTATGGGGTGTTTGGTACAGTTTGTTACATGTTAAAAGTAAATAATAAAAAAATAAAAGTTAAAAGCACTATTTTCTTACTTTTTAAATAATTAATTTTTTTAATATATTTAAACTAGCCTATCACCCGTGCTATGCACGGGATAATTATAGATATTTATATTTATTTTTATTTTTTTTAATATATAAATTAAATACATGAGGTTTGACCGAGGAGTTTGAAAGAATTTAATAAGTGTTTATTTATTTATTTAAGAGGCATTTACACAATAATTACATAATATATAAATTAAATACATGGGGTTGACCGAGGAGTTTGAAAGAATTTAATAAGTGTTTATTTATTTATTTAAGAGCATTTACACAATAATTACATGGGTCTCTTGGGGATGCAAAAAGTAAGGAAATTAGGATTTCATTTATTGCGTTATTCATTTAATAAGTGTAATTATTATAAATTAAGTTTTTATTGTAATCAATAGTGTAATTATTACAATCTTTGAACCAATCACCAATCACCAAGTCAATTTTTTTTTAAAAAAATATTAAAAAATCAAGAAATTAAGATTGATATGTTGGAGGTTCCACAAGTCTTGGGTTTTAAAAAATCATTTTCCTTAATATATAGATTATTTCCACTTAAAAAATTATAATTAAAAAATACACCAAAACAATATGAGACAAATACTCAAATTAGAATGAGCTACAATCACCGACGATCCAGGCCAAACACTCCACGTCTCACTTTCACAGTTCACTGTCCAAAAACCTCACAAACCCTAGCCATGGCGGTGAACGGGACACCGGAGACCCTCCAAGTCCACAGACTCCCACTCTCCAAATACATCGATGCCCTCCGCTGGCTTCCACCTTTCTCCGCCTTTGATCGCTTCGTCGTCCTCGCCGTATTCGACACCGATTCCAACTCCTCCGCCATCGAAATCCACTCTCTAACCCGATCAAACCCCTCAAATCTAACTCTCCAATCCTCATGGTCCTCACCCTCAAGAATTTCCTCCCTCAAAGTCTCTCAAACCCTCCACAAACCCCTCATCGCCGCATCCACCTTCTCCGGCTCGCTCCACGTCCTGCTCGCTGACCCGGTCGATGCGTCGATCGAATCAGAGGTTTCGGTGCCTGAGAAGACATTGCACGTTGGACCCATTTCGTGTATTGATGTGCAGGAAAATGGGTCTGAGTGTGTTAGTGTTGGGGAAGATGGGAGGGTGAATTTGGTTAGTGTTGGTAATTCGAATTTGAGTCACCGCCGGTTTTTCGATAGCAATGGGTTGGTGTCGTATACAGCGGCGAAGTGGGCGTCGCCGATGGAGTTTGCCACGGGTGGATTGGGGTTTGGTCTTCAGTGGTGGGATCAGAGAAAGCCTGGAGGACCAGCTTCTCAGTTCAAGGGTAATTGGTAAGCAAAGACCTTTTTCTTTTCTTTTTTTTTTTCCATTTTGTACAATTATTGCATGGAAATTTGAATCTTTGTCTGGCATGCTATTTTAAAATTTGAACCTTGTGGGGGTGCTATTGCTTTTCCTTACATGGGAGAACTCATTTTAAACATTGTAGTTTCATCCAAAAATCTAGATAGAAGTAGTGGCAAGTAGGCAAGTGACTAGCTCATTTCTAACCTGGGATGCAAATTTGCAATCTTTCTCTTCAAAATGATCTCATGGAACTTGTTGATGAAACTTCTATCTAAAATATGGATTCTAATTGGGTTCAGATGTGGCAAATGTTATTATACATGTCAATCATAGGGGCAACGTCTGGACTTGATCATGTTTATTTGCTGCCCATATTTGAGTTGAAACGAGGACTCATCCAATGTCACAAGGGTACAATCTATCTGCAGTAATGCATGTATTAATGTATGTGGGTGTGTTTTGTGTACATGATGTAGAGTGAATGCTTAAAAGTATGGAGTTGGGATTAGAAATATGGTTCAAAATATCTTTTTCCCAATCGTCTGTAGTGTAAGCTTTTTAAATTTTTTTAGCTTACCATGTCCCAAACAAATGAAAGAGGAGAGACAAGATCCCTAATCCCTGTTCCCTTTTGGAAAGATTTAAAAAGAGACGGATGATTATTTATGTTGGGGCTCTTTTTTGCTTGTGATTCCTGCAATTGCACGGTTCCCATTGATTAGTCTGGGTATTACTAGGCAGCTAGTTTTCAATTTTTCCATTCATTAAAATTTTAGTATAAGGCCTACAATCCTTGTATGGAGCAATCTCCATTGTGTGTATAATTCGTTTTCTCCTATTTATAAGTAAAACTAAATGGGTAAAAAATAGTATAAAATTAAGAAGGCAGAGGAGTCAAAACATGAGATAGGATTGGGGAATCTTCCCATTTTTTGAAAAGTAGAGATAAATATTAAATTAAAATTTGGGAAGGAATGTCAATCTGAAATATATTTCAGTGAGAGTCCTGTGCAGATTGCATGGGTTGCTCTACTACTGTCTTTCATTTTTTACTAGTGAAAACTGCAATTTAGGCTGAATTTTCCAAGTTCTACTTCAATTTGACTTTGGATTCTGGAGATGTCATAAATTTATCATGCCTATTAGTTGTCTACCCCATACGAAAATGAACCTTTATTTTGGGTACATCTTGGGGGAAGATCCTTTCCAGTTCCAATGCTTACTTTATACAACCATCATTCAACGCTTGATTCAAATGTCACAATTCAATAGCTAGTCATTATTATTTGTGGTATTTGGATGATGATGGTTGTATGAAGAAAGTGTTGGAGAGGATCCGGATCCCATCTTGACACACCTTAAAGTTGTGTAGTTACATACTTTTATCAATATGAGGTGGGTTTAAAGGTGTGTTCTAAATAATGGTTGGAAATGTTTAGACCTTATGTTGTTGGCTTTAAAGGGTGATCACTTGAGCCTTAGGGTAGTTCAATCTGGTTGTAAGTGTAACTTGCTGGCAAGTAATATTTGAGAGTACAAAGAGTTCTGTGATTTTATATACTTGGAGGTTTCAGCTAATTTAGCAGTTGTCACCTATTGATCACGTTTTCATGTCTGGTAGAGTTTTGGAGGTCAGTTTACGAGGTTAAAGCCTCTAATTAGAGCATTTTACGAGTTTTGAACACGGCTCTTTAAGAGAAGTATTTTGTTATCCACTCAGATTCTTTATTTATTTGTTTATTTTTCATTTCAGACTTTTTCTTTTTTTTTTTTTGAGCCATAATATTTTTCATTGGAATTGAAATCAGTTGTTTTTTAGTGCTCTAATGTGTTAAGGGGACCTATTTCCTATATGTTCTGATAAAATTTGCTTCTTATCAAATAACGTTATGATTTTGGGAAAATAAACAAAAGAGAAAGGATGGATGGTGATATGCTTCACATGCAAGGATCATGAGGAGTTCATAATTTGTTGATAATTTGAACATACCAATGTAGGAATTTCTTGAAGCTTAATATGTTCTTAAGTGGTATTAGTCATTTTCTTAGATGAATTTCTATTATGCTTCTAAATTCAGTGTTTATTTTTGTTCTGTTTGCACTATCTTAACTGCATATTTTGATAGTTGGCTTCAACTCTGTCCATCTGAGTAGAAGCAGTTTTGTTTTTCATGGTTTGTTTTTGTTGTGATGAGATGTGATTCCTCATATTAATAATGTTACAGGGCTCATGGAACTACTTTTGGGATTGTACACTCCATTGATATTCATCCGTCGAGAAAACACACTTGTATTGTAAGATGCTGCTTTTTCATTCTTCATTATTCTCATAAAAATATGTAGATTTGATGCACTAAGCTTAACTCATGGGCATAATGTAGTGTCCATCAAGCAAGAATTAAAAACATCAGAAAGTAAATGCTGAGGCATTAGGACAAGGGTATACAAACTATTGGGCTTTGTTTTAGCTGTCCCCATTGTTCTCTCTCTCTCTTTCTCTCCCTTCACCTAATATTTTTTTGGGTTGGCAAAATTACAGTATATTTGGAATATCCAGTGGCTGATAATATTTATGCTTTGTCTGTAGTTTTCTTAGTTGCTAAAAGGTTCAGTAATGACTTGGTAAAAATAATAAAGATGATGATTTGGAATATAAACTAAAGCCTACTGTTGTTTGTGTTAGAAGCAGATCTTATCAAAATTTGTCATATTGTGGTATTATAAGGGATTTGGGCAGCTATATAATTATGTGGTTTATTTGATTGCCACACTATAACGAAGTTTGCTGTTGTACTGCTGCTGCCGATGCATGCTGCTATTTTGTCCTTGAGTCAACTGATTAGGTTTTTTTGAGATAACTAGGATCTCTAATTGTCTGTTGATTAAGTAGCCGAGATAGCTCTGGTTGTGTTTAGTTGCTGGTTGATGTTCATCTTGATGATCATTGAGATATATGTATTGGCGCAAATATTACCAACTTTGACTGAAATTGTTTCTATGGCATATATTTCTGTGTTCAAGGGTTTAGAATGATTCAGATTATACCAAAAAAAAAGAATAAGTTTAGAATGATTCACTTTCTTAAACTTAAGCTTGTCAAAGTCTATGAATTTTGATTTCTCAACTATTGCCTTTTTCTTTTCTTTTTTCCTTTTAATATTAAATAGACCAGACAGGAATTATGCTTATGAACATTCATTTAAGATGATGCCTCCAAGGAGATCCCCTTTTTTACTGTTCAAAAAAAAAAAAAAACATTCATGTAAGATGGTTATTTTTGTAAGCATCTGAACAAAATCATTCTACATGAATTTTATGCAAGCTGAATATTTTGACTGATCATGATAATATATTGGTTTACATGATTAAATTTCATGCTGGGTGATGATTCAAAGGATTTTGTGATCACATTGGAATTCTTCCACGTTTAATTATTGGATTACATGTGTGTTCTGACTTGAGAAAATTTTCGAGATTGTTTATTTATTATGCTGGTTTACATGAAGGCAGGAGGCTCCTCTGGTACTGTATATGCATGGGATCTTCGGTGGCAACAGCAGCCAATAGTTCTTTCTGGGGTTGCAGCAGGTGAGTTTCAGTCCCACTCATTATCTGAGAGTGAAATTTGGGAGGTCCAGTATGACAGCTATTCTTCAAACATTGGTAACATGTCAACATCACGGGTGTTACCTGTTATGATCTGCTCAGAAGATGGAATCCTTGCTGTTGTTGAACAAGGTATGAAGTTTGTTGCCATATTTGGCTTTTTCCATTTGAGTGCTCTAGTGGAAAGGCTTAAGGTCATCTTATTTGCTCAGTGGCTGAATTCATATTTCTTGTTTTCTGTGGCAAAAAGATAGAGCTGGCACACTTAACCGGAAACCATAAATCCATCCAATTTCACCCATTTAAACTCTCATCAAAATATATAAATAAACGGGTTATGAATGAGTTGTATACCTGTTGGGTTGATCTGGTTAATTTGTCGGGTTAATGGGTTGTTCAGATTAATCTTCCATACCTGTGTACCAAATTCAACCCAACTCACTTAATCCCGTTTATTAAATGATGTTTTTTACAATAATGTTTGGGAACTCTAATTTGAGAGCTCTAAGGCTTCATTTGTTTTCAGAGATAAAATGGAAGGGATTCATAGTGAGGGGATTAATAGTGAGGGGATTGTTGGTGAGAGGATTGATAGTGAGGAGATTAAGTAAAACTGTATTTGTTTTGATGATAGTTATTGGTGTAGGGATTGTTAAATTATTTTTATATAAAATAATAAAACAAATAAAAAAAATACAAAAATATTAAACATTAATGTTCAAAAAAAAATGCCCAACATGTTAAAAAAAAAAAAAATCCAGAAAAAAATAAAACAAATGAAATATTGATTTTACTTAGCAAAAAATATAAAAATTAACATTAATGTCCAAAAAAAATGCCCAACATGTAAAAAATAAAAAATTTCTAATCTGGCTGATTATTTTTCTAATACCACCTCCACCTCCACCTTCACCTCCTCCATCCTAATCCCCCTTCCAAGGTCCAACCTAATCCCCTCCTCCATCTCAATCCCTTCCCTAAATTTACAAACAAACACAACACTAAATGGGTTCACCTCCATCCTAATCTCATCCCTTCCTCTACACCCCAAAACAAACGGGGCCTGATAGAGTTCTAATGATGTGGAGAGTGCTCATGTGATATGGGGGTTCACACTCCTCTCTCTATCTCTCTCTCTCTCTCTTCCACTTCATGAGAGCTCCCATTAGAGCTATTATTTTAGAGTTATGTATCACTACTCGGTGTTTTAAATGCATTATTTGTTTTGACCCATCCAAACCTTTTGCCTCCTACAAAAGGAATACTTGCTTCCGACAATCTGTAACCTCTCTTATCTGGTGGTTGATTTGTTTCACACTGTTCCTTTGCACAGGTGAGGAACCCATTGAACTCTTGGCTGAACCATGTGCTATTAACAGCTTTGACATTGACCGACAGAACCCCTCGGTGATGTGTTTTTTCTTCTCTCTTTCTCCTATACTCAGTTTTATCTCAGAGATGTACAACAGTTTGATCTTGGGGATAAATTACTTTGCTATGTCATATATCTGTGGAATTGCTAAAAATGACTGATGATTTCAATTGTTTCCATAACAGGATGTGATATGTAGTTTAGAGTGGGAGGCTATTGCCATCTTGATGAGGGCATAATTTCTGAAACTAAGATGAAGAATTCGGTGGCGTAAATAGGATCTGTTCATTATCCTTTCGGCGTATCTTGAAAAGTGGAAGTGATGATCTGCTTGGGGCAAAAAGAAGCAGCACATCATGATTTTGGGAGGATGAACTGGGGAGCTTCAGTGTGTTCTGCTAACCAGCATATGCACCAAAAAATGAAAGGTTTATAGTTATGCTCCATCTTATCTAGTAGTACAGAATACAGATGGCTTTTTAACAGCACCAGACTGAATCCATGTTGAAAGGCATTGGTGACGAAACACTAAAGCCATGGACCCAAAAAAGTTGCCATGAAAACTGTTCAGAGCACTAGTGCATGGCTGAGATTGATTTATTGTATTGTGGGGTTCATGGCTTAGATGAATTTTAACCACACAATGATTGTTTCTGGATAATATTTATGGGTTTGTAGCATTGTTGCGAACGAAATGCAAGCTGCAGTTGCAGCTAACTACAGTTGCAGCTAACTACAGGTTGTCCCAAGTTAATTGCTTTCAACTACATTAGTAAGGTTTATTTATTTATTTGATGTCATTTTCTTTTAAGTGCCTTTAGACTAGAAATGGGGAATGGGTCAAATAAGATTTATTTATTTATTTTACTAAAGACAAATTTTTTATTTTATTTTTGATTGTTTTGTTGCCTTTTTGGGCGGAAGTTTTATAGTAACTCTTCCTTTTAGAGAAAATCAAGACTGTTTTATCAACAATAATGTTAGATTTACTACATTTTTATATTATATTAAGTTTTTAATCTTGTCAACACAATATTGGCAATAAGTTTCATAACTAATGTATATTTGTAATGTAATATCATGCATTCAAGTCTAATGTGCTATTAATAATTAGATTAATATTACATATGGTAAATAGGAATGTAGTATCCTTTGTTGACATTGTGTATTTGTGTATTTTTTTATTTTTTGATCGGCAAAAATTAGTCATTAGTTGTTAGATTAGTAAGATCTCCTCTCGAAGGAAACTTGTTAATTTAGAAAAAAAATAATGTAAGATACGAATAACGTAGCGGTGAAAATGATTCAAACCTTATCTTGTGTAAAAGAATCCGAAACAAAGAACCTTGTGGGTAAATCACGTGGTTGACAACCACGAATTATGAACTCCCAGCAATGGAGTGATATCACAGTATGAGTATCACCCACTCTAGTCGCAGTGCAAATGCTTGATTGTTTTACATGTGGGAGAGAGTTTAGAGCGAGAGTATGGGAAAAAATGTTATATGTAAATCAACATAACGTATCTGATATTCTTATATAATTCAAATATATATAATCTGATATATAACCATCTATCCATATCTCCTATGGATAGGATACATGTAGATAGATAAAGGTTATCCTAACAAATAGGATAATCAGGAAATCTAATTCAAATTACATGGGTAATTTGAATGGGCTATGTCGCCATGGGCGTCCAAATTCGGGTCCAATACCCAGCCCGATTTCTAACATCTCCCACTCGCACATGAGTTGGCATGAAATTGTTACATCTTGATCTCAATCTCTCCAAATATTTAACAATCTCATACTAGCCAATGAACCGTACGACTATTGAGAAACACCTGCATGTGGGAGCTCTATACTATAACTCAAAAATGAGCCAGCATAGAGACATCAACCCAAAAAAAAATAGTGCTCATATACCCCAGATCCATCTAATTACACTGGTCTAAAAAAAACATCTCTAATCCCTCAAAAGAGCATGTTTGACCCTCTTAATTCTTGCAATATATTCACACTCAATCTGCCTCTCTACAGAGCAATGTGAGTTGCCGGCAGTGAATATACAACAGTAGTGTAATACTAGATGATCTTCTTTTTGCCCTCATGCCATTTAGTTTAGGATTGACCGCTTTTCCAATGATGTCCCTTAAGGCCGAATCAAACATGACTGTAGACGTCCCCGAACGCCCCGGGAGGGTTGAGTCCTGTTCTGTTCATCTTGGGCTCACTACAGTTCAGGACTCAAAGTGTCACGGTTCTTAATCTGAACACAAAGAGTCCAATCCGCAAATCGTTTTGAGAAAACAGATTTTTGAAAGAAGTGCCAACATGACTGCTTTGCCAGATACAGAGTCGCCACCAAAATGTTTTATTTTTTGGGAAATTTGGGAAACCCTGACTCGTTGCCTAAGGCCGCGTGTCCGTCATTACCAAAGTTGCCTCGGCTCGGGAACTTGGATACGATTGGGGAAGGTCACTTCGTGAGCACCCCCGCTCGCCCGATCAAAGATCGGCCTCTACTAACCATGATATCTAGTTTTGAAAACATTACGCATTCTTATTCCGGTTATTAGCCTAGATTTACTATGTGATGCACACAACATACAAGTATAGACTGGATCGCCTGAATTGGAACAAAACATTTCATGTTTATTTTTTTGAAAGATGGTTTGCTACCCGCAAGTAGGCTTAAAATGCAGATTTTTCCACCCTCAGGTGGGCTTAGAAAAGATGGTTTTGCCACTATCTAGTGGGCTTAAAACTCACAGTCAATGCATTGTTCCAATCCAAATAACCCAACCTTCACCCACAAGCATTCAGGTAGTTATATCACATAAGCAAATAGCCTCATGATAAACATGTTATCATGGCAGTCACTCACACACATGTAAGGATGCTAAAGCGTAAAAACTTACCGAGTACTCCAAGCCAAAACAGAAACTATGTTAGAAATCCATGCATGATCCTAACTATACAGAAATGCATAATGCAACACATGCAATAATGCAACTAAGATAGGCTCGGCTATTCTAAATATGGCATATGGAATACTACAGCTAACAAGTATTCAACTTGGAATTGAAATACAATGCAGTGAGTTATGATACGCCGAGCCTAGTGCATGCAAAACAGATGAATGAATGCAAATATGCTATCATACTGTATGCTAATTGAAACATGCCATAATCTAACCATCATAAGCTGGTAAATAAAAGGGAGAAAGACGTGGGGTTGGAAGACATACATCACACACACGCACACTTATTACAACATTGCCCTTGCTCGGAGGGTCCAAATAAATAATATTCAGTCCCAAATAAATAATACAGTCCCAATAAGTACAAAATCTTAATTAATTAACAAATTAATCTAGGAATGCAATAAATGGCACGCAAATCCATGGACCACCTCGACTTTGTTCCAAATGATGAATGATGCATGCTCGGGTTGCTTGGCGCAGAAATCCATTGCGATGCCCCAATTAGCCTCTCTTTACAATTAAGCCCGGAATATTACGCAAAGCCCCAAAAGATTACCGGTTTCTGATTTGCTGCAACAGAGAGCAGGAAAGGGGCATGGCAATGTATTTTCACATATGTATGCTTGACTACTCATCAGGGAGCGTAGTCCTCGATCCTCGTGCCACCAATCACACATATCGATGCATGATGGCCGAGGAGTCGAATTGCACGACTTAATATGAAATGAATGCACACATAAACACAACAAGACCGAGACTCCATCATGGATAATCCGGAGTGTCGGTGACCGGGAATTGAGACACGTTCCGTCACTCAAAGTACGCAACGTCCTTCGTTTCCCGTGCTCGGGCTAACTCCTATCCCAAACACAATGCAAATGAGATGGCATGCACTATGCAACTCTAACATACAACCTAGCATACACAATACTATGAAATGGCATACGCAATGCTCGATGTAACACGACATACACAATGTTCTAACATGCAACCTAGCATGCGTAATGCTATGAAATGAAATGGCATACGCAATGCATGATGGACTTACACCAACATGAGTGGACCTCAGCCACACTTACATTAGTGGCCATGAGATGAAAATGAGACACCCGAGATGCGTGCACACATGCACGCAAATCGAGGACTGATCCTAATGCACAAATGCCACTCTAACAAGGCATGGCAAGGCACGAAATATGGCATACAAACATGCAAGTTCCAGCACTGAAATGTGATGCAAAATGATCTCGAAACATGGAAACATAGCACCCGATGCATGGAATGGTCCCAAAACACAAAACTAGGCACATGCATTGACCTATACCTATACAAAACATGCATTATTTGATCATTAAGCATAAAGACAGAACCAAGGCAGTCCCAAAACATGAACATTTCTAGTTCAAAGCACGGCCAAAAGATGCTAGCAAGATGGACTAAAATAGCATGCAACTTTGACTAGCAAACATGATTTACATGGCATGTATATGAAGCAAGTGAGAACTCATCAAACCAGCAAAAATCAGTGAATAAAACATGCCAAAACATGCCCAAATAACCTCTGAAATGCAACCAACACATGCACAAATGATGGGTTCTTTTAGAGGGCATACAAAGGCGTCATTAAGTACATGCATCAAGGACACTTACCATGACACAAACAACTCTGAAAATAAAATATGATAGCCCTAAAACTCACCAAATTGGCCCTGAAATCAGTCAACAAGGCATGCAAGATAGGGCCTCTTTGGAAGGCCAAAAAGACCATCAAACAAAACAAAGTGAGAAGGGGTCAGCCCCCTTGATTTTGAGGCTCAAAAATGCATCAAAGCCACTGAAAATCCACTGGATTTCAGTGGCTAAGAGGCCAAACCATGGCCAATGCAAGTACTCTAATGTATAGCCCTAATCATGAAAGAATGAAGCATGCATAGGGGAAGATGACCCCAAACAGAGAATAGACCTTAATTAAACATGAAGATGATGTCAAAACAAGACTATTTTCAGTTTAGGTCGAGGTCCAAAAAGGCTCACAAATAGGGCTAATATATCATGCAAAAACAGCCCTAAAAGGGAGGATGAACAAATAGGGCAGCAAAAGACCTCAAACAGCAAAGAGCCCTTTAACAAAGTTGAAGAGGGGCTCAAAACAAGATACTTTACAGTTTATGGAAAATCCCAAATATGCTCACAAGTAAAGCTACAATATGATGCAAAAATGGCCCTAAAATAGAGATAGAGAGTGAGAGGCAGTAGCTGGCCTCAAACAGTGAAAAGCCCTTCAACAAAGTTGAAGAGGAGCTCAAAATAAGGCACTTTATAGTTTATGGTAAGTCACAAAATAATTACAAGTAGGGCTAAAATATCATGCAAAAATAGGCCTACAAAGAGAGTAGGACAAGAGGTAGTAGAAGACCTCAAACAGTAAAGAGTTCTTAATAAAACATGCAGAGGAGCTCAAAATATGATCTTTTTCAGTTCATGACAAAGTCCATAAATGCTTACAAGTATGGCTTATAAATGAAGCAAAAAAAAAAAAACAAGTTTAGGGGAAATAGGTGTTTACCCTTGAAGAGCAGCAAACCAGCAGCTTTTGGACCAAATTTCTGAGCTTCCAACCTCTTCAAATGTCCTTCAAGGTGCTGGAATGAGTGATGGAGGTGTTGTGCTATGGGTTGATGTATAAAATGGCCAAGAAACTAACGTTTTGGAGCTTGGATGAGAGAGAGAGAGGGAGGATTGTATGCAAAGGCTCTAACCAATTTTTGTAACCCTTAAAAATGGAGGTGAGGTGCTGGCTTTATAGAGGAGAGGCCAAGGGAAAATGGGGGGAAAACCAAATTCAAATTTCCCCCTCAAAAGGGTAGATCCCCAGGCAGGGGTCTGGGGCAAAACAGCTGGCACAGCTGTGATACACCAGGAGAGAGAAATTTGGCCGACCAGGTTCAGGAGGTTCAGGTGGCTGGCCGACCACCTCTCCTGATCGGCCAGCCAGTTCAAAAGGTTCAGGTGGCCGGCCTGCCACCTTTTTCGGTCGGCCTGCTACTTTTCCTGGTTTTTCAGGACAAAAAAGGGGCTGCCGGAAAGAAAGGTGGCCGGCCAGTGATTAGGAAGTCCAAAGGGGGCCGGCCAGGTGTCCAAATTGAAGCCCCGGAAGTTAGCTTTCCAATGGCGCAAACCTTGCATTAAAATTACACCTGTGCAAAAAGTTATGCCTGTTTTGGTGAAGCCGGGCAGATTCGGTCCAACGGAGTGATGCCCTACTTCAATCAACCATATCTCTCTCGTCCGGAATTGGCTTTAGGAGATTCTTGAGTGCAAAATGAAGCCCCGGAAGTCTTCTTTCCAACGGTGGTGGCCTCATAGCTTGATTCCAAGTATGCAAATGAATAGGCCCGATTCGGCGAGGGTTGCTCGACTCTTTCTTAACAGTTCATGCCCATTTTCTCCCCCAACTGGGTTTCTTCCCTCTTCTCTTCTTTTCTTCAACTTCAAACCCCTAAGTAAGGTGTTTTGAAAGATTTTTCAAAGATTCGAAGGGTATGTTTGGTTTGAGTTTGGGAGATAAAAAGTACGAAAAGTTGTTTGGTTTGGTTTTTTTGGAAAGATGTTTTGAAAAATTATTTTGAGAGAGAGTTTTGAAAAAAGTGATTGATTTGATGTGTATGAGAGAGAGATTTATTTAGAAAACTTGTTTGGTTTACAAGTTTTGAGAAATTTTTTTGAAAAAATTTGTTTGGTTTGAGTTTTTCTGAAAACTCATTTGTAGAGAAATTTTCCCAAAAATTTTTGAGAAATTCAAACCAAACGAACCCTTCATCTCTCTTTCATTCATTTCTACTTTGTCCTTGCTCGGTTTACCGAAAAGCGCAACATTTAACAAAATGCGAGCGTTGGAACATCGTAGAAACTTTATTTCAAAAATGTTTTGAAAGAGAGGGTTTTAAGGTCTAAAATATTTTGATCAAGATTGTTTTGGTCCAAAAAAGGGGTATGAAGTTGAGCTTTGACTCTCTCCTTGCCAAAGAAACTGAACATTTCCCCTGCACACCTTTCTCCACCATGTAAACCATCAGTCGCGTCCAAGTCTTAAGGGCGGTCAAAAATGAGGTGTCTACAATGACCGCATGCAACATACCAAAGTAGCAGAATATCAACTCCTTACCTTATGACATAGTCAAAAGTCACAAAAGGGTACATAAATGAAATTCATATCAATAATGACACGTAAGACTCACACGGTGAGGAAACAGGGATCCATTCTCTCACCTCATTACTCGGTCACCAAGCACATGTAGTATGAATACATGCTACGATAGAATAACTCTTCCAAAGAGTGACATCATACTCGATAGACCGTACAGATCTTCTTAGTCTAGTCGCTTTCTAGCGCCTAACCCAAATTCTCTATTTGCTCACCTTTCAGGCGCCAAATGAGATCTCGCATCTGGCTAATTATAACAGGCATAACATGGAAAGTGAGTACTAACATCCATGTTTGGTCCGTAACATGGCCTCATCTTGGTTGTAACCAAGGTGACATACATAGTGGATAATTTAAGCCTCTCTTGGCTTCAAATAAAAATAAACCACTAGTCTCATCCTTATTCGCTTCCAAGCGCCAGGGCGATTGCTCATGTGAGTGAGTCAATATTGCCTGTTGACATCATCATCTACTAATCATTATGACACAAACCATAATAGTATCAACATCCCGTCATCTCACAACAAATAAGTGACTGATTTTTAAAAAAAAACGCGACCACAATCTGCGCAATTCTATATTCCAAGCATAAGCCTTATCAGCACCTCTTGCAATAAGCATATACAACGGAATCCACCATGTGCGCCTCACATGAAGTAGTTCAAGATTACTACCTCTTGCGCAATTGCCTCTCTAAAGATATTTTGATGACCAATCTGCGTTCATTCAAGATGGGCCCAACTAGCGCATTGAATCTTACAAGGGGCAAATTTATATACTACTAGTAAAGCATTCTATCCACAGTCTAATGAGCAAGGTCAATGTCTAAACTACTCAGTTGACCATTTACCAAAGATAACACTCATCATGCCAAATACGCCCACATAGCGTACTTCGGGCTCCCACCAAAAAAAAAAAAAAAAAAGATCAAGGAATATAGGTCATATGTTTCTCCCAAAGACAATCCGAGGATTCACTCAGTAGCTGATGGCTCTGGCTTTTACCGATAGGTAAGTCAATGGGTTTGAAATTTCGCATCTAGAATTATTCTAGGATATTCCTAATGTAAGTCATCAAAGACAAATCGGGAATTCTCTCAAAACAATCCCTAAGGATCATACATCCAAGCATATAAATTACATCACCTATGTCAATCATATCTAAAACAGAGGACTGCCCACCCTACATGGCGATAACTTTATAAATTCCTGGCTGATAATGACTAAGTAAGGAAAAACTTTTTTTGGACCATTGATCATGCCTCAGTGGTCTTCATCGATCATCGTTGGCCTATCATGGCTCGACCAAATCTAAGAATCACTATTTGGATAAATGTTTAGGCTGTAAAAGATTTATTGGAACTAGTAACCTTTTTGTGCTCCTAACTTTTCACCATAAAAACAGAAGGTAAATCCCTACGGACCTACTTATCCAATTCTCCAATGAGAAGTTGGATCACAACGTCCACAAATCAATGTTCCGAACTTATGTCAATCATAGCCTAAGTCGAAATAACCTCACTCTCCAGGAGGAAGTCTTCTCATGGTCTACACCTTCCTCAATGGTGCGACTTTTTGGTATCTAACGAGCCTTATGCCTCAACAATGACTATCCAAATTGTGCATTACTTTAGAACAGCTTCGCGTCATAATGGAAAGTCAACCAAATTATAGAAATGGTTAATCCTCAAAGACTTTGTCTTGAACTGTGCAACATTGATTCATTTTCTAAAAACAGAGGACTAGAGTCTTTGGCATTATCCTAGGCTCTTTATTATCTTATGGAGCAATCATGAATGTTTCCCTCTCAATCACCCAGTGATGACGTGAAAAATTTTCACATTCGCTACCATGCAACTAAGAACGTAGAGTATTCTTCTCTAATAGAGTAATCCATTAGTAGGCACATCGCTCCCACTGTTCCTAGGATATTGGAAATTTCTTTCTATTCTCAACTAAGCTACATAGAGCGTTATGCTTAGAATTCTCTATCTTATAGAGTTCCAAAACTCTATTCACGTCACCTTTACTAAGAAAACTTTATGTGACTTAGTTACACTACCACAAAGCTGCTTACTTATATGCACATGACCCGGAGGGTTTACATGACAACATACAATAATGCGCCACATGACCCTAAGTGTTTATAAGACAACATACAATAATACGCCATAAAACCCTAGATTTTAACTTCGCAACCTTATGAGAAGTAAAATAAAGATAAACTGCTTAACGGTTATAGATCACCCATAGATGGCTCTCCACTAACCCATTACTCAAATGGAGTATAAAATCTGATATGGAGGGCACTTAGTTAGGGATATAGGCAACAAACTAAAGTGCAATTCCCAATTGGAAAACATTTTGTGCCATCATCTACCTAACATTAACAATACTTAATTCCTTATCTCTAATATATCATTGGTTGCTGAGTACTAAGAATAATCAATTTTCTAAGCATTCATTTCTCTTCATAGAGCTTTCTAAAATAACTCAAATAGACACTCGCCACCTTGGTCAAAACTAAAAGCACGAAAGCTGTTATCTGATTGATCTCAACCTCATATGTGCAATGTCAAAAATCATCTCAAAACTTTTGACTTATGGGAGATCAAATAGTCTTGACTCAGATGCATATCATAATCTACAAATGTGTCGAGATTGAGGCTAGCTATTATACCCTTACACATATCCAGTCATAAATATCATAGTATACTAAATGCACCAATACAAATGCCCTTCTGCAGCTTTCCTACTTACTTGTTGTAGACACCCCATTTTTGACCGTCCTCAAGACTTGGTTGTGCTTGCAAGTACATCCAACCACAAGTTCGATTGCTCGTCGGGTATTCGACTTTCGCGGCGGAACGTCACAGGTTTGAGCTTTCCACACCTTGTATCCTTTTCGCCCCATTCTTGGACCATGTGTTGGCCCTTCTAGCTTGATCCTCATAGTGCACTGCCAGCCCCTGTTTGACACTGCCGGCCATGCTTTTTCCCCTGCCTACTACTGATGATGCCTGCCGGCCATCAGTAAGGCACTGTCGGCCACAACTGATGGCTGGCAGAACCCTTTGTCTCAGCAGATTTCACGCTAGATCTTTTGAGCCAGCTAGTTTTCACTCATCCCTCATCCATACACGTTGTAGACGCGCCTCGTGGGCTCCCATCTAACAGTTCGGACTCGATTTGTGTTGCGGTTCTTAATCTGAACCAAAGAGTCCAACTCTGGCAAATCGTTTTGAAGAAAAACAGATTTTGAAAAGAAGTGCCAAACATGGACTGCTTTGCCAGATACAGAGTCGCCACCTAAATATTTTTTATGGGGGAATTTAGGAAACCCTGACTCGGTGCCAAAGGCCACGTGTCCGTCATCACCAAAGTTGTCTTGGTTCGGGAGCTTGGGTACGATCGGGGAAGGTCAGCTATGAGCACCCCCTTTCGCCCGGTCCGAAGACCGGCCTCTACTAACCGTGATATCTGATTTTAAAAACGTTATGTGTTCTTATTCTAGTTATTAGCCTAGAATTACTATGTTATGCGCACAGCAAACAAGTATAGACCAAATCGCCTAAGTTGGAACAAAACACTACATGTTTGTTTTGAAAACGGTTTGCTACTCGCAAGTAGGCTAAAATGCAGGTTTTGCCACCCTCAAGTGGGCTTTAGTAACTAGTGGGCTTAAAACTCACAGTTTTTAATGCATTGTCCCAATTTAAGTAATTCAACCTCCATCCACAGGCATTCAAGCAGTTATATCACATAAGCAGCTAGCCTCATGGTAATCATGCTATTATGGCAACATTCACACGCATGCGATATGCTAAAGCATAAAAGCTCACCTAGTACTCCAAGCCAAAACAGAAACTAGTTAGTAATCATATGCATGATCCTAGTTCATGTTAAGTGGCTAATGCAACACATGCAAAGAATGTAATCTAGACAGGCTCGGCTATCCCAAACATGGCATATGGAATGCTACAGATAGCATGTATTCAATTTGGAAATCGAAAAAAATAATGCAGTTTGTATGATATACCGAGCCCGATGCATGGATGCACGCATGCATAGCATAAGGTATGCTAAAATAAACGTGCCCTAATCTACCATCATAAGCAGGTAAATAAAAGGGAAGAAAGAAGTGGAGGTTGGAAGACATGCACACCACACACACACACTTATTACAGATACGCCCTCACACGGAGGGACCAAAAGAATATACAGTCCAAAATAATACAGTCCGAATACAGAATAAATTATTACAAAAATTCTAATTTAATTAATAATTTAAATGCAGAAAAGAAAAGGCTGCAGCCCTGCCTCGGGATGCGCGAATGATTCATGTTTGACTTCGCCTCGCCCGGAAAACTCGTACCATGCCACTGCTGCCTCTGTTTACACTGCCCTGCCTCTCTTAAAAATGCCAAAGTCCTGGAACTGGTTCCCTGCACACTTTAGAACACCATCGGCTAAACAGAATGTCCGCCGGCCGTGTACAATATCCGTCGGCTGGAGATAAAGTTATCGGCACTGAATAAATGGCCGGTCCGCACTTAATGTTGCCGGTCGGCAGAAACTTCCTGCAGAAGACAATTTTGACAACAACAGAGGACAGACAGTGTATGGCATGGGATCTCAAGCAAATATATGCACGGACACACCCCCTATCATGTAATGGACTCAAGGGAGCATGGCTCTCGACCCCCGGGCCATCAATCACGCGTTTCAATACATGATGGCCCAAAAGCCAAGTTAGCAACTTTGATTTCAAATGTCATGCAAACCAAACAAACACATAAAGCCCAACCTCTATCACTTGATCAAGAGGCAAGGCATGCATGCCAATGCGATGCAACCTAAGCATGTGATCTAGTATGCAACATGGGCATGCAAAGGAGCAAAGTAGACTAGGCACGCAACCTAAACATGTAAGCAAACTAGGCATGCAACAACATGCAACGATGGACTTAAACTAACATGGATGGCTCGCAAGCATGCCAAAATCAGTGGCCATTAAATGAAAATGAGACACTCGAAATGCGTGCACGCGTGCACGCAAACCGAGGACCAAACCTAAGGCACGAATGCCACCCTAACGAGGCATGGCAAAGCATGGATCATGGTATGCAAACAATGCAAATTTCAGTAGCTAAGAGTGATGCAAAACAGCCCCGAAATACGCAAACATGACACCCGATGCAAGGAAATGGTCCCAAAATGCGATGTTAAACACATGAAATGACTTGTGGCTATATCAAACATGTATAATTTGAACATGAAGCATGAAGACAGAAGCTAGGAAGCCCCAAAACAAGCATTTTTATAGTTCAAAGCAAGGCCAAACAGCAAACATAGATAGGGCAAAATCAGCATGCAAAAACGGGCCCTCAAGCTAGGTAATGAAGCAAGTGGTAGATGCAAAGCCCAAACTGAAAAAGACCCTTCGACAACACTGAAGAGAGACCAAAAATATGACTACTCATAGTAGATGACAACCCCCAAAACAATATACAAACATGCTAAAAATGCCATGCAAGAAATAGGCCAACAAGAGGCTATAACATGAGGTATACAAAGCATCCTCCAAACAGCCAAAGATCCTTAATGAGATATGTCCAGGGGGTCAAAATATGGCCATTTTCAGTTCTGATCATGGCCGAAAAACAGAAGCATGGTAGGCTAACAAAGCATGCAAAAATGGGACCAAAGAGGGGTTATGAAGCAAGTCATACATGGAGGTCTCCAACAGTGTTGAGCCCTTCTTCAATGTTGAAGAAGTGCTCAAAAGAAGCCTCTTTACAGTTTACATCGAAGCTCAAAAATACTTGTAAATAAGGCTAAACAATGAAGCTAAAAAATGCAAGTTTACGGGAAATGGATGCTTACCTTGAAGAACAGCAAACCAGCAGCTCTTGGTCTAAATTTCTGAGCTCCTAACCTCTGTAAATGGCCTCCCAAATGCTGGAATGGAAGATGGAGGTGTTGTGCTAGGTGTTGTAGAGCAAATGATGCAAGAACCAAGGTGTTTGGAAGCTTGGATAGGATAGATATAGAGGGTTGTAGATATATATGTCTACTCTCTGGTTTTTGCTCAAAAACTCCAACCTAGACAAAGGGAGAGGAATGGTCCTTATATAAGGCAAGGAAAGCACTTATCTTAAGGGCTAAGCAAAGAGAAAGGTTCAAGAGGGGGTGCAAAAGAGTCTAGGCTTCTTGGAGAAGCTAAGACAGCTGGCCAAGCTTCTCCAAGAAGCTTTGGCCAAAGGGTCACCTTCTAGAAGCTCTAGGGGGTTCAAAGGTGCAAAGGGTGCAAAACAACCACACATGTGCATGGGGGATCAGATTTGTGCACTCTAGCTGGCACAGCTGGCATGCACCATGTCTGCAAGAGTCAAAAGGGTCAAATCGGCCAAGAAAAAGGGTCATCGGCACAATAAATTGCTGGTCGGCACAATAAATTGCCGACCTGCACTTTGTACTGGCCGGTCGGCTAAATAGAGTGCCGATGGGTATCCAATGAGGTCAAAAAGTGCCGGTGGATGTCTAGATTGAAGCCCCAGAAGTTAGCTTTCCAATGGCGCAAACCTTGCATTAAAATTCATCCTGTGCAAAAAGTTATGCCCTTTTTGGTGAAGCCGCGCAGATTCGATTCAACCGGACTGATCCCCTACTTCAACCAACCATATCTGCCCCACCCGAACTTGGATGTAAGAGATTCTTCAACCAAAAATGAAGCCCCGGAAGTCTTTTTTCCAAAGGTGGTGGCCTCATAGCTCAACTCCAAGTGTATAGGTAGATAAGCTTGATTTAGCGATGATTGCTCGTCTTTCTCCCACCCGGATTCATCCTGAACTTCTCCCAAACTAGTTTTCTCCCCTCTTCTTCTCTTCTCCTCAACTTCAAACTTCTAAATAAGGTGTTTTGAAAGATTTTTCAAATATTTCATCTCTCTTTCATTCATTTCCACTTTGTCCTTGCTCGGTTTACCGAAAAGCGCACCATTTACCGAAATGCGAGCGTCGGAACATCGTGGAAATTTTACTTCAAAATTTTTTTGAAAGAGAGGGTTTTAAGGTCTTAAAACCATCCAAAATAGCTTTGATTCAAGATGGGGTGTGAAGTTGAGATTCGCCTCTCTCCTTGCCGAAGAAAGAAGAAACCGGACCTGTGCCCTATACACACTTTCTCCAACAAGTAAAATCAGTAACGCCCAAGTCTTAAGGGTAGTCAAAAATGGGGTGTCTACACACGTGTATGGAGGGATGAGGCCTTTCCAAGCTTGTTTAACAAGCTGGCTTTGCATTCTCTCTATATAAGGAGAGGCTCTCCTCCTACAGAGGTTCAATTTTAGAGAAGTTATATATCTCCTCTCTATATTTCTCAATTCTCTCTCTATATATTGTGTGTTTGTGCTCAAAGTCCATTTCCCTTTTTTACACTACAAACACATAGAGATAACCACCACCATCTTTGAGCTGAGGTTCTGTTGTGTGTTCTGTGAACTCTGAAAGTTAGTTTTGACCCTGAGGTTGCTAGTTTCGAAGTTGAGCTTCAAGGTGAGTATATTTCCCTTTTTAGCATTATTTGTATCTCATTTTGGCCATCCTTGCATATTATTTAGGCCTTGCTTTCAACTGAAAAAAGTTCTGTATTTAAGTGCTTTTGATGATTGTTTAAGGCCTCTTTGGTGTTTAAGGTGTTCCAGCCTCTTGTATGCCTTGATTGGCTTTGTTTTGTGCCATGCTTTAAGGCCTTTGAGTTAGTGTTTGTTTGGCCTTTTAGCCACTGAAATCCGTGAATTTTTCAGTGGTAGACATGTGGTTTTGAGGCCTCAAATAAGAGAGGGGTGACCCCCTCTCTTTTTGTTTTGTTTGCTTGAGTTTTTGTCCTATCAAAGGAGCATGTATCCCTTTACTTTTGAGGCTTAGTTCAAGCACTTTTTTGTGACTTTTAGGACCTACCTTAAGTCTGTCCATGGCTGGTTTGGTCACTTTACACATGCTTCTTGTATGTGTAGTGTAATCCCATTTGTGGCTCATCAAAGTAGCATGTCTTTCTTGCATGTGTTGGCCCCATTTCAGTGGATTTTTTATCATCATTTGACATGGCATAACTCTGTCTAAAGCTGGTTTGGTTGTCTCTTGAGTGGCTCATGTACTTGTAGTGCAAATCTTGCTTACTTGCCTTGTGTGCATGAGGTTTTGGCTCATCATTCTAGCATATTTTGGCTATGCTCCAGCATGATTTTATTCTATTTTGGGCTGTTTTAGGCTGCCATGGTCATATCACTCATGTTTTGTATAGCTATAGTGCAAATGCTTTGACTAGTCTTGAGTTTTGAGGCCCCTACCATGCTATACTTGTGATGTTCGGATGCTTTGGCACCATTTGAAATGTTATATCAGTGCATATTTCATGACCATATACTTGCCTTTGTCATGCTTTCAATGCCTTGAAGAGTTGGTGTTTTATGCCTCATGAATGGATCATTGTGCATGCCTCTATGCTTAGGTCCTTAGGATGCCATCTCAGTGGGTTTTTGGGCTTATTTTATCATGCCATAACTCTGTTTTCTATTGGTTAAGTCATGCCATGTTTGGTTGTGATAGGTGTAGTGCAATCCCCTTGTTGGCCTTACTTGCACCATGCTTTATGCCTTCCATGTTGACTTGTTTTGGCCTTGGTCCTCGCATGTTTTAGATTCATTTTGGCATGATCTAGGACTGTTTTGATTGTCCTTGACCCTTTGAGGTTTGATTCATGTGGCCTTGGTACAAGCTTCTTGGCTAGTCTTAAGCTTTGAACATCCTAGCATGCTATGCTTGCATTGTTTAATTGGTTTGGCATCAATTTACATGAGATTTCAGAGCTTACCTTATTGCCACATTATCATGATTGTCACTCCTTGCTCATGTTTGAGAGTTGTGTCCTTATGCCTTAATTCTTGGGCCAATGCATTATGCATGCATACTTTGCTTTTGTGCCTTGGTTTTATCACCAATGGCCACTGATTTGGGGCATGACTGAGGTCTACCCCTTTTGGTTTAAGTCCATTTGGCATGTTCACTTGCATGTTGCTTGTATGCTTATTTTGCTTTGCATTGAGTATGCATGTCCCAAACATTGCTAATTATCTTGTTGCATTGCATTGTGCATGCATGCATTAGCATTGTTCGCATATCATTAGCTTTGTTAAGTTAATCATTTACATTGCATTGAGTATGCCATGTAGTTACATGTTGCATGCTTAAGTCAATTGCATGTTTGCCATGCTTGTGTTGCATTGTTGTTTGGATTAGTATTAATTCGAGCACAAGAAACGAAGGACGTTTCATACTTCAAGTGATGAAACGTGCCTCAATTCTCGGAACCGATGCTCTTGATGATGCATGATAGAGTTCTAGGCATTTGTGTGTTTTTATGCATTCATTTTACATTGAAATGTACAAGTTGGATCTTTGGCCATCATGCATCGAGATGCGTGATTGATGGTCTTGGATCCGATTATGCCTCTCCATTGATGTTTCGAGGTGATATGGGGTGGCATAGTGCGCACAGACCCTTGGGAGACCCTCCATTTTCTCTATTTTGTGCTCTACTGCAGCTTGGTGTCACAGCACACCAGTGGCCGACAGCCTCCCATTGTTGGCCGGCAATACATTGTTGATAGCCGGTAGTGTGCATCTCTGGCCAGCAGATGGTCGGCAGCAGCTCCTCATGGCCGGCAGGCCACTGGTACATTCCTCAGCATGGTTTTGGTAAGATCCAACAAGTTCTCAAGGACACCCTGCAGACAGAACCTCTAAAGAGCATTTGGAGAGCTTTTAGGACGGGAATCGAGCATGCATCTTCAACTTCTTCAAGGCAGAGCTGAGGCGGCCTAGCAATTTTATTTTTAAATGCTTTACTTGTTAGTTAGCTTTCATTTGTAATTTAATTAGTTAATTTGTTAATTAATTAAGTGTTGTAATAATTAGTAAGTAGATTGCTTATTATTCAATTTGGTTGTATAATAATTAATTAGCTTGTTAGTTAGTTAATTAGTTGATTTGTATTATTTATTCGGACCTTCCGTCGAGAGGGCGAATTTTGTAATAAGTGTGCGTGAGTGTGTGAATGTCTTCCAATCTCACGTCTTTCTCCCTTTTACTTACCTGCTTTTGATGGTTAGTTCTAGGTTATTTTTCAATTAGCATCCTTATGCTTCGCATGCGTGCATTCATTCATTTGTCTTGCATGCACCGGGCTCGGCGCATCATACTAACTGCATTGTATTTCAATACCGATTTGAATACATGATTATCAAGTTGGATTTCACATGACATCTTAGAATAGCCAAGCCTATTTCTAGTCACATTTTGCATGTGTTGCATTAGTCATCTTAACATAAACTAGGATCATGCATTGATTACTAACTAGTTCTCGTTTTGGCCGGAGTACACTGTGAGTGTTTATGCTTTAGCA
The DNA here is from genome assembly GCA_030407325.1 of Camellia japonica. Lineage (NCBI taxonomy): Eukaryota > Viridiplantae > Streptophyta > Magnoliopsida > Ericales > Theaceae > Camellia > Camellia japonica. Next base: position 167,706,206 of record JAPPVO010000059.1, on the reverse strand, counting down.
TACTGCATATGTGTTAACGTTGCCATGAGGCTATTGTTTATGTGACATAACTGCCTTAATGCCTGTAGGTGAAGTTGGAGGTTGGATTGGAACAATTCACTGAAAATCCTCGATTTAGCCTACTTGCGAGTAGTAAACTTCAAACCATTTTCCAAACAACGGATATGCAATGTTTGTTCCAAATTAGACGATCTAGTCTATACTTGTATGCTGTGCGCATACATAGTAACTAGGTTTAATAACCGGAATAAGAACGCATGTGTTTTCAAAAACAAGATATTATGCCTAGTACAGCCGATCTTTGATCGGGCGAGCGGGGGTGCTCATTGTATGACCTTCCCCTTTCGTATCCAAGTTCCCGAGCCGAGGCAACTTTGGTGATGACGGATACGTGGCCTTAGGCACGAGTCAGGGTTTCCTAAATTTTCCCAAAAACAAAATATTTAGGTGATGACTCTGTATCTAGCAAAGCAGTCCATGTTAAGCACTTCTTTATAAAAATCAGTTTTCCAAAACGATTTGCCCGATTTGGACTCTTTGGTGATTTATTGGCCATGCATTGCACTTTGCGAGATTAGATTCAGAACCGTGACATTGAGTCCGAACTGTGGTAGTAGCCCAATGAACAAAACGGGATTTCGCGCCCATTTCGCGCGCGGAGCCTGGGACGTTCGGGCACGTCTACACTTGTGCGCAACCATTGCGAACAAAGTTACACATTCACATGAGAATAGGATGTCACAAGCGAGTGGGCCCAAGAGGGCCTACTCAAACCATCCATGTCATCTTCTCGTTAATGTGATTAAGTATAATAAGTCACCTATTCATGACCAATGTCATAAACTAATTCCAATCATCCTAATGTATGAGTTCTCGAAGACTAGTTTTAAAGGTTTAGGCCAAACTAGGTAATAACTCATAACTAATTCATGTTCACTAGATTATAAAAGGATGTCATGGAGATATCAAGTGCGCCTAAGTTGCAAATTTAACTAGCAGGTGCTAATTCCCTGCACCTTCAAGTCAATTTTATTCTCCATACATTTACTGCATCTAGTTAAAAGATGACGATACTTCTCTTGACATCTCTGTTTCTAACTTCATAGTTACTTGCAATTAATTCTACTATCCACAAGAAGGAGAGAATAAGCTATCAATCTATGACAGCTCCCGAAGTAACTTAAGTGCGAATTAGGCTATAGAGTCTAATTCAAACACAATGCTCTCACAAGCCATGCGTCAAATTCTTAGAGTCATAACAACCTTGTCGGCCTTGACCTTTTCATTACTATGCTGCAACGTTTGCGCTTAGTGATAAACGTTATTCAAAAGCATTAGCCTAGCTAGAGAATCATACAAAGAAGCGCATCCTCATGTTTCTTTCACTCAAGTATGGAAACAGTAAGTGTCCAGACTTAGACAAGTTGGCAATGCTAATAGATTTTGCAGCCACTTGGCGCTAATCTTTTCACTTAGTGTTAATAGATTTTGCAGCCACTTGGTGCTAATCTTTTCACATAGTGTTAATAGATTTTTATTGCCATTAAGCGCTAATCTTTTAACTTCAAGTGATACTTTAATATACACTATTATAGTGCGTGAAATTTTGCTCCATCTACTCCCAACAGTTGGGTAGAGAGAGCAAAACACTGCTCATATTGGCTACTCGTCTTACACTTAACGACTAATTCATTTAAGCTCGCATTCTTGGATGACGTGACCCTTGAATGTGTTACTTCCCATGATGCAACATTATTACAAGTCAAATTACAAGTCAATCCGCGCAGCTTAATAGTCAAGATCATATACAGATCTATTGAGGGCTTACTAATTTCACAACTCCAAAACTTGTCAATCAAAACTACATAGCATGTCGCTAACCATAGCGCACACATCATTTTTTATTGTGCCAAACAAGGCAATAAAACCACAGCGACTTTGAGTCATGTTTCCTTACTTTGGCTCAATTAAGGTCTGACCTAAAGTCTCCAAGACTCTTTGCTCATCTAAGAATATGATTGTATTGTTCACATTTAAACATCTCATTAAGTCTAAGTCAACCAAATTAACTTCCATAAGCTTAGTCAATTTAGAGAGAAATTCGCATTGGGATTAATTTGATTAGCATAATATAATTTTGCTGCAAAAATCTAAATTAAACAGTGACAATACTACACAAGTCGCAACATTGAAAATCCGCTATACTCGTAATCATCTCTTGCCCATAGGTGACAATTATCCAAAATTTAATTTAATTCATGCACAAAATATTATTTTTCAAGAGTAAATCTACAAAGATATCTCTCAACCGAACAACCTCCACTGACTATGGCTATGTTTAAAGTATGATAAAATATTCTAATTCCATACAATAGAATCTTAATATAGATTCACAATCAACTGCATACATGTTACATAATAATGGAATTTAAAAAATAAAAAAAATAATCATGCTATTCTAATCACAACATATTAGAAACTCTAAGAAAAAAACAACAAATACTGTGGTTTAATATTCAGATTATGCCATAACAGAAAAGTACATCACTTTTTGAAATTTTCTGGAATTTTTCTAGTATTTTCTGGAATTTTTAAATAATTAATATACACAAAATCATAAATAAATATTCCAGAATCTGGGAAAATGCAAAAATTATACCAGTAAATAGTAAAACCATTACAGTAGTCTACTGTAAAAATTTCAACCTTAGAAACTTAGTCATGCAATCCCAGAATTTTGAAACAGAAAAAATGAATATTATTTCAGGAAAATCATTTTTTATTTTCATAAATTTTAAAAAATTTACAATAGATAAAAAATTTATATTAAGTCCAACAGTGTACCAACAGCTCCAAACAAAGCTATAACGAATTGTTTATAACCATTTAAAGAATTCTCAATTTTTAAAACAAAAAACAGAGCCTTAAAAAACAGTAGCCAAGCCGGCGTGGAAAATTGGCTCGGCGCGTAGCGCAATGCAACGCATGGCGCACGCATAGACGACGTGGACAGCTTGGCTAACGCGCGCGTGATGACGTGTGGAAGCACGTGGGAAGCGCGTCTGGCGTGTGATGACGCGTGGCAGCGCGTGGCCACTGCTGACAGCGTCATCTAGCGCTTGCGGCTCACGCGTTGCCTTCTATGGTGTTTTCTGGTCTAATTTTGGTACTACCGGACTCCATTTTCCAAAATAAAAATATTGGTGGACTCAAAAAATGTATTAAACAAACACAAATAATGGAGTGTAGCACACTCTCTCTTTAATGAGAGTGGAAATGCAGAAACTCTGCACTTCATCTTCTTCCTTAAGCCACCAAAACTGCAAAACGAATCCAAATTAGGATTTGTTTTTTCTCATCAACCGTAAGTCGGAATCACACCCATAATATACCATTTTGAAGGTATCGAAACAAGGATCCAAATATATAATTTTCATAACATAAAACACAAAGCATGTAAAACCAGCATGCAGTCAAAGTTACGAAAAATTAAATATGAATCTCCATTTTTCTCAAAATCCGACCGTTGGATTTTCATGAAACTTTGTAGATATATTCTACATGAAATATGCTACAACATATGTAAATTTTAAGTTGATCGGAGAAAGTTCGAAAAATATTAATTTTTCATGCATATATCATGTATATATATATATAATTATATACATATTTTAATGCACAAAAAACAAGTACGAAAATACCCATTTATGACTCTGATATCAATGTAAGATACGGATAACGCAATGAGTAAAAGGATTCAAACCATACCTTGTGTAAAAGAATTCGAAACAAAGAACCTTGTGGGTAAATCACGTGTTTGACAATCACGAACTATGAACTGCTAGCAATGGAGTGATACTACAGCATGAGTATCACCCACTCTAGTCATAGTGCAAAGATTTGATCGTTTTACATGTGGGAGAGAGTTAGAAAGAGAGTATGAGAAAAAATGTTATGGGTAAATCAACATAACGTATCTGATATTCTTATATAATTCAAATATATATAATCAGATATATAACTATCTATCCATATCTCCTATGGATAGGTAGATGTAGATAGATAAAAGGTTATCCTAACAAATAGGATAATCAGGAAATCTAATTCAAATTACATGACTAATTTGAATGGACCATGCCACATGGGTGCCCAAATTCGAATCCAATACTCGGCCCAATTTCCAACAAATACTAATAATGAAAAGTTGAGTATAATTTTAAGTGTTAAGATTTATTAATTTAGAAAGTGAATGAAAACCATCATAGAAATATTAAAGTATATTAAGAATATATTTTTTGGGAGTTTCTATTTACACTCCATTTTGTTTCAAATGTATTCTTTTTCTTTCTTTTTTTATCCTTATTATATATATAGTTATTATTGTCACTTTACTTGTCACGACCCAAACCCGCCCCTATGGGTTTAGCACCGTAACCGGCCAGTAATCCGAGACTACCAAAGGCCTGCTGGACAGTAATACAGTAATACAGAGTACAGGGGCATGGCGGAAGCCAATACAGTAAATAAACAATGTCCAATGAGCTGAAGTCTGTATGCAAAAAGATTTTTCATACCTTTATACTTTCAGTACAGAATAGTATGCACAAAATATACAATCAGTCAAAACTGAGACTTAATCCCTATTATACAGTACAGTACGGTGCTATCAGTCTATACAGTAAACAAAACAGTTACAGAGACAAACGGGGAAATAAAACACCCCTAAGCCCCTAAGCCATAGCTTGATAGGCTCAGAACCTCGCAGTGAGGCACAGTGGTTGGCTTGACAAAATTAAAGCTTGCCTAACGCTCCTAGCTGCGGTCTGGTGCCTGTACACCTACATATATATATGAGCAGTGAGCTAAACCCCAGTGAATAACACAATGCGTAAAGGGGTTAAGAATAAATGTCATTTCAGTATTGAAAACAGTCATTTCAGTCAGTTTATCAGTCATTCAGTTTGTGGCTCATATTTCAGGTCATAACAGCCATTCAGTTAAAGTAGTGATATGTGGTACATCCATTGGCATAACAGTACAGTAAACAGTAGGTCTTAAAAGACCGGGTCTTAACAAACCAAACAGTAAATGATGGCCATCAGTAGCAGTACAGTAACAGTAACAGCAACAGTAACAGTAACAGTACTATTTCAGAGAACAGTACAGTACTTGTGGATTCAAGAGGTGTCTCGCACAGATTCTAGAGGTGGCTCACAGTGTAGCATTTAGTTCCGTACAGCACTTTGCTCCATATCAGAAATACAGAATGGCCATCATAACAGTAAACAGTAGTGGTTCCAAACTTGGGAACCGACAGAGATCTCTCTGTCACAGTAACAGTAAACAGTAGGTGCCAAGGATGCCACAGTACAGTTCAGAATATAAGACATACATTCATTCGGTATACAGTATCAGTTCAGTGAATAGTTCAATTCCGTAAACAGTATCAGTTCAGTAAACAGTATCAATTCAGTAAACAGTATCGATTCAGTAAACAGTTCAGTTCAGTAAACAGTTCAGTAACCAGTTCAATTCAGTAAGCAGTTTCGTAAACAGTTCAATTTAGTAAGCATTTCAGTTCAGTGAACGGTTCAGCAAACAGTTCAATAAAGTAGACAGCTCAATAAGGTAAACAATTCAATAAAGTAAACAGTTCAGAAGATAATCATTTTTGAACATATCTTTACACAGTTGTTACTCACAGAGTTCTGGGCTACAGTAAGCTAGAGCGTCCCCTCGGTAAGCCAACCCTACACAGTATACAGGATGAACACACACTAAGCTATACAGTTGGGGAAGATCAATAACTTAATCCCTAATTTGCCTCGGTGTGTTCTACATCTATATCCTCATTAAGATGCCTTAAACTAGGCCTAAGAATGCCTAGAATGGGATGAGGATACAAAAATACACTTAGAAAACATTTTGCGAAGTTTGCTGAAAATAGGAGCCTCGCTCGAGCGAGCCTTCCTTCGCTCGAGCGAGCTTTCAAAATCAAAGGCTTCGCTCGAGCGAGAAATCCTTCGCTCGAGCAGTCTGTCGAAACAGTAAAAATACTGGATGCTGTGATTTTACGCTCGAGCCACCATTTCTTCGCTCGAGCGGAGCTCTGAACAAACGATGGTCGCTCGAGCGAAGGAGCCAAATTCTGGAATTTCCAGATTTGCCTCCCAAGCTCAAACCAAGCATTCTCCCACTCTATACTCGACCTCTTGGACCCAAATTCTGGAAAACACATCACAACTAAATATATAACAAGTTTCAAAGCTCAATTTGTGGATTTAAAGCCCAAGAGTGAGTCAATTAAATCCAATTTTCAAACCCATTTTCAAGAACAATCTTCAAACATGACATGCATGGGTCAAAACCATTTCAAAGCTTCAATTCTTGCTCTAATGAGCTCAATCCTTTCAAAACAAGATGAAAACATGGACTTATACATAAATGTGAACATGCATGCAACCCTTTTGCCATGAAAACAACTTAAAACTGATCAATTCAAACATGCATGCATGAATTCTAGTATAATTCACTATATTTGCACTAAAACATGACTTAATTCTACAATGAAGCATGAACCATGCAAGACTTAGCTTAATGACAACAATAAGAAGATGAATTCCTTACCTAGAGTTTCAATTACAAGGTGAGGAAGCTTAATTTGACATTCTACACTCCAATTCTTCAAGTTCACCAAAGTGTAGTCAAAATCTCCCTCAAATTCCAAGCATACAAGGTGAATTCACTCTAGTCCCTCACTCTCTCTCTCTAGAGTCGGTTGTGTGCAAGACATGGGAGAAGAAATGTTGTGTTGTCATGTAAGGCTTAACATATATTAGACTAAGTGGCCCACTAAGGGCTAGTTTGGTAAATAAGGTCAACATTGCAATTTATCACTAATTAATTTAATTTAATCATACCTAATCACTTTTCAAATAATTATACCATACATTCACATAAATTATGGTGATCATAAATCTCTAATCAATTTCTGGTCCAGCCGCCGATAAGGCCTTCAATTTGCAGTTTAAACGGAAACACATAAACAAATAACATGCAATTCAAACAGATACAGTCAATTAATCAGTTTCAGGTTTCAGTCAGTCGGTGCAGTGACTCAGTCAGTTCAATTACCAATCATATTCAGTTTCAATTTAACAGTGATCAATAATTAATCGGTAAACAGTGACGAGGGTTGTTACATTACTTTACTTTAAATAAAAAAATTTTTATGTATAATAAAGACAACGACATGAATATTTTTGAAATAAAATAGGGTAAGAATAGTGATTTTTTTTTTTTAAACTTAAAATGTGTCATGTGGCAAGCCCTAAGTCCAGAGAAAAAATTCATTACAATGGTGGCACGCTACAGTCCCTTTTCTCTTTGTTAGGGATTAGGTTAATATACATTTATTTTGGTAGTTTTGGAGTTGATGGAATGATGATTACACTTAAAATATAAGTCATTTTTTTTGAGTTTTTTTTTTTTTTTAAATATGTAATGTTGTTAACTATGTAAAAGCGCCTCAATCAAAAAAAAAAAAAAAAAAAAGGGGGGGGGGGGGGGTAAAAACACTCTGCTTATACTAACAATATATTTAAAAAATAATATAAATTTTAGAATTATTTTATTTCAAACGAAAATAAGGTTGAAAATAACTAAAAGATCCATGTAACCATTTTTTAGTGGATGAATTATTATTTTTATTTTTATTTATGTGACTATGGTCTATATTTTAAGAAATAAGTTAAAAGTTTATTTTTTTAAAATTTTTTTAAAAAAATATGTGTAAAAAAATAGATAGGTAATGTGATAAAAAACAAAAAACAAAAAAAAAACAAAAACAAAAACAAAAACAAGAACAAAACAAAACAAAAAAAACAAAATAAAAAGTTAAAAGTTTGACTTTTAATCAACTTCTCAAAATAGACCTATTTTCATTTCGGACGTTACTATACAAATTAAAAAATTAGACTCAATTTTTAAGTTAATGATATGACAATCAATTAAGATATCTAAAGTAACATTCTTTTCATATCTTCTCAATTATTAATCAATCATATCACTTATACTACACATTATTAAATTAAAAAAAATAAGTCTAAAAAATAATTTTGTATATCATTTTCAATTCTGTAACATAAAAAATTTGGGTGTCTAAAATTTATCGATTTTATAGCACAGAGCACAACGCAACCATTCATTATCCAGACCCGGTAAACAATCTACTGGAAGGGGTCCTTCCTCTCAACCAAAACAACAAATAGCAGAGAGAAAGCAACAATGGCGTCGTCCTCAACAACAACCTTCTCTTTTGCTTTCAAAGTCTCATCCCCTATTGCTCGCTCTTCTACTACTAGTCTTCGTACCTCTCCTACCATTGTTCGCCTCTCACAATTCACCAAGAAATCCTCAATGAAGCTCAGTTCCTCACACACCATATCTGGCTTCTCCCCAATCCTTCCTCGTCTCACTTTTCCCACTCAAACCCCCCAATCTCTCACCGTCGTCTCTGCAAAAGGCTACAAAATGAAAACCCACAAGGTCTTTCTCTCTATCTCTGTGTGTTTTGTACGTAATTGAGGAATTGCGTACTTATTTGATTTGTTTTTTGGGGTGTTTTTAGGCTTCGGCGAAGCGATTTCGAGTCACGGGTAGTGGGAAGATTATGAGGAGGAGAGCTGGGAAGCAGCATTTGCTTGGAAAGAAGAATACCAAGAGGAAATTGCGACTCTCCAAGATGGTTAGGGCTTTTTTTTCCCTCTTTTAATTCATTCTCAATCTCTTCTTTATGCATAATTTTATTGCTATGCGATTGTTTCACCCTTTTAGTTAATAGTTATGTGTTAGAATAGGAGGTATTAATTGGGTTTTTATTTCATTCAATTTCTCAGTTTATATATATATATATACACATGTGTGCATTGTTGTCATATCGCAAATTGAATCCTAAATTGTTTTGCTAAAATAGAGAACAGTGAACAGTATTGAATCGTGAGTCATAAGATTAATTTTATATATAAGATATAATTATATATTATATATCTATATAAATCATAGTGTTTAAAATGATGTAAAGATAAATATAACTAATTTTTATATACGTATATACTTATAACATCATGTATATGAATATAACTTATTGATCTTTTCTATATGTCTTGATAGTTTGGCAAACATGATGTTATTTCATGCATTATGTAAGAGAAAACAAAAATAGAACTGAATCGTAACAGATCATAGTGAATCGCAAATTGAATTGCACGATTTACTCAATTTCCGATTCAACATCACGATTCGAATCGTTTTTGTTAAAACTCATATTGAATCATATGAATCAAATTGTGAATTGTACGATTCTAACAACCATGCATGTATGTGTGTATATGATAAGTAAAGAACAATATTAGTTCTTTAGATATGATTAGGCTTGGAAGATGAAAGCTAAAATCCATTGGAAAGAATGACATTCATTTGATCATAATTTGTTATGAAGTTTGAATTTTTCTAAGGAATCCAATATTGGATAGCGATTTCAAGATTTCAACCTCGAAGTTTATTTATTCAGCTGTTACTTTGGGGCCTATTTAGATAGTATTGGGCCAAATGATCTATTTTGTGTACCAATTTGGTTGAGTTTTAATTAATGAATTTTGGAAGCCTCTTGTGTTAGAGATAAAGCTGAATTTGGATTGGTGTTCTCATAATAATGGGTACCAGATTGATAATAGAATGACTTGTCTATTCTTTAGCTCGAGGCCTTAAGCTAGTTACTTCTGATGAATCAATAAGGTTATGATGAGGCTGATCCATGGCAAAGAAAGGGCTATTATAGGCAGGCCTTGCAAGGCTGATTATGTTCCTCCGCAAGGAAGCTTCATGGGGATTTGTAGTAGTCAATATTTATATGTTTCAGTGCAACAACTAAGGAATTCTTAAACCTAGAAGCAAGCAGAAGTTAATATTGCTCTTTTGTTCTGTTGTTTATTTTATTTTCTTTAGAGACTTCTTATCTCCTTTCTACCTTTCTTTCTTCAATTTTCTTTTAGATAAATTAGCCACATTGCGAAAACCTTGAGCAGGCCGCATGCACTTACTAGCGGTGAGGAAACATATGGTGTTATGATTGAAAAATTAGTGGTTCTTAAGGAAAAAAGACCTGGAAAGGTGCTAAATGATGAATTTGGTGTTAGAATCTAAATGGATTTTTGGTATTACATATCAAAGATACTAGATTAGTTGTGTTAACTTCTATTGACAAAGTACGAAATAGATGGAGGCATAATACACATGCAAAAATGGAAATATTTTTGAACAAGTACTGGTGAGTATGGATATAATATATTTTACGAGTGTACCACCTTGACAAAGTTATTTTATTTTGGCATTATTTTATATTTATTGGGTTTCTTTATTTAGTTAGGATTTAATTATTATTATTATTATTATTTTTTGGGTTTCATTATTTAGTTTGGATTTAATTATTATAATTTTTTTTAGTAACTTTTATCAGGATTTTCTAACATGCCTATGAATAAGCCTATATGTAATAGGTTTTGTAGACTTGGTTTGGATATTAATTAACTGAAAATTGATTTGTGAAATTGGTTCCTCTCCTTTTTTCTGTCTGCATCCCGCTTCTCTATATTTCGTCTTCTCCTTTACTTTTCTTCTAGTGCTACATCACATCATAGTTGTCAAATTGTGAATCAAAATGACTTTGTATGGAATCGCTAATTAAATCGAATCATGAATCGTAAAGATTTAGTCACTTTTTATAAATTACTTAGAAAAATATATCTACACACTTAGATGTTAAATATATCTTATAAATATAAATTTTTTTGACTTAAATCAATGGACATGGTGTTTTGAATGATAATCACGTGGTTTAATATGTAAGAAGTTAACACAGGTTCCCATATAAGATCACCATCCTATCTTTTTTTTTTTTAGATATTGCTTATCAACCATTCTTAATAAAGAAAGTAAATAAAAATAAACTCTCAATTGCTAAGTAATAATAACCTAACACCATATTGATATTTCTTAAGCATATATCCTTATATTCTACTTCAATATTACCTCACCCATATAATATTGAAGTACATTTCTTTCAATAAAATAGCAATAGATAATTCATATTGCAAGTTACTTTTTTTTTTTTTTTATATCAGCAACAAACAAGAATATATTAAGGCACAAAGCCAAAGAGAGGAGGATGAGGCATCCTCAGAAAATACACTATAATTTTTTTTAAGAAAAGAAAAAATTAGAAGAAAGGTTAAAAAATATTGTGTTTGACTCATTCAATCTGATTTGATCCCATTGAAAACTCCATCATCTCCAAAATAACAACAAATCATGTATATATGTTAGTTATTTTGTACTAAACACTATTAGAAGTTGTATTATGCCATTTTAACTATAAAATATATATATATATATATATAGAGAGAGAGAGAGAGAAAAGGAATCAAAATATGCCAGTTGTCATAGTTTCAAGAATTGCATGAATCGTAAAAATTGAATCAAATCGTGAATCAATAGTGAATTGTGCGATTCACTAGAGATTCACATCAAAATAGATTCACTCATAGATTCGTATCGATTTTGCAAAAAATGCAAATCAAATCATGAATCGTAAAATTCTCATAACAAAGTATCACATGATGATGTTAACAAGGCAACTTCATGACAATTAGCTTTAAGGGAGATTGTCTGTGGTGATCATGGTGAGGGTTCTCTCAAGTATTGATTATTTTGTCCACTTGCGACTGCAGACGGTGAAGGGGTTTATGTGGCTCACTTCAAACCCAAGGCCTGACTTCCTACCTTTGGAACCTAAACTTTAGCAGAAATTTAGATTGTGTTTGGTTGGAGGATTTGATGAGAGAAATGGAAAGAGAAAGGGAAAGGGAAATAGAAAGAAAAGGAGAAAGAATTGATAGGACTCAAATTCCAAGCTATGTTTGGTTGAGTTGGGAATTTGAAAAAAAAGAGGCTAAGTGAACCAAAAGACAAAAAAGTGGGATTGCATTTTCCTCTCATTTTCATTTTCATTTTCATTTTCCTTGTGTTTTCCACCCATAAACCAAACAAAAAGTGGGATTGTATTTCCTTTTCTCTTTTCATTTCTCTTATTAAATCCTCCAACGAAACACAACCTTAGGGGTCATTTGGCAATAAGCTAATTTAGCCAAAAAGTCACTTAAAAAAAAACCAAAAAATCAAAAGGCCATACAAAAAAGCACCTTTTTACATAAAAAGCCATTCCCAGACACTTCGGTTTTTTTCACCCATATTTTAGCCAAAGAGCCACAAAAAAAAAAACCACTTCCAAACAAACCCTTTGAATATTGTGATGTCATCAATATTTCTTCTTTTTTAGATTCCCCCCCCCCCCCCCCCCCCCCCCTCTCCCGTTTTTAAAGTTTTGGCTAGTAAAGTTACTTGGACAGAAGATGGTGGTTGTTGGATACAAATAGCCTTTCTCTGCAACGAGAGAGAGCTTGGACCTTGAAAATTTAATAACATTTACCCAAATGAATGATGTTATGACATCTAGGGAAATGAACTAGTTGCCCATGTGTCGTGAAAACCAAAATGGACACATTTTAAATGATCATTGCTAATATATATGCATATATATATCAGTGACTGGTTGATATTACCATTGTTCTGGAATCGCAGTTTCTGATTTTCTGATATAGAATTGTTTACGAGTAAGAAAAATAAATTCAAAAGAATAGAACATATGCTGATATCAATACGTTGATCCTTCAGTTGTATCTCAATTTTGATTGAATTTTGTTCTCTTACAGCTACAAGTTAACCGCAGTGACTATGACAATGTCATTGGTGCCTTGCCATATCTGAAGGTAAATCGACAAAATTAGAGGTGATGTTTCAATTGTTTTGGAAGATGATTTCTCCCATTTTGTGTAAACTATAAACTATTAATGGTTTAAGTTCTCCTAATCAACTTGTGTAATGAAATTTTTTAACCTTGAAGTTCAAATTCAATTTTACTGAGTACACGGAAATGCAGTCATAGGATGAACACAGCACACACAATATGATGAAGTTGACTTTCATGGGGATTGAGTTTTGCACAGCTTTGTTCCTTGCAGCTTTCAAGCACTGGTAGCTTTAGCTTTCTAGGCACTGCATTGGGGTGTTTTTATTTATTTATTGTGTGGCATGCCAAGACTAGTTAACAGATAGTTGTATTAAATTAAAGGGTCTACTTAAATTTGCATCAATATTGGTTTCAGTTAACTGATGTTTATTTTTTTATCAACCATTAGCAAGTAAGTAGACCATCGATAATTGGTATTTTTGGGCAAAAGTTCGATGCCTCTTTAAACCACTGCTATGTGGTAGCAACTGTTAGGTTTTATCTATAATGGGTTTGCTTGATTAACCATTTCCTCTCTGTAGATGCTTAACTTTGAAATAGTTGTTATCCTTGCACAACTCCATGGTCATGAATGTCTATCCCATCTTCTTTTGTCTCATTATCTTGCACCATATTTCTCAAACATTTTATTTTTATTTTTGCCATTTTTCCTTTGGAAAATTTACATCCGTAGTTTTTGTAGTTTTTCTTTTGTGTCAATTTAGTTTTTGTAGTTCTAATTACATCAATTTTACCTTTGAATTTTTCACATTCTATCAATTTAGTTCAATTGATAATGGCTCTTCAAATACTACACTAAAACCAAGGAGCAAACTAGTCTATTCACCCTCCTAAAAGTGATTGAGGGGTTGGCGTCCAATTTGAAATGTTGCATTCTCTTTTAAATGCACTGTTTCAGCCTTGATTTCTGTTCAATTTTGTGATGGATGTTATCAATCGGACTAAATTAACACGATGTGAAAAATTAAAGAGTGAAATTGCTATAATTGGAACTACATAGATCAAATCGACACAAGAGGTGAATTATAGAGGCTACAGGTATAATTTTTTTGTTTTATACATCTTTGGGGATTGTATGCTTTTTTCACCATGTAAAAATATGTTCTATGCCATTATGTGGTAGTTCATTCCTGCAAAAAAATTACGTTAATCGGATATCAATAGCCCCTTAATCGGAAGACATTTTTGTCAATGATAAATATGATTTTTTAACAAAAATATATTCCGATCAAGGGGCTATTGATATCCGATCAACGTGATTTTTTGTAGGGATGAAGTATTGGACAAGCTTTACACATTGAACGGTTCAGATTATTAAAACGGGACTCGTGGTGAGCTCCACGGATCTAACATTACGGTCCAGTCCGCTTTGTGGACTGGAGAAATGCTCATCCCTTTCTCTTATTGGAAGGTCTCTCCTAAATGGCCATTCTGTGATAATTTTAGGTTCATTACCTCCTAACATGTTTGCTATGGTCAATTGCAACTTCTTTTTACAACACAGTTATAATCTAACCTAGGGGAGGGGAGGGGAGACTCGAAACCCAGACTTGGGGTCTAGTAAAAGGGGCCTTTCCACTTGGGCTACCCTTCTGTCTCAACTGCATAATGTTGTTGAGAGCAAGGCAGGCAAGTGGTATGACAAAGAACTGATGAAACTTTTGAGTTTTATATAAATGGATTGCATAGTGCTCTTATTAAATTCCTATTAATAGTGAGAGATCTAATCACACATGCATGCTATTTTCTCCTATACTGTTCAGAAAAATGTTTCTTAATTGAGGATTACAATAATCTATTTACCCTAATCTCTTCTAGTTAAATGTCCATCTTGCATAAATTATATGTATATTTTATGGGTCATTATTGGCTAATTTTATTTTCACAAACTAATTTCTATCCGTTCATACATTTAATGAAGATTTTTCTTAATATACTTTTGTCCTAGAATAAAAATATCTAGGACAAAAATATCATGATATCCATATCTTGTTGCACCCAAATCCTAATTCTAAGACACCACAACTATCCTCCATCACGTGCGCCACCTCTCTTCCGTCATCTCCTCCTGTTGTCTCTTTCTCTTTTGCTTGCAACCACATTTCACTATGAGTCATACACGCTTACAAGTCTCTCGCCGCGAACTACTCACTTTTGAGTTGACTGGAGGTCTATGATGGAAAGGGAATGAGCTGACAGAGTGGTGGTAATGGCCGCGAATGATGAGTTGGAGGATGAAAGAAAATTTTGAGCTTTGAAATTGAAGATGAGGGTACTATTAGAATAAATTAATGTGTACTGAGAATTTTTTTATTTTTTTGATATATATATTGAAAAAGTGTTTATTAAGTATGTGCATTAAGTGGAATCAGTGTGAATAGAATTACCCTTTATTATTGTTCTACTGATATGTTGTATTCATCTTTTCAACCAATTCTTAAAGAAATTGCATACAATTTGATCCATACACTTAATGGTGGCTATTAGCATATAAGGAAGCGAATGCAAAAAATTTGATCAAAACAATGCATATATAGTCCTTGTTTGGGGTGTGCTAATTTAACCTACTTAAAAAAATTATTTGAGATAAATTTTGATTTTTTTTTTACTTGATGGTTGTGAGAAAAAAGTGAAATAATTATAGTTTAGATTTGATATCTTATTTTATTGGCTAAATTAACTTGTTTTGTCTTTATTAATTAATTTAATCAAAATAGTTTATGTCAAATGAAACTATAATCTATGTACATGAATAACTTTTATGAAAGTGCGTTCAGAAGTTTTTTTTTTTTTTTTTTTTCACGGTATTATCCATCAAAATTAACAATTATTTTGTTGCTTTCCACCATTAAAAAAATATAATATTGTATGTAAACTTATTTTTTAGTAATGTGCTAAAAAAATGTTATTCAACAACCATCCTACTATTTTTTTTTAATTTTTATTTTTTTTAATCTTAATCATCCTACTAATTGATTCCTCAAATATTAAAAAATTAGGGCTTGTTTGATCCCTCACCAATCACCACATTTGGCCACCCTCACCTTAGACAGCTATTACTGATGACCTCCTTTAACAACCACCTACCTCTTATTGGTAACAGCCAATTTCAACCTATGGAAATCACCCA
The DNA here is from genome assembly GCA_030407325.1 of Camellia japonica. Lineage (NCBI taxonomy): Eukaryota > Viridiplantae > Streptophyta > Magnoliopsida > Ericales > Theaceae > Camellia > Camellia japonica. The sequence continues at coordinate 167,690,151 of JAPPVO010000059.1, read as the reverse complement.
CCGCTAAACGCTAACGGTTACTATTTCTTGTCGAAAACCACGTTGAGTCATCACTTCTAGCGTCGGGCAACAACCTTTGGCCACCATCTTTGATCGTCAGTAACTACTTTCAACTACTTCCAACATCACTAACTACTTTCCACAAGTGGCAAATATCACTTACGGATAACCACAACCATCTCTTGCCAAAAATTACCTTCATTCATTACCTCCAGCGGCTTACAACCACATTCGATCACCATTGGTTGACAACTATCTCCAGTCACAATCTCTTACCATCGACTCAAAACAATTTTTTGAAATAGACATGTATATCAAATATGTTTTTGATTTTCGTTTTACCAAAATAAATGAACAAATCTAATATTTTAAGAACCCAAGCAGTTGCTTTTATAAAGACTAGAAGGAGTGCTTCAAATATGCAACAGTTACGTATTGCTAATTACAAATGATCCATGGGAATAAATGACTTAGATAGTTAGAGAATAAGGAGAAGAATAATTCAGTAGCTAAATCAGTTTATTTTTCATGTACTATGTGGCATTGTATATTCTTCAATTTTCAAGATCCAACTTAAGTGTTTGTTTTATAGAACAGCATAGATGTTGACAAATGAGGTTCATGTATGCATAAAAGAAGAAAGGGAAAAGAAAAGGCATAAAGCAGAGTTTTATTAAAATTCAAAATAAATAGAAGTTACAGTAAATCTAAAAAAAAAGAGCCCCTTAACATCACACTCAAGAACAGTAAGTAAATTGGGAGGGCTTCTTGATAATTACAAACACTAATAAGGAAGATGCTTCATTTGCTGAAAAGTCTGCCGCTTCATTTGCTTTCCTAATAACAAAACAGAAAGTTGTTTACTCTTTTATTTTGTTTTATTTTTTATATTTTTCTTAATATTTTTCTATTACTTCACATATTTTAGAACCAACGTTCAAATTCAAACTTTGATATAAAAGCATCTCCCATGGTTATAGGCAAAATGACATTATCAAAGTTAAATTGTAACACATTACAATGTTAAACAATGCCAAATGCTTTTTTTTTTGGGTACAACCATTATATCATTGGGAAACTATAATTGAGCCAATATTTCAAAAAAAAAATTTAATTAATTAATTAATGATAAAATTTATAAACTTTAATACTTGAAATTATAAATTTTTCCATTACTCTGTAATTTGTTTTTTTTTTTTGGTCTTCCAACTGCTTCACCATTTCTCCCATATGATTCAATATTTGTGAGATAATGCCATTATGTGTGTCTAATTGTATGTAATTACAATGCCTAAAACTGCCATTTTGGATTATAAAATTCTGACATTTAAAAATTCATTATATACCCAACAGAATATAATAATAAGATAAAAATTATACAATAAAATACATGAGCAAAATAGTAAAATATTAAAATTAAAAAAAAAAATGACAACTTTATAAATTTTTGGGAAAAAATTAGTTAGTCAAAACTAAATAAAGCAATTGTCAAAAGTTGGCAAATCATTTGGCACAAATTATAAAGAATAAGGAAGACAAAAATTAATAATTGGGTACTTACGCCATAAATCTAAATTTGGATTTCTTTTACCCAAAGGTCCACATGCGAAATTATTCATTTTATAACGACATGATTTTACCAAATGACCAAACTATCCATTCTCCGTTCAACGCGTTACCTATTGAAAATCAAATCCACTTTCTCTCCATTTTTCTCTCTATTCGTTGAAAATCAAACTCTCTCTCTCTCTCTCTCTCTCCTATTATCACGCCCCTCAAACAAACCCTAGAGCACTACATCTCTCTCTTCGATGACGGTGCACCACTGCCTATTTACCACAACAATGATGACTTTGGCGCTACCACCGTAGATCACAATCACAACAATAACAATCCGGATTTGATGGACGTAGGGGTGTTCACGGGAATGTCGGGGTCGAGTTGGACCCTTACTTGTCAGCCGACCAGATCTGTTCGAATTGACATTCAGTCCAACCGTTTTCGAACCAAGCATTTGTCGAAATCGACCGAATTGATATTCGAGTTGTCGGATCGGATATGGTCGGTTTAGGCAGATTGGATTGATCATATATTGGGCCTTTTTTATCGTTTTTTTATCCAAAATTGAGGGAATAAAATTGCTTACAGCCCAATTCAAAATTAAAATTACTCCATTAATCACAACAAAAGTTAGCCCATTGAAATTAACATAATGATAAATTAAACTTTATAATTTTGTACACTTCACAAGTAAAACCTATCACAATATATAATCTTGCACTTTAAAAGTTGCCAAACACACCATATAAAAACATGCCATTAAAAATTAAAATTAATAAAATAATCTTCCAAAACAATTTAGGGATCACATTGTTTCTGTAATAAAATAACCCTACAAAACATCTCATAATAAATAAACCTAAGCAATTAAGTACACCACATTGTTCCTATAATCTGCACAAGTGGCCACAAAAACCAAATTAACAGTACTTAGCATGTACGTCTCCCAAAAACTTCTATGTTGCACAGTGCAAACACACCCCTTAAAAACTTCTATGTTGCACAGTGCACACATATATCTCAAAAACATAATTACATCTCAAAAACGTCTAGTTTGTTGTTGCCACAAAAAGTAAGTTACTGTCAAACTTCATCACTATTGCTATTCCACCATTAAACTAAAATTAAAACAAGAAACATATTCACAAAAACTAGAAGTTGCTGGCTCATTGTTCTTTTTGCTTCCTCATGTCCTGTAAAGATGCAACCGAAATTAGAAACTATAAAGCTTACAAGAATTAAAAAAAAAAATTTAAATATGAATGTATAACAGTCTTACTGTTGGTTTGTCACACAAATAAATTTCAGATACTTGGAATTGCATTTGAGCTTGGGCTTGCACTAGAAATTGCTAAAAAAAAAAAAAAAGAAAGATAAGATTATTAATCAATTATAGAAACAAACTTCAATTTAAATTTAATGTATGTGCAATAAATGAATAGTACCTGACTCATATTGTTCAACATCATCCATGGACCTTCAAAGAGCAATTGGGACAGTGGATTGAAGCTAATTTTGTGTGCATATAAGGGCCTCGACCATCATGGTAGAAAGCGAACTACGAAAAGGGTCGAGTATACATCCTCCCTTACTAAATGCTGATTCTGAAGCAACTGTAGAGACTGGTAATGCCAAAACATCACGTGCCACCTATGACAAAATTTTATACTTTGAAGAATTAGACTTCCACCATCCCAATATATCAAAATTTTCACCCTTAGAACTCTCACAAAAATGAGCAAAATACTTATCCAACTCTGATTTACACACAACACAATACTTCTCCTCTAAGTATGAATTAAACTGAGCAGCAATGAGCATGTGTGGATCATCACAATCATCACCTACCTCCATTTCAGAAGTTGCACTCACATTAGGCTCTTGCCCACTCTTTGAATCACATGAAGCATAATGCTCGTATAGACAAGTCAAACAATCCTTCACCTTGCCCGTCATCTCATTCACCACTTTCTCAATAAGAATTTGTGAGAAACAAAAATTCAAATGCTTCAATTTTTTCCTAGAGTCAAGTACCATAGCAACATACAAAAGAAGATTTATCTTATCCCCATCACCCAAATACTTATCAAATTTTGCTTTCAGATTAACTGCCATTGTAGATAAAACTGTGTCATCTTTCTTCATTAACTGCTCAATTTTGTTCTAAATGGCAAACATCTCATCATAGAAGCAATTTGAAGTGACATACAATGACCCTAAAAACCTCTTTCTGGCATTATAAAAAAGTCTCAAAAATTTTAAAAAGATGCTACAATTATTCCAAACAGCCTCATTGGGTGGTCTCTTTGCCACATCCACATCCTCATCATGCTTATCACCACCAAATTCATCACCACCAAAATAAGTCCGATAACTAAAGTCATCCTCTTGGAGTCTCTCAATGGCTTTCTCAAATTTTTATGTTGCCTCTAGTATCAAATAGGTGGAATTCCACCTAGTTAGAACATCAAGGTACAAAAGACTCTTTGAGTTAATTTTTTCCTTTTCAACACACTTTTTAAAATTCTCATACCGGTTTGGAGAGGACCTCAAATATCTAATAGCAGCAAGCACACAAGCAATAGATGAATTCAACTCTTTCAAACCATCACACACAATAAGATTTAGAATGTGTGCACAACAACACAAGTGTAAAAATTCATGACCTAAAATAGTTCCATTCCAATCCTTTGTTTTTCTTTTTAAGAACTTAACAGTGGTGTTGTTTTGAACTAGCATTATCTACAATCAATGTAAAAATGCAATTAATATTCCATTCAAGCAAGCATGACTCAATTTTCCTACCAATGGTTTCACCCTTGTGATCTTCAACTAGGCAAAAGTTAATAATTCTCTTTTGAAGTCTTCAATCATCATCAATAACATGAACTGTAAGACACATATAGTTCAAGTTCTATATAGAGGACCATGTGTCTATGGTTAGGCAAGCTCTACGACCATGCAATGCTTTCCTTAGGCTATCCCTCTCTTTGTTAAAAATATTAACGTCTCTGGAAATTGTAATATGAGACGGGGTTTTATCGAATTTGGGTTGCAAGATTTGACAAAATTTTCGAAACCTAACTCCCTCTACAAACCTAAAGGGTAGTTCATCAATAATCACCATTTCAACAAGAGCTTTTCTTGCAGCTTCTACCGTAAAAGTTGTTGTCACAAGGTCAACACCCTCTACTTCACCTTTTTTAAATTGAAAAGACAGAGTGGACTGTCCCTTCTCCACCTTCCTATATGGATACTTGACACATGAGACAAAATGAGCAAATAAATTATTTATCCCATGAGACTTACAATCAACTAATTATTTTTTTTGACAATACCTACATACGGCTCTCATTTTTCCATCTTCACCCTTTACTTTATCGAAATGATCCCATACCTTAGATTTAACTCTGCCACTAGCCTAGCACGTGCCTTCTTAGCTTTGAATGAAACTGGAGGGTTGTCAGCAGGAGTTGGGACAGTAGCTTTGGCATTTACTGCTGGTTGGGATTGAGTTCCAACAGTAGTAGCAATAGGTTGGCCATCAACAGGGGCATCATTGGTAGGAGAATCCATATAGCAAGAGGTAGAGCACAAGGCCAGGAAGCAAAGTATGGAATTTTTACTATCTTTGTGGACAACATACCATCAGCTATGGATGCAAAAGCACTGTTCAAACTTTTTACAAAGTTTGGGATTGTGAAGGATGCCTTCATCCCTTTCAAAAAGGAAAGCGACAAACTCAAGATTCGGGTTTATGAGATTCGACTGTCATATAGCAGCAGTTGTTGCCATCCAAAAAGCGAATGGTCTTTTAGTCAATGACATGGTGCTAGAGGTCAAAATTGCTGCTTATGATAGAATAACACAGATGAACAGAGCAGGAGAAAGCCTCAGCCTACCAGAATCATGACATACAACCAACATCGGGGGTAAAGCTTCATATGTTGGCCATAGATCTTTCGCTAAAGTACTAAAAGGGGACACTCCTATAGTGGCTGGGGAAGCAAGTATAACCATACAAGTCAGTGAAGAGGGCAATGGTTGGCTCTACGAAAGTGCAATAATTAGATTCAATACTGAATATCCCATCCACAATATTTTAAAAGCCCTAAAGGAGAAAGGGTTGGAACAGATAGTGGTCAGAAAAATGAGGAGGTCTGATATAATATTATCTTTCAAATCTCAAGTGGAGTTGAAATCAAACATTGGCAAGATCAAAGATTGGAGTCAATTTGTGGTGGAATGGAAGCCAATTTTCATATACAACAAGAGTGATGTGTTGTTGGTTGAGGTGTGTTACAGCATACCATTGAATCTCTGGAATAGGAACACACTAAACAACATTAGATGCTTATAGGGTCTGTTCTCAGCCTAGATGGTTATATTTGTCAACCTAAGTCCTTTTTCCATGCTAGAATCTGAGTGGCTACTTCGTGTACGGAGCTTATCAACAAAACTATAATTTTGGAGTGTAAAGGCAGTCCACATCCCATTCTTGTGTGTGAAGATCATTTAGCAGATTCTGGTAGCTTAAAGCTCATCGGCATGGAAGATTCTAGCTTCATCGAAACCTATTACAGTGATGAGGCCAGAAACACTTCGGCAATAGTTGTTAGGGAGAAGAAAGCCGGTGATGAGGTGGCAGAAATGAGTACCAGGTTTGGTGCTGACCTGGCTTGCACCAACAAGGTAAAATAGAGGAAGAGGCTCATTGACAGTCATATAGGAGTGGAAGTAGGCATTATTGTTGAGAGACACCATGTGAATGAGGCTTTAGCAGAGAAAAGGCAGCATGCGTTGAAGAGACTCTGATGGAAGGGTCAGACCAAAATTCAAAAAGCAATAATAGCAATCTTAGGTGTGTACAGCAAGTCTATACCCCTGGATTCATCAGAAACTTCAATGAATCCAGGGATGGGCTTGGGCCTGGCATCAACTTGGAAGTGAATTTGGCCAATGAATCTAGTGAAGGTCTTAGGCCTGGCATCAATTTAGAAGTGAACTTGGCCTATTCACCAAATAAGTTCTTAGATAGTGGCCCTCGTAATAGGCCCATTGAGTCTGTTGGTATCACCTCTAGCAGTAATGGTATTTTGGCCTTGTCACTTCTTCATAAGCACTCTTTAGGGCCTATTGTGAAAACCCATATTTAAATTATTCTTGAAAGAGAATAAATAACTAAATAAATTAATTGTATTCAGAATCTACCTAATATATATAATAGTATAAAATTAGTGTTAAATAAACCCAATTCTATCACTAACAAAGACCTTAAAAAAAAATAATAATAATAATACAAACAAACAAACCGTGGGCAAACAACCCACAGCTCATACCAAACCCACCATCTTTTAGGAAAGCCATAAAATTTAGGGAAAGCTTGTAAAATTTAGGGAAAACTTATAAAATTTAGGGAAAGCTTGCTCTTATAAATTGGAGAAAGGGAATGGAATTTTTAAAAAAAAAAAATGTGTGAGAGAGTGGGAGAGAGAGCTAACCTCGAGGGAGTCTTTAAATTGCATCTAGTAGAGTTCATATTTCTGCACAGAGAGTTCATATTTCTAGACTAAGCATAAACCATTACATCCAAATAGAGGGAATTCTGGTGGAAGAAGATGAGGAGATTGAGGTTGCATATTTTCCTACCATTTCATTATTCCATTTCAACACCTACCACTAAGTAAGAAAACCCTCTCAACCCTCTCATTTTTTTTATATAATTGAAATTTTCAGATTATGTACATTTGATACATTGTCTAAAACTGTGTTGAATCTGTCATCATGTTGCCCGAATTTTTAGACAATTTTATACTCAAAATTTCGATATTATTTCTTCTACAAAGTTGTTGATAATTATGTCTAGTTCATCCAGGAATTTTGGCAAAAATTTTTGAGCTTTCTACGAATTTATAAAATTTTTAATTAAAACTGAAGCTGTGTTGAGAATAATCTGTTTGAATCTGCCAACCTGTTACCCGAATTTTTAGATACTTTTACACTCAAAATTTCGAGATGATTTCTTCTACAAAGTTGTTAATAATGATATCTAGTTTGTCCAGAAATTTTTGGAAACAATTTTTGAGCTCCCTACGAATTTATAAAAATTTTAATCTGAAACTGTGTTGAGAATAATCTGTTTGAATCTGCCAGCATGTTACCCGAATTTTTGAATAATTTTATACTCAAAATTTTGAGATGATTCCTTTCTACAAAGTTGTTGATAATGATGTATAGTTTATCCAGAAATTCTTGGAAACAATTTTTGAGCTTTCTATGAATTTATACAAATTGTTTACTAAATCTAAAACTGTATTGAGAATAACCTGTTTTGAATCTGCCAGCATGTTTACCCGAATTTTTAGATAATTTTATACTCAAAATTTCGAGATTATTTCTTCTACAAAGTTGTTGATAATGATGTCTAGTTTATCCAGAAATTTTTGAAAACAATTTTTGAGCTTTCTACGAATTTATACAAATTTTTAACTAAATCTGAAACTGTGTGACAGATTTTACCATGTATTTGAAAATTTATTTAAAATTTTATACTAAGCCAAATCTAGTAATTTCTAACTAAAAGATGAAATTTGAGAAGTCTAGTTTCATGATAAATTTTTAGATTATGGGTTTGATCTATAAATTTAAGCATGGAATTAATATAAGGAAATGTGACAAATCTGTGTCTTAAACACCCTTGGAATTTTTAAGAATTATTTATAATTTATTTTTGGAAAAGCTTTCTGAAAAATGACCATAACATGTTTATGGATTATTCTGTAGATTGTATGAATTTTAGAGTTATAAGTAATGTATTTACTTGCAAGATATATATTCTGAAAATTTTTCAGGGCAGGATAAAATCACCACTTTCATATTATACTAGTCTAATTTAGTAAATCAAAATTTGTGCAGGTGTGCATTTATGGTTTATTTCTTGTATTTAAGTTATTATGTTCATACCATAGTTTTAAGTAATTGTTTACTAAATTTTGTACATTGAACTATTATTGGGTGACATGCATAATATTTTATGTTGGAGTTTTTCTTTAGTTGGTATAATGTTATTGGTGATTGAGATTTGAATAATTTGTGTTTAATATATAAATTAACCAAAAGGATTAACGGTATATAATGAGTTACTGATGAAGGGTTAGTACCGGGTATTTAGGGTGAGTCCTGGTTTTGAGAATTCTCGTGTAAATTGTGTCGCGAAATCCTAAGATGGCACGGGACTTATTTGAACCTTTTCGGTATTCGGTTTTGGAATAAGGATGGATGTGCAGGTGGCACACAGGGAGGTTACGTACCCCTGGCAGACCGTTCCTTGGGGCAGACCACGGATGCCACTACTTGGGTATATAACTCCGGACGTGGGCATCCCTGTAGTTACGATTGGTAACACTTAAATATTTGACCAAGGAGGGTTTCAAATTAACCGTTGCCATGCTTGGTGATTGGTAAGTTAAATCTCTGTGAATTTCGAGTGTCACCTAATTTATTAAAATTACTAAAATTATCCTAATGGTTGTAATTTATGTGTACAATTATATTGTTATCTCATGTTTAGAATCTTATTATTTTTCTCTTAAAAAGAATGGTAGGTTGGTTATGTTTTCTTACTGTGTTGCAAAACTTATGGCATATATTTTGTTGCCCTGGCGTTTCATGCCAGATTATGCCGAAGAAGGAACCGAAGCTGAAATGGGAGTTGCTGCTAATATCGAGCCTTGGCTAACTTAGAGCCAAGATCTTATCAAAATAAAAGCATGTTATTTCTTGTATTAGTATTTAACTATGTTGTGATGTTGTGTGTGAACTTGTAGTTTTATTTGGTTGTTGGACTTTGACTATGTAAGAATTTAAAATTTCCTAATTAGTAGTTAAAATTTTATCTAGCAAGTTATTGTTAGTTAAAGTCTTATGATGTCTCAAAAAAAAAAATAAATAAATAAAATAAATAAAAAAAAAATTGGGGCGTCACAGCTTGGTATCAGAGCCTAGGTTTGAACCTTTGGGCCATGGGTAGTAGTTTATTATTTTTACAATTAAGAAAACCTTAAGTTAATTTGTAATTCTCGGTGACCTAACTAAGTTAGAACCTTTTTATTTGTAGGATGCCAGGGTCATCAGACATTAACTCTAACGAGGAAAATTCGGTGGAAAACTATGACATAGAATCTGACCCAAGTGAAGAAGTGGAGATGCCTATAGAAGACTATGAATCTGAGCCTGAGCTTGACCCTGAACCTGATCCTGAACTTGAGCCTGAACGTGAGTCTGAAGAAGTTGAAGAAGTTGTACCAATATACAACCCCCCGGAGGTTATTGTGATTGAGTCAGACACTGAGGATGAGTCTATGGAAGGCAATACCGAGGGGAACCCTGGAGATTAGGAGCCATGTTTGAGGGTTGGGATGTGCAAAACGGGTTGCAGATTGGCTCTTTTGTATATGTCAGCTTTTCCCCTAGGAGGTTGTGCTTGGAAAAATGAGAGTTTGGTGGGCACCTATATCGGACCTATCCGATTCTAAGACAAGAGACTCCCTGGGTATATCAACTAGGCCCCTTTCCGGACGGTTTCACCGAAAGAGTAGGCGACCTTTTTGACTTTTGGAGCCTTCAGTATATCATGCCCGACCCAAGCAGAATTGTGAGAGAGATGGGTCAGTGGACTTCAGGGACTGGAGGATCTATCGGGAGGAGCCGGTGATGCTACTAGGGCATCGTGTGTGCGAAACTGCTATCTTCGTGAGGGTGCTGTGGCGATTCATGGGACTTTTCCAAGCCACATGGGAGCCGGAAGTCCTTGTGTGGAGAGACTTTCCTTGGCTATTTTAAGGGGTCTTAAGGGAATTATAAACTAGGTAACCGATTGTTTTGTATGCTCACATGTAAAATTGCCTAGTTTAGAATTGTGAGTGTAGGAGTTAACTCGGATTGTAGGGGTTATCTTTTGCCCGTAGTATGTTAATTAATCTTTTCTATGTTTACTTGTATTTTGCTAATTGTAGCTTATCTAATCTAATTAATGAAGTTTTTTTTTTACTATCCTTGCACATAAATATAGCAACTTATAATAAATAATAAATAAATGAATGAATAAATCACAAGAAAATCCCATCATGCAGAATGGCTGGACGAACAAGAAATAATAACAACGGTAATGGCGATGGAGTGCTGATGGATGTCGCTCGAATTATACGCGCGATTGCTGATAGGGTAGGCAATATACCACCCCGAAACCAAGATCAAAACAAATCGGAAATGATAGCAAAATTTGAAAAGCTACGTCCCCACAAATTCCTTGGTGGACAACCCCCATGAAGCTGAAGCTTGGTTAAGACAAATTAAGAAGTTGCTAGATACCTCCGACATTCGAAATGAACAAGATAGAGTGACCATGGCGGCATTTCAAATGGAAGGGGAAGCAGATCATTGGTGGGAAATGATCAAGAGTACTCGACAAGTAGAGACATTAACTTGGAGACAGTTCGAAGACCTGTTCATGGAAAAGTATTTTCCTAACTCGCTAAGACAAGAAATGATTCAAGAGTTCCTCCAACTGAAACAAGGAAAAATGTCAGTCGCTCAATATGCGAACCGTTTTGAAGCTCTTTCACGGTACGCTTCAGCCATAGTAGCAAATGAAGAGGATAAGGTTAGGCGATTTGAATGGGGTTTGGACACAGACATTAGAGGAAGATTGATCGCAGTGCAACTCTCCACCTATGCAGATGGTGGATCGAGCTTTAATTGTGGAACGAGAGTTAGCAGATTCCGAACGCATTCGAAATCAGCGATCAAGGAACAACAACCAACCACGCGGAGGAGGCCCAGTCCGCAACACCAGAAACCATCCTGCGCCAGCACCTTATGCCGGAGGGATGCAGCAGCAACAAAGGCAGAATCGAGGAAACCAGCAAGGAGGAAACTTTGTAAGTGAGTGGAAAGGAAGATGTTTCGATGTGGTCAACAGGGGCATCGTCGAAGTGAGTGTCCTCAAGGTGGGAAGTATTTTATGGATCAGCGAGGGGCACAACCATACAACAAATGCCAACCAGGGCAAGGTTCTAAGCCTACTCAAAATACCAGACCAACAAGGGGCAGCCTCAAGCCTCTAAGAATGCAGGCCGACCAAGAACACAACCACAAGGAGCTGGAAATGGAAAGAAACCGGAGAGACTAACCAACAGGCAGTAGGAAGAATGTATGCTCTCCAAGAAGAAGAAGATGTTGATAACCCATCAGTAATTCAAGGTATGTTAATCCTTATGAATTCTTGGGTTAAAGTATTGTTTGATTCTGGGGCTTCGCATTCTTTTATATCCACTGCATGTATGACAAGTTTGGGTTTAAAGCCAGAGCTAGAGATAGCTATGAGTGTCGCTTCACCCTTAGGAGGTCAAACCCGAGTAAATCTAGTATGTAAATCTTGTGAGCTAGAAATCTCCGGTTCATATTTGATCTGTGATCTAAGAGTTATGGATATGTCTGATTTTGACATCATCCTAGGAATGGACTGGTTGTCAGTTCATCAAGCCATTATTGATTGTTACCATAAGACAGTGACAGCATCCTCCCTTAACGGCACGAAAGTTCAATTTAAAGGAGATAGACAAGATTCTCTAACTCCAACGTGTCGCAAGTCGGGACGGCATGATCAACTAACCGGATGGTTGGCAAGCCTAATTTTGGAAGGCGAAAATCGAGAGGATCCAGGATTACCCCATGTGGTGTGTGAGTACGCTGACGTTTTCCCTGATGAATTACCAGGATTACCCCCAAAACGAGATGTAGATTTCACGATTGAGCTTCAACCCGGGACTTCACCGATTTCAATAGCACCACATCGTATGGCGCCAGCTGAACTTCGAGAATTGAAGGAGCAGTTGCAAGAACTGTTGAGTAAGAAGTTCATCAGACCAAGTACGTCCCTTGGGGAGCGCCAGCATTATTCGCGAAGAAGAAGGATGGAACCTTAAGATTGTGCATCGATTATCGACAACTAAATCGAGCCACCATTAAAAATCGATATCCCTTACCCAGAATTGATGACTTGTTCGATCAATTAAGAGGTTCAAAATGTTTTCCAAAATTGACCTTAGGTCGGATATCACCAACTTCGTGTCAGAGGAGAAGATATACCCAAAACTGCGTTTCGAACCCGTTATGGCCACTATGAGTTTGTGGTAATGCCATTTGGTTTGACGAATGCTCCTGGGGTATTCATGAGTTTAATGAACAAAATTTTTACCCCTATTTGGACCAATTTGTGGTAGTATTCATTGACGATATTTTGATATACTCACGATCGGAGGAAGATCACGAGCAACATCTGAGGACCGTTTTGCAAATTCTAAGAGAAAACCAATTGTATGCTAAAGCTAGCAAATGTGAATTTTGGCTGAAGGAAGTAAAGTTCTTAGGTCATGTTGTATCTGAATCAGGGATATCAGTGGATCCTGCTAAAGTAGAAGCAGTAATGGGTGGAAACAACCTAAGAATACGTTTGAGATTCGTAGTTTCTTGGGATTAGCAGGTTATTATAGGAGATTCATTCAGGATTTCTCCAAATTAGCCAAGCCGATGACACGCCTAACGCAAAAAGTAAAGTTTGAATGGAACGAAGCGTGTGAGCAGTCATTTCAAGAACTCAAGAAGAGACTGACAAGCGCTCCCATATTAATCATACCCGAACGTGACGTTGGGTACACTGTTTATTGTGATGCCTCTAAAGAAGGGTTAGGTAGTGTGTTAATGCAAAACGGGAAGGTAGTAGCTTACGGATCAAGACAATTGAAGAATCATGAGAAAAATTATCCTACTCACGATCTGGAGTTGGCAGCTGTGGTCTATGCACTTAAGACTTGGCGACATTACCTTTATGGCGAAAAATTTGAGATATTTACCGATCACAAAAGCTTGAAGTACTTGTTCACACAAAGAGATTTGAACATGAGGCAGAGACGCTGGATGGAGTACCTTGAAGATTACCAATTCCTTGTCTTATCATCCCGGAAGGCTAATGTTGTAGCAGATGCACTAAGTCGAAAGACAAGAGAGATTGTAGCCAACATATCAATTAAAGAATGGGAAATGGTAAGCACTGTGAATGAGTTTAAGTTACAACCAGAGACTCAGATGGGAAGGGTAGGTTGTTTACAATAGTTACAACACCCCAACTTCTTACCAAAGTGTTGGAAGCCCAAAGATTTGATCAGGAGATCGACTCCATCAAGGCCCGATTAGTGTCCGGGGAATCTTCACCGGATTGGACGCTCCATCAAGATGGTAGTTTAAGGTATTTGGTAGAATTTTTGTGCCAAACATCAACAATTAAGAGAGAAGTACTTAAAGAATTTCACCATTCAATTTTTGCGGTTCATCCGGGAGGAAAGATGTACAGGATCTTAAGCGACAGTATTGGTGGAGTGGAATGAAGAAGGACGTTGCTCAATTCGTATCTAAGTGCTTGACGTGTCAGCAAGTGAAGGCAGAACATCAAGGCCGGCAGGGAAACTCCAACCTTTACCAATACCTAAGTGGAAATGGGAACACATAACAATGGATTTTGTAACGGGATACCCCGGTCGCCACAAGGCCATGATGCCATTTGGGTGGTGGTTGATCGATTAACTAAGACGGCACATTTCCTACCAATAGGACCAGGAGGCACACTCGAATCTTTAAGCCGATATTCATTCGAGAAATCATTAGGTTGCATGGAGTACCAGTCTCAATAGTGTCAGATCGTGATTCTCGTTTTACGTCACAGTTCTGGCAAAGTCTGCAAAGGGCCTTGGGTACAGAGTTGTGTTTTAGTACAGCTTTTCACCCTCAAACTGACGGTCAATCAGAAAGAACAATTCAGACTTTAGAAGACATGCTTCGAGCTTGTGTGATGGACTTTAAAGGTAGTTGGGAGAAACATTTACCACTAGTCGAATTCTCTTACAATAACAGTTTTCAAGCAAGTATTGGTATGGCACCGTATGAAGCTTTGTACGGACGGCCTTGCCGATCACCGATATGTTGGACAGAAGTCGGAGAAGCACCCTTTTAGGGCCAGAGTTAGTTCAAGAAACTACCGAGAAGGTGAAACTAATTAGGCAAAGGCTCGAGACCGCTCAGAGTAGGCAGAAAAGCTATGCAGATCAAAGGAGAAGACCTTTAGCATTTAAAGTTGGAGATCATGTGTTTCTGAAAATACAGCCTCGTCGAGGAGTTGTTCGTTTCGGAAAGAAGGGAAAGTTGTCACCTCGCTTCATTGGACCTTTCGAAATTTTGGACAAAATAGGAGAAGTGGCGTACCGTTTGGCTCTACCGCCTCAACTGGCTGGAGTACATAATGTTTTCCACGTCTCTATGCTACGGAAATACGAGCCACACCCTTCTCACATCATCAATTGGGAGGAGATTAATCTTGATGAAGACGTGACAATTGAAGAAAAGCCTGTCAAGATTTTAGATCGTCGCGAGAAGAAATTACGAGGTAAAACTATACCATTGGTTCGAGTTCTCTGGAGACATTGTGGGACGGAAGAGTCAACGTGGGAGCGAGAAGATATGATACGTGTCAATTATCCTCAACTTTTCGAGTCTAAAGGTACGAATTAATTTCGAGGACGAAATTCTTTTTAGGAGGGTAGATTGTGAAAACCCATATTTAAATTATTCTTGAAAGAGAATAAATAACTAAATAAATTAATTGTATTCAGAATCTACCTAATATATATAATAGTATAAAAATTAGTGTTAAATAAACCCAATTCTATCACTAACAAAGACCAAAAAAAAAAAAAAAAACAAACAAACCGTGGGCAAACAACCCACAGCTCCTACCAAACCCACCATCTTTTAGGAAAGCCATAAAATTTAGGAAAAGCTTGTAAAATTTAGGGAAAGCTTGCTCTTAGAAATTGGAGAAAGGGAATGGAATTTTTTGAAAAAAAAAAAAAATGTGTGAGAGAGTGGAAGAGAGAGAGCTAACCTCGGAGGAAGTCTTTAAATTGCATCTAGTAGAGTTCATATTTCTGCACAAGAGTTCATATTTCTAGACTAAGCATAAACCATTACATCCAAGTATTGGGAATTCTGGTGAGAGAAGAGGAGGAGATTGAGGTTGCATATTTTCCTACCATTTCATTAATCCATTTCAACCCTACCACTAAGTAAGAAAACCCTCTCAACCCTCTCATTTTTTTTTTATAATTGAAAATTTTCAGATTATGTACATTTGATACATTGTCTAAAACTGTGTTGAATCTGCCAGCATGTTTGCCCGAATTTTTAGACAATTTTATGCTCAAAATTTCGATATTATTTCTTCTACAAAGTTGTTGATAATTATGTCTAGTTCATCCAGGAATTTTGGAAAATTTTTGAGCTTTCTACGAATTTATACAAATTTTTAATTAAAACTGAAGCTGTGTTGAGAATAATCTGTTTGAATCTGCCAACCTGTTACCCGAATTTTTAGATAATTTTACACTCAAAATTTCGAGATGATTTCTTCTACAAAGTTGTTTATAATGATATCTAGTTTGTCCAGAAATGTTTGAAAACAATTTTTGAGCCCTCTACGAATTTATACAAATTTTTAACCTGAAACTGTGTTAAGAATAATCTGTTTGAATCTGCCAGCATGTTACCCGAATTTTTAGATAATTTTATACTCAACATTTTGAGATGATTCCTTCTACAAAGTTGTTGATAATGATGTATAGTTTATCTAGAAATTCTTGGAAACAATTTTTGAGCTTTTATGAATTTATACAAATTGTTTACTAAATCTAAAACTGTATTGAGAATAACCTGTTTTGAATCTGCCAGCATGTTTACCCGAATTTTTAGATAATTTTATACTCACAATTTCGAGATGATTTCTTCTACAAAGTTGTTGATAATGATGTCTAGTTTATCCAGAAATTTTTGAAAACAATTTTTGAGCTTTCTACGAATTTATACAAATTTTAACTAAATCTGAAACTGTGTGACAGATTTTACCATGTATTTGAAAATTTATTTAAAATTCTATACTAAGCCAAATCTGGTAATTTCTAACTAAAAGATGAAATTTGAGAAGTCTAGTTTCATGATAAATTTTTAGATTATGGGTTTGATCTATAAATTTAAGCATGGAATTAATATAAGGAAATGTGACAAATCTGTGTCATAAACACCCTTGGAATTTTTAAGAATTATTCATAATTTATTTTTGGAAAATTCTTTCTGAAAAATGACCATAACATGTTTATGGATTATTCTGTAGATTGATATGAATTTTAGAGTTGTATAAGTAATGTATTTACTTGCAAGATATATATTCTGAAAATTTTTCTGGACAGGATAAAATCACCACTTTCATATTATACTAATTTAATTAGTAAATCAAAATTTGTGCAGGTGTGCATTTATGGTTTATTTCTTGTATTTAAGTTATTATGTTCATACCATGGTTTTAAGTAATTGTTTACTAAATTTTGTACATTGAACTATTATTGGGTGACATGCATAATATTTTATGTTGGGAGTTTTTCTTTAGTTGGTATAACATTATTGGTGATTGAGATTTGAATAATTTGTGTTTAATATATAAATTAACCAAAAGGATTAACGGTATATAATGAGTTACTGATGAAGGGTTAATACCGGGTATTCAGGGTGAGCCCTGGTTTTGAGAATTCTCGTGTAAATTGTGTCGCGGAATCCTAAGATGGCACGGGACTTATTTGAACCCTTTTCGGTATTCGGTTTTGGAATAAGGTGGATGTGCAGGTGGCACACAGGGAGGTTACGTACCCCTGGCAGACCGGTCCCTTGGGGCAGACCACGGATGCCACTACTTGGGTATATAACTCCGGACGTGGGCATCCCTGGTAGTTACGATTGGTAACACTTAAATATTTGACCAAGGGGGGTTTCAAATTAACCGTTGCCATGCTTGGTGATTGGTAAGTTAAATCTCTGTGTGATTTCGAGTGTCACCTAATTTATTAATATTACTGAAAATTATCCTAATGGTTGTAATTTATGTGTACAATTATATTGTTATCTCATGTTTAGAATCTTATTATTTTTCTCTTAAAAAGAATGGTAGGTTGGTTATGTTTTCTTACTGTGTTGCAAAACTCATGGCATATATTTTGTTGCCCTGGCGTTTCATGCCAGATTATGCCGAAGAAGGAACCGAAGCTGAAATGGGAGTTGCTGCTAATATCGAGCCTTGGCTAACTTAGAGCCAAGATCTTATCAAAATAAAAGCATGTTATTTCTTGTATTAGTATTTAACTATGTTGTGATGTTGTGTGTGAACTTGTAGTTTTATTTGGTTGTTGGACTTTGACTATGTAAGAATTTAAAATTTCCTAATTAGTAGTTAAAATTTTATCTAGCAAGTTATTGTTAGTTAAAGTCTTATGATGTCTCAAAAAAAAAAAAAAAAAAATTGGGGCGTCACACCTATAATCAAGAATGGTCCAACTGGGAAGAGTATTTTGACCCTTAACCATTTTGGCCAACTTAAGCCACTTGTATCCAACCCAAAACCCCTGCAAAATGAAAAGAAAAAAAAAAAAGAAGACCCAATTAGAGGGATTCACTAGCTTTGCTAGACTCTATGGTTACAAAGCTACTATAGTACACAAGCACTCCTCAAAGTCTGTCATGTATAGACCAGCAGCATGTGCATTTGCATAGTCAGATCTATCTGAAAGAGCTTCATCTTTCAATAATTATCTCCTCCAAGAAGCTAAAGCCACTGTACATTTAGGGAAATCCCTAGGTATCAACTACAATGGGAAGGAAGATGTTGTCCTAAACAAGATTATTGATCTAGAGCTCATGGACAAGGAGAGAATCAATAAAGGGGAAGGCTTAGCAGTAAGATACTGTAGATGGGAGCTTTGAGTGTCTTTTGTTTCTTGATGAAGCTACTATCCTAGAATATTAGGGGTTTGGGAAATCTAAGAAGAATGGTAGAATCAAAAGCCTATTAAAGGAAAAAATATTGATATTGTTTTTTTTTTCAAGAGACTAAAAAAGCAGTGGTCTCTGAGAATGTCGTTAGAGGGCTCTGGGGAGCAGGAACATGGAGTATATGTTTGTGGATCCTGAAGGATCTGCTGGAGGGATTTTATGTATTGGGACCTGGTGTATTCAAACTTTCTGCTGCTGCTGCAATAGGAGGTATATTTTACTCTCTGGTTCTCTATATAACTCATTTGATTATGTATTGCTCAACATATATGCACCTAATGATGTCTGTGTTAGATCTAATTTTTTGGAGGATATCCTAAAGCTCAAGGCCTTTTTCCCTGAACCTTGGTGCTTGGGTGGTGACTTTAATGAGATTAGGCATGTGGGTGAGAGGGTAGGCTGCTCTAGGAGAGACAGGAGGATGAAACAATTTAATGAGTTTATTGGGAAATGTGAGCTCAATGATCTACCTCTTTATGGAAGAAAATACACTTGGTGTAATGTCCAGGAATCTGAGGAGTGGAGCCGAATTGATAGAGTCTTGCTCGGTCCTGAGTGGTTCGTTAACTTCAGAATGAAACTTTGGGGGCTCCCTAGATCAATTTCAGATCACTACTCTTTATTGATAATGGAAGATGAAGAGATTGGGCCCCAGACCTTTCAGGTTTTTAAATGCTTGGACCCTCCACCCAAGCTTCTCTAAGCTTTTTGTCAATTTCTGGCCAGCACTTCTTTTGCTGGGTGGGTCAAATTCATACTTATTCAAAGCTAAAGCACCTAAAGCTGGAATTAAAAAATGGAGTATTGAGGTGTTTGGTAATGTCTCATCCAAACTCAAGGCTTCAGATGAAGAATTCATGCATTAGACATCATGGCAGAGGATAGAGCATAGCTTGATTCATAAAAGAAAGAAGAAGAGTGGTCAGAGGAGAAGTGTGAAAGCTTTACAAATGATGGAGTGGTTATGGCATCAAAAGTCCAGATTGAGCTGGACTTTGAATGGGACAGAAATACTAGGTTTTTCCATGTTTTTACAAATACCAGGTAGAGCAGAAACATGATCAACTCTATTGCGGTCAATGAGGTGGCTTATGAGGAACTAGCAGTGTCAAGCACGAGGTCTTTCAACACTTTAAGAATCATTTTGCTGAAGATTGGGTTAAAAGACCTGTCTTGGGTAGGTGTTCAAGTCTATTGAGGTAGATTATGTTTCTTATCATCTTGTATCAGAGTTCATTGAAGCAGAGGTATTGGTAGCAATTAAAGATTGCAATAACAACAAAGCGCTAGGCCCTAATGGGTTTAACCTGTTATACTATCAGAAATTTTGGAAGGTCATGAAGCAGGAGATCATGCAATTTTTTAAAGAATTTCATAACAATAGCAGGCTCACTTATGGCATCAATAGTGTATTTATTACTCTAATCCCCAAGTTAGAAAATCTCATTGGCCTATTTGATTATAGACCCATTAGTCTTGTGGGCTCTCCCTACAAAATTTTGGCTAAAGTTCTAACACAAAGATTGAAGCCAGTGTTACCCTCAATTATTGGTGAAACTCAGACCGCTTTTAGGAGGGGGAAATATCTCGATGGGGTGTTCATTGCCAATGAAGTGGTGGATGGATGGAAGAAAGCCAAAAGGCAAGGACTGATTACCAAGTTGGACTTTGAGAAAGCCTTTGATTCTGTAAATTGGGAATTTCTATTCTCTTTGTTGTCTAGCTTTGGTTTTGGGACCCAATGGATATCTTAGATGAAAGCTTATGTATCTACAGCCAGAATCTTGATCCTTGTGAATGGATTACCAACCAAGGAATTCTCACCCCAAAGAGGTCTTAGATAGGGTGATCCGCAATATAGTGTCTGAAGGGCTCAACATACTCTTGGATAGAGCACTTAACCTTGGTGTTCTTACAGGTGTGCTAGTTGGGGCTAATGATGTTCTTTTATCTCAATTACAATTTGCCAATGATTCAATCCTCTTTTCTGAAGCAGATTGGGATCAAATGGTGCTTGTCAAAAGAATTCTCAGATGCTTTGAAGTTCTCTCTGGTATCAGAATTAATTATCACAAAAGTGTGGTGTGTGGTGTGTGGTGTTGGTGTGGCTGATGCTCTTTTGCTCTCTTTTGCTAAACTTCTTAACTGTAAAGTACATAGCCTCCCTCTAAAATTTCTAGGGCTGCCTCTAGGTGCTAACCCTGGTAGAAAATCTATTTGGAAGCCCGTGCTCGACAAAATCAGATTTAGACTCTCAGGGTGGAAAAGAAAATTATTTTCCTTTGCAAGAAGACTGACTCTGATCAAGTCTACCTTATCCAGTCTACCAGTGTATTTCCTCTCTTTATTTAAGATGCCTGAAGGTGTGGCTAGAGAAATTGAAAAAATTGAGGTTGCATTCTTATGGGGTGGCAATGACCTTAAAAGGAAAGTTCATCTAGTAAAATGGGTGGAAGTAACAAAGAGCATGGATCAAAGGGGGCTAGGCATCTGAAAGATCAGAAATGTTAATGTCTGCTTACTACTCAAATGGTGGTGGAAGTTTGGAACTCAAATCAATGTACTTTGGAGGAGAGCTATTTGTAGTAAATATAAGATTGATGAGGAGTGTTGGCATCCACCAATAAGGCCCTCTTATAAACATTCCAAAGTTTGGAAGGACATCATATCCATTGGGGCTCATAGTAGAAATATTTTCAATTTGTATTTGGGCAACTGCCAAATTAAAGTAAGGGATGGAAATAGAATTAGATTTTGGCACGACAGGTGGTGTGGCAACTCTTGTCTTAAGTTTGAATTTCCTATTATTCTCTTTAATCTTTCAACTGACAAGGAAGACTCTCTCCACAAATTCTTTGCAAGGAAAACCAGCTCAAGTGTTTGAAATTTTCCCCTTAGAAGAGTGTTGTATGCTTGGGAATTGGCTGAAGAAACTAGATTACTTGGTGTCTTATCCTCAGCTCCTTCTTTGAGTCTTGAAAGGGCAGACTGTTATGTTTGGGCTAGTACATTTGCAGGCCCTAATGAGTTTTCTGTGTCTGCTTTGTACTCTCTTAGCAACTCTATTCTTGGCCCTCATCTTAGAATTTGCAAGTCTATTTGGAATAGAGTTTTACCCCCCAAGGTTTCATTTTTTTGTTGGCTGGCCTGGAAAAACAGAATTAAGTCTGCAGAGGTTATGCACAGAATTGGCATTCTAGATCATAGTGTTTCTACCTTTTGCCCCTTCTGTAGAGTTGAATCTAAATCTATTGTTCATGACTTGCTCCATTGCCCCTTTTCTTGGTTGGTTTGGTCATCTATAATTCACGATTTGGGGTTTTACTGGTGCATACAAGACTCGGTAGATGGCCTTCTCAAATGGTGGATGTGTGGTAAATTCAAGAACCTTGCCAGAAAAATTTGGAGAGCCATCCCCCTTATTGTTCTTTGGTCTCTTTGGACACATAGGAACGAATGTGTTTTCTCAGAAACTCATCCCAATCTCTTTGACCTGAGTGAAATAATCAAAATCAGAGCAGCACTTTGGCTAAAAGCATCTATTAAGGATTTTCCCTTCTCAGTTGATGATCTAGTTTTCAAGTGGAGACATATCAAGGGTGGGTTTTGACTTCACAACTGGGGTTTGCTTCATTGATCCGCAAATATATAATAGCAGGATTTAGATTCTGGTGTATAAAATAGAGTTATCACAATAGAGGAGATGTCATTAATTGAAGTGTTGGGTGAACTCTAGTGTAGTGGCTGAGAAGTTTTGTGGCTGAAGTCTTGGTGTTCTTTTGTGGTTACATATCTTGCTCAAGATTCGCTCAGTTGTTAAGTTGGTTTACTATACTCAGCAGTGGCTGCAACTTTTGGTTGTTTTTGTTTGTTGGTTGTTTTTTCTAGTTGTTTTTGTTTGCTTGCTGAGGAGATGTCATTAATTGAAGTGTTGGGTGAATTCTGGTTTATCGGCTGAGAAGTTTTGTGGCTGCATAATCTTGGTGATTTTTTGGCTGCATAGTTTTGTGGTTGCACAGTCTGCTATAACTTGATGGTTGAATTGATCTGTTGGTCTGCTATAGTTTTGTGTAGTTTTGTGGCTGCACAGTCTTGGTGATTTCCTGTTGCTATGTTGAGTGTTATATGGGAAGAATCTGGTAGCTTATGTTTGCTCATCTATTAGTTGGTCTGATATGCTCAACAATGGTTGCATCTCTTGATTGTTTTGTTTGTTGTTATGTTGGCTGTTGTTGGTTATTCATTTTATTGTCTTTCTTTTGCTCTTCTGTTGGTTTCTCACCAACTAGGAGCTTGGAGCTTGAGCTAGCTCCAAGCTTCATATTGATGTTCTTAATCTTACTTTGTATGTTTTTTATCAATAAAGCTTTCATTTTGTCCATAAAAAAAAATGTTAGGTGTGCCTAAAATTAAAAAAATAATAAAATAAAAATTGCTTAAAATATTAAAAAATTCAGTAAAAATAAAAAAATACATAAAATAAGAAAGTAGAATTTTCTGAAAAGTGAACTCTAAAAATTGGAAAAAAAAAAAAAAAAAAACTGAGTAATGTTTTTCAATCCTTAAATCAAAACATGAACAGCTTATAATATTTTTAAATCCCTCAATCAACAAACACATGAACAAATATTGATATTTTTTAAACCCTAAATCAGAACATGAACATATCTCATAATATTTTTCAAACTCTAAATCAAAATATGAACAAATCAAAATATTTTACAAAACACTAAATGAAAGCATAACAATAAGAAATAGAGAATCAGAAAATCAAAACAAGAAAATGAAAAATACTTAGAAATCCCTAAATCAACCATGATTAGAGAATCAAAATGTGAAGTATTAACCAACAAAAGCTACAAATTATAAATCAAATCATCAAAAATAAAAACCCTAAAATGAATAAAGAGAGATACTCAATCTCTGGAGAAAACCCTCTTTTAGGGTTGAAGATTAGCTTCACACATCTCAAAGAAACTCATAGATTTAACTTCAAAGATAGAAAAACAAGGAGAGCTTTGATTTGTTACATGAGAGAGAGCAAAAGAGAAACATAAAGTTTGGATTGCTTGGCTTTTTTTGATTCAGTCTTCTTTTTCTTATATATTTGTTTTGCCTTTTCAATTTTTCTCCTTGAAAAATGATAGAGCCTTTTAAGTTTTTCTCTTTGAAAATGAGTTGGCAGAAGTAGCTTTGTGAAGTGTGAGAGACAGAAGCAGACTTTATGAAGTGTGAAGACAAACATTGTAAACTGTGAAGCATATTGAAACACTTGGTAGGTGGATGGGTGTGTGGGTGGGTTAAAAGAAAAAGCAAAAGACAATTGAAATATCATAAGCTAATTAAATCAAGACATGTGTACATTATTTGTCGGTCAAGTCGGTTTCGACAGTGATAAAAAAACAAAAAACTACCGACTGTGAATCCGAAAAAATCAAATAAATGAACCGCAGCTGACCATCTACCTTGTCGAGACCGCCCGTTATGTGTTAGGTCCAGTCAGTTCGGGCAGGTTCGGCAAGTGGACGGTTTCCATGAACAGCCATAGACGGATAGCTACGGGTTGGATCGGGCCCTAACCCAATTAGCCTCCGTCACCGTTCGAGTCGTCACCACTCAAGAAGGAGTTGGAGAAGATGGAGGGGTGCGATTAAGGGGAATCGAAGTTGGTGGTGGTATTTGTGAAGGAGTATGGGTCAACCATTGTTAGGGTTTTACTGAGATAGATCGGCCGCTAGATGAAGGTGGTCTGTGAAAACCTAACCTAGCAAAAGCACATCTCTCTCTCTCTCTCTCTCTCTCTCTCTTCTACATATATTTTTGTATAGTCTCAGATCTGGTTTGTATAGTCTCAATCTCCCTCACCAATTGTGGGTCTGTAGAGACCCCATTTTGACCATCTCAAGACTTGGACGTCATCGTTGAACACATGATGATCATCCATGCTCGTGTTCGTTTTGATTCCCGAAGGTCTCGGCTGCGCGCCTTGCCTTTGGATCTCTCAATTTGTTTGTTTTGTGCTTGGTTGTGGACCAAGGACTTGTGGTTTTTGCTTTTGAGGGAAGAGGGTGGCTTGTTGGCCATCCCTACAACCCATCGGCTCAACCCTTGTGCCATCGGCCTTGTTTTCTTGCCATCGGCCATAAGTGGTGGCCGATCAGCACTCTTTTTGGTTGATCGGCACTCTTTTTGGTCGATCGGCCATATTTCTTCACCGAGACCTTGCCACCTACTTTTGCAGATATTTTTGTGACAGCTGGTGAGCACAATTCTCATCCTCCATACACGTGTATGGAGGGATTGAATCAAGACTCAAGCTTGTTCAACAAGCTTGAGAATTGATTTTCTATAATAAGGGAGACCCCTCTCCCTTTCCAGAGGTTCTGAAAAGTTGATATACAAAACATATATCACTCTGTCTATATATTTTACCTCTCTCTCCATATTTGCTCTTGTTTGTGCTCAAAAGTGTAATTTCTTCATACTATTGCACACAAACACCTACTAGAACACCATCCTTTTGTTGCTGAGGTACTTAGGAGCTGGTGTTAGTGTTTTTGGGTTGGTTGGAACTCAGAAAAGTTGCTGGAGTTGTGATCTTGAAGGTGTTCTTCAAGGGTGAGAAACTAACCTTTTAATTCCTTATTTTGGCTTAAGCTTTTAGACCTATTTTCATGCTAATTTAAGCTTAACTTTCTACTGTAAAAAGTTATGATTTTTCATGCTTGTAATGTTTGTTTAAGGTCACTTTTGTGTTGGGGGTAGTCTACCCCCTCTTAGGCCTTGTTTGGCCTTGTTTTGTGCCTTTCTTTTTGAGTTATTGGGACCACCTTATTTTGGCCTTCTCACCACTGAAATCCAGAGATTTTCAGTGGTGGAAAGGTAGTTTTGAGGTCCCAAATAGGAGAGGGTCATCCCCTCTCCTTATGTCTCATATGCTTGTATTGATGGCTTATAAAAGCAACATGTTTGTTAAGCTTGTTTTGGCTCCATTTCAGCAAGTATTTTGGTGTTATTTTTCCATGCTATACCTCTGTCTAAGGTTGGTTTAATAACCTCTTGCATGCACCATGCACTTGTAGTGCAATTCTCTCTATTGCCTGAACATTCATCTTGTGTTTGGACCATCATTCTTGCATGTTTTGGCTCAACTCAAAGAAGCTTTCCCTCATGTTTTACCATGCTTGAGCTCTGTTTGATGTTGTTTTAGTCATGCATGCATTGTTTTGTATAGCCATGGTTCAATCTAGCTTGTTAGCTTTGTGTATCAAGTCCACTAGCATGCGTTGCTTAGACTATTCTCATGATTTGGCATCATTTGAAATGATATTTCAGTGCACGTTTCATGGTCATACACTTGCCTTTGTCATTCTTTCAATGCTTTAAAGAGTTGGTGTTTTATGCCTTAAGAGTGGGTCATTGTGCATGCCTTCATGCTTAGGTCTTTGGGCTATCATTTCAATTTATTTTTAGTCTTGTTTTACCATGATGCATCTCTGATTTTTGTTGTCAAAATCATGCCATGTTTGATTTTGATAGGTGTAGTGCAATCCCCTTTGTTGGCCTTACTTGCATCATGCTTTATGCCTTCCATGTTGACTTGTTTTGGCTTTGGTTCATGCATGTTTTAGACTCACTTTGGTATGCTTTAGGACTGTAGTGTTGTCACACTTGCATGCTTTTCACTCCTTGAGCGCTCTTGAGAGTTGTGCTCTTATGCCTAGGTGATAGGCCATTACTTGTGCATGTTTTGTTTTGCATTTAATGTCATCATTTCGTCATTTTGGCCACTGATTTGGACATGATTGAGGTTTGTCCATTTTGGTTTAAGTCCAGAGATCATGCGGTTGTGTGTTGTTGCATGCTTATCGCATTACATGTTGTTGCATGCTTGTTGTTTGCATGTTGTTGCATGCTTGGTACATTGCATGTTTGCATTGTTTAGGTTGCATTGCATTTTGCATGCTTGGTACATTGCATGTTTGCATGTTTAGGTTGCATTGTATTTTGCATGCTTGTTACATTAGCTTTGTTTGGCATGCTTATGTTGCATACATTGCATTGTGTTTGGTTTGGGCGTCAAACCAAACATGAGGAACGAGGGACGTTTCATACTTAAAATGATGAAGCGTGCCTCAATTCTCGATTGCCGACCCTCTTGATCATGCATGATAGAGGTTAAGGCATTTATGTGTTTTTGTGCATTTCATCCATATTGATTTGTGCAACTCGGCCTTTTTGGCCATCATGCACCGGAATGCGTGATTGATGGCTCGAGAGTTGAGCACTGCACGTCTTTGAGCTTCAAACATGATAAGGAGTGTAACAACCCTCGTCACTCTTTACCGATTAACTACCGAATACTGCTAAACTGAGACTGATTATGATTAGTAATGGAACTGATTGAAATACTGAACTAACCGACTGAAATCTGAAACTGATTGATTGAGTATAGCTGTTTGAATTGCATTCTATCTGTTCGATCGTTCAAATATCTGTTCATGTCTTTGTGTTTAAACTGCTAATTGAAGGCCTTATTCGGCGGCCGAATCCGAAACTGACTGATGTGTTATGATCATTAGATAATTATAAGATTTTATGGCATATTTATCTGAAATTTGATTTGGTATGATTAAATTAGATTAAATAGTGTGTAATACATGAGTTTACTTATTACCATGATGCCATTGTGAGTGGGCCACTTCATAGACCAACTTGAGACTTAGATTCAACATTTTCCCTCAGTCATTTTTGAACCCATAACCGACTAGAGAGAGAGAGAGTGAGAGGTATAGAGTGAGTACAACTTGAGTTCCTTACAAATTGCTTGGAGACTTGAAGAAAATTGTAGAAGAGATTGCATATTTGACTCCCTTCTTGGACTACAAGGACTTAAGGTAGATTCATTGTCTTCTTGTTTATTTTTAAGTTGATTCTTGCATGGTTCATGTCTAATTGAGGAGCCAAGTCATGATTTAGTTCTAACATGTTGAATTATAGCTTAATTCATGAATGCATGTTTGTATTGTTGACTTTGAGTTGATTTCATGGAAAATTGTTACATGCATGTCCAAGTTCTAGCTAAGGTCCATGAAACCATCTTGTTTTTGAAAGAATTAGCTCATTTGAGCTTGTATTTAAAGCTTTTGAAATGATTTGAGTTCATGCATGTTGCATGTTCATCTTGTTCATGAAAATTGGTTTGAAAATTGGATTTAATTGAAATACCCTTGGGCTTTGATTTATCAAATTGATCTTTGAAACATGTAATATTATGGGTTTTGAAGTGTTTTCCAGAAAATTAGCAAGAGGATCGAAATTTGTGCATTTGAACTTGATTTGAGCTTGGAAGTTCAAATCTGGATTTTCCAGATTTTGGACTCCCGCTCGAGCGGGGAAATTGGCGCTCGAGCGGGGAATTCGAGCTCCCAGCATCTTGCATGGTTTTGCAGTCCGCTCAAGCAGATGAATTTACGCTCGAGCGGAAACATGAGTCACACGCTCGAGCGGAGGTCGAGGGCCCGTCGAGCGTGAAATTCGAGCATCCAGTACTTTTGACTGTTTTGCAGTCCGCTCAAGTGGGGAGAGTGACACTCGAGCGGGGAACCTTTGTCTGCATGTCCGCTCGAGCGGGGAAAGACACGCTCGAGCGGGACCCCTGTTTTCTGAAAATTCTGTAAAATGTTTTAAAGTGTATCTTTGCATCCTCATTCCATCCTAGGCATTCTTAGGCCTAGTTTAAGACATCTTAATGAGGATATAGATGTAGAACACACCGAGGCAAATTAGGGGTTAAGTTATTATCTTTCCCAACTGTGTAGCTTAGTGTGTGTTCGTTTTGTAAACTGTGTAGGGTTGGCGACTGGAGACGCGCTCTAGCTTTACTGTAGCCCAGAACTCTGTGAGTAACAATTGTGTAAAGATATGTTCAACTGAGAATGTTTTCTGACTGTTTAACTGAACTGTTTTCTGAACTGATACTGTTAATTGAATGAATGTATGTCTTATATTCTGAACTGTATTGTGGCATCCTTAGCAACTACTGTTTACTGTTACTGTTACAGAGATCTCTGTCGGTTCCCTTGTTGGAACCACTACTGTTTACTGATTGATGGCCATCATTGACTGTTCGGTCTTTTTAGACCTACTGTTTACTGTACTGTTATGCTAATGGATGTACCACATATGACTGTTTACTGTACTGAACAACTGATATACTGATTGAAATGAACTGTTTTCATTACTGTAAGGACATTCATTCTAAACCCCTTTACGCATTATGTTATTCACTGGGCTTTAGCTCACTGCTTATATATTATGTAGGTGTTCAGGCACCAGACCGGAGCTAGGAGCGTGGGGTAGACTCCCCTTTTTGTCAAGCCAACTACTGTGCCTCACTGCGAGGTTTCGAGCCTGCCTAGCTATGGCTTAGGGTGTTTTTATTTCCCCCGTCTGTCTCTGTGCCTGTTTTGTAAAACTGTACAAACTGATAGCACTGTACTGTACTGTTTAATAGGGATTGGTCCCTGTTCTGAATGATTGTAAATATTGTGGCATACTGTTCTGTACTGTGTATATATATATGTATGAAATCTTTTGCATACAGACTGTCACAGCTCATTGGACATTGTTTATTTACTGTATTGGCTTCTATCATGCCCCTGTACTCTGTTTTATTGTATTACTGTTAAGCAGGCCTTCGATAATCTTGGATTACTGGCCGGTTACGGTGCTAAACCCATAGGGGCGGGTTTGGGTTGTGACAAGGAGTGTGGTTACACAACATTTTCTTGCAAATACATTGCCATGCCTCTGTTTGTACTCTGCTGCAGCAAAAGGAGCAGTTTGTAGGAAGAGATGGCCGATCAGCTATCTAGTGTGCCGATCGGCTATCAGTATTGGCCGATGGGCTCAAAAGTGGTCGATGACCCTCATCTCTTGGCCGATGGCCTTACCTCTTGGCCGATGACCTCAGCATGCCCATGAGATGGATCAGAAGTGTTTTGGAGATTTTGCACAGTTTTCAGCAGTCTAAAACAGTGCAAACAGAGGCAACATGAGGTATGGCAACGGATTTCCGAGCGAAGCCGACCGAGCATGTATCATTCATCATTCCGAGGCAGAGCTGTGGCAGCTTAATTCAGCTTCTTTCCTTCCTTACTTTGTTGGTTTTGTAACTTAATTAATTGGCTTAATTAGTTAAACGTGTTGTAATAATTAACTTAGTGTTAGCTAGTTATTCATTTTGACTATGTAATAATTAGTCTAATTAGATTATTTGATTAGTTAGAATAGCTTAGCGTAGCTAGCTTGTATTATTCATTCGGACCCTCCGTCGAGAGGGCGAATTTTGTAATAAGTGTGCGTGAGTGTGTGAATGTCTTCCAACCCTACATCTTTCTCCCTTTTACTTATCAGCTTTTGATGGTTAGTTTTAGGGCATATTTCAATTAGCATCCTTATGCTTGCATGCGTGCATCCATTCATTTGTCTTGCATGCACCAGGCTCGGCGCATCATACTAACCGCATTGTATTTCAATACATTTACTTGAATACGTGTTCAAAAGCATGTTATCAAGTTGCATTTCATATGCCATCTTAGAATAGCCGAGCCTATTTCTAGTTACATTTTTGCATGTGTTGCATTAGGCATCTTAACATGAACTAGGATCATGCATGATTTCTAACTAGTTCTCTGTTTTGGCTCGGAGTACACTGTAAGTGTTTATACTTTAGCATCTTGCATGAGTGCGAGTGTTGCCATGATAGCATGCTTGCCATGAGGCTATTTGCTTAAGTGTTTAATTGCATAAATGCCTGTGGATGAATGTTGGATTACTTGAATTGGAACAATTCATCGAAATGCGAGTTTTAAGCCCACTTGAGGTGGCAAAATCCTGTCTTCTAAGCCCACTCGAGGGTGGCAAATCCACATCTTAACCTACTTGCGAGTAGCACCTTCAAACTATTTTCAAACAAACAAACATGAGATGTTTTGTTCCAACTTAGGCGATTTAGTCTATACTTGTGTGCTGTGCTCATCACGTAGTAATGATAGATTAATAAACCGGAATAAGAACACATGTGCTTTCAAAAACAAAATATCATGTTAGTAAAAGCCGATCTTTAGATCGGGCGAGCGGGGGTGCTCATTGCATGACCTTCCCCTCTCGTACCCAAGTTCCCGAGCCGAGGCAACTTTGGTGATAACGGACACGTGGCCTTAGGCACGAGTCAGGGTTTCCTAAATTTCTCCAAAATAAAATATTTAGGTGGCGACTCTGTATCTAGCAAAGCAGTCCATGTTTAGCATTTCTTTACAAAAATCAGTTTTCCAAAATAATTTGCCGGATTTGGACTCTTTGGTGATTTATCGATCTTGCATTGCACTTTGCGAGATTAGATTCAGAATCGTGACATTGAGTCCGAACTGTAGTAGCTTAAGAACAAAACGGATTTCGCGCCATTCGCGCGTGGAGCCGGGACGTTCGGGCACGTCTACAGGTCTTCCAAACCCACCACCGTAAACATCAATAACCAACGATTCACCAGTGATTCGTTCAAGTTTGGATAACAATTTTTGCCTTCAACTCGAATAATCTCATTCAAAGACTCCAACCTATCACCTAGTTCTTCCCTAGTCTGCCACACGGCTAAGGTTTTTACAAGACCTTCAAAATATTTGTTTCAAGATTAGAGACA
Source organism: Camellia japonica (assembly GCA_030407325.1). NCBI lineage: Eukaryota > Viridiplantae > Streptophyta > Magnoliopsida > Ericales > Theaceae > Camellia > Camellia japonica. The sequence continues at coordinate 167,658,908 of JAPPVO010000059.1, read as the reverse complement.
AATGGGCCCACTTAGTGTGTCTTCATTTCCACCAAATTGATTCTTCGAATTTTGATCTTTGTGATTCTCAATTTTATCCTATGTAGTTTGATGATATGATGATGAATTGTGTGTGTGCATGTGTGTTTGATCTGTTTAGAGAAAGCCCCCATCATTTCTTTTTGTTTAATTATTTAGATCTTTTTTTTTTTTTTTTTTGTAGTTGTTGTTCTGTGTGTATTTCTCAGATCTGATATGCTCAATTTTTTTTTGTTTTTGTTTTTGTTTTTGTTGTTGTTGTTATTAATGATGATGATGATGAAACAGCTTGCAACAGATAGGGAAAAAGAGACAGCTTGCAACAGATAGGGAGAAAGAGAAAGAGAGATAAATCCAGTAGTTCTTGGCAACAGAACAGTGACAAAGATCACAAATAAAGATGAAGTCCTTCTCTTCCTCTAGAAATTAATAGAAAAGAGTAAGCAAGTGTTCATGATCATCACAATCTTCAGGCTTATGAGTCAATGAAGCACAACCAACATGAAGATCAAGACTACATGATTGCAACAGATAGATTTTTTTCTTTTTCAACAAATAGATTTCAATAGAGATTTTTTCAACAATTACAGAGAAAAGATAAGTGGAGAGAGAAACAGATAGAGAGAAAAAAGAGAAGTGCATAGAGAAACAGATAGAGAGAGAAATGTTTGAAAATGGTGTGAATTTGAATAGATAGAAAAAATAGGTTATAAAAATTCAACAAATAAAAAAATTGAATAGATAGTCACAAAAATTGAACAGATGGACAAAAAAATTTGAATAGATAGTTAAAAAATTGAACAGATAAAAAATAATTTGAATTGTTAGTCAAAAAATGTCAATTGATAAAAAAAAAATCAACAGATAAATTAAGGGATAAAATTAGAAACAAAATGTCATTCAAAACAAACAACAAGACTTTTCACCAAATAATTTCACAAAGGGTGGATCTCTCACCAATAAAAAATATTCACTAAATTTAATAACTTTTCAATAATTTTCTCTAAAAAAGTTAATAAAATACATGAGACAAAAATAGTAAAACATTCAAGTTGAGAAAATGAAAACTTAATAAATTTTGGTCAAAAATTAATTGGTCAAAACTAAATAAAGCAGTTACCAAAATTTGGCAAATCATTTGGCATGCTGTTAGGTAGGTCTTTTGACTCTTTTTAGGGATGTTCGATGTTCGGTTTTGGACTGTTTGTGGATCGATTTAGATCTATTCGTATGTATACAGTTTGGAGAAAATTCAACCCGCAACCACCCGTAGTACGGGTTGCAGTTTGTGCGGATAGGGTTCGCAGATGTACAAGTGGTTTGCGGATTGGACTGTTTTCAATTTTCAAATTCAATTTCAATTTCCAGATTCAATTTCTCCTCCGTGAAGAAGTAGATTCAATTTCCTACAACGTTCATAAAGCAAACAAAAATATTCAAAAACAATGTTCTCAAACAATGTTTTTTGCAACATTTCTTTCTGTATTATGAAATTAGGGTTTGGTGTGTTGGTCAAAAATATCTAAGATAGGATGAATGAAATCAATGGTCAATGTTTTTTATTAGGAAAAAAAAAAAAATATCTATGTACGGGTGGGTTCTTGCGGATGAGGATTGAACCCGCAACCCGTAATTATGCTATATTCTAAATTGCATCCCCCGCATTGTGTCTGCGAAAACCGCCTATTTGTATGCGGATCAGTTTGAGTTGGACGGTTTGGATAACCCTATGCCCAGCCTTACTCTTTTGTGTTGGATGGGTGTTTTGTGTTCTAATGACAAATTTTAACTTTGATTTGTGATTTGGCAGATCACTAAATGCAAGGTTGGTATCAAAATGACAAAACCAACATTTGGTGCACTGATGTTCAAAATATAATAATTTAACGGTTAAATTATATTTTGCTCCTTTTATGTTTGGTTATTTTTTGATTTTAGTTTTTAAGTTTTTTTTTTTTCCATTTAACCATTTATGTTTTAAATTTTTTTTCAATTTACTCTTAAAACTAATTTATATTATAAATTAAATAGAAAATGACACATTAACAATCACGTGACAAAAAAATATTTTGTTATATAACTTACATATGTAACATAAACTTAAATTTTAATATAATAATATATATTTTTATATTATGTGATAGTTATTATTGTATTTTCTATCCAATTTTAAATAGAAATTAGCTTTAGAAGAAATTGAAAAGAACTTAAAACATGATCAAAGTGAGAAAAAATAAATTTTAGAGGCCAAAGCAAAAAAGTGGTCAACCATAATGGGGCAAAGTATAATTTATCCTAATTCATCAATGTTATTTCAATAATATAAATTATAGAGAATTGTTGGAAATGAATTTAAAAGAGTTCATTTGTTTGGTTTTGCATTGGATTTTGACATATACTTTTATTTTAACAATGAGTGAGATTTCTTTCTTTTTTTTTTTTTTTTTTTTTTTTTTTTTTGAGATTTCTACAACTCCTTTTAAATTTCAACTATTGATAGTGTGGCCCACTCATAGAGCCCACACCATCAATAGTTGAAATCTAAAGGGGATATGGGGTCCTAAAAAAAGGGAGTGCCAAGCATTTTTCCTTTTATTTTTTTGGGATAAATGATACTATCACGTGCACTTTTAAAAACGTATAATATTATAAATTTTTGTAACTTAAATAATAAAATAGCATGTTATCACAAATTAGATAACACTACAAATACTTGTAATTTTTATTGTAAAAAGTTATAATTTTTTAAAATAGGTAAATTACATTAATCTCCCTTAAGATTTGAAGAAAATACATCAAGTTTTACAGTTTTGGCATAATTACATTGAGTTTTCTTGAAATTTTAATTCATATAATACTTAACTCTGTTTTCATCAATAATTTATTAGTTATATGGATAAAAATATAATATTGTCATATTTTTTACAGGAAAATATATACTTTACTTTGTTTATTTTTGTGATTTCACATTATCTGCATTATTTTCGATCTATTTAATTTTATTAAAAAGAAAGTCAATATAATTATGTTAAAACTATAAAATTTATTGTATTTTTTTAAATATCAAAAGAGCTCAATATAATTTATTCTTTTTAAAATGTACATTTTTATAAGAATGCATATTGTAAATTTCCTTTTTTTTTTTTTTTTTTTGGCTACTCATTAAATGTTAGTAAATGTAAGCCTAAGGCCCCGTTTGTTTTGGGGTGTAGAAGGTGGGATGGGATTAAGATGGAGGTGGGGCCCATTTAGTGTTGTGTTTGTTTGTAGAGTTGGGGAAGGGATTAGGATAGAGGAGGGGATTAAGGTGGAGGTTGGAAGGGAGATTGTGATGGAGAAGGTAGAGGTGATATTAGAAAAATAATGAGGGGACTAGAAATTTTTTTATTTTTTACACGTTGGCTATTTTTTTTTTTTTTTTGAACATTAATGTTTAATTTTTTGTATTTTTTTATTTGTTTTATTATTTTATATAAAAATAATTTAACAATTCCTACACTAACAACTATCATCAAAACAAACACAATTTTACTTAATCCCCTCACTAACAATCCCCTCACTATTAATCCCTTCACTATGAATCCCCTCCATTCTACTTCTGAAAACAAACGAGACCCTACGCACTTATATTAATCCGTTTAGCCAAAAATGATAAAATTTCATTTTAAAGAGGGTATAAGGTATTAGATTTAAGATAAAATCTTATTTGGTAATAAGAACACGTCAAAAAAGTTGCCACCGCCTGAAAAAAGTCACTGAAAAATTTTATGGGCTCTAGAAAAGTTGTCAGAAAATGGTTGGAAAAGTCATCGGTGGCGGTGGGAGTGGTAGTGGTAGTGGTAAGGCTAAAAATTGTGTGATATTCAACAGACACGATATTGAATGAGTGAGATGTGTCACATTTCAACAGATAGGTTGTTTGATAAATTTTAATAGATAGAAAAATAAGTTTGGTGAATTTCAACAGATAGACAATTGGGTGAATTTTAACAGATAGAGTGATTTTAAGAAATAGGCAAATAAATTGATTTTAACAAATAATTATTTTTTAGATAAATTATATCAATTTAACCCAAAAAAATAAAACTTAAATCTTATAGCTCAAAAAATTTAAAATAAACTTTCGACCTAAGTGTCCTTTCATTTATACTAACATGGCACGTGGGACTTGTGAGAGGCACACCAAATAATGAGTTCCATACTTAGGCCATCTCCAATGGTTCATCAAACCTTTCATCAGATTTGAAATTTGGTGAAAAAGTCACTTTTTGGAGCTTCAATGGTTTCAACAAATTAGTATCAAAATGAGAATGGAACAAAAAATTCATCAAAGTGAGAACAGGCTCCAGATTTCACTATTTTACTGTGCTTTACCGTTGGGAGAGACCAACCGGTCAACCAGTCGGATGTCTGGCCGGTTAACCAACCGGTCGACCGGTTCCCTTTCAAATAGGTAGGTTCAAACAGGTCGAAAGACTCAAACAGGTTTAAAAAAAAAAAAAATTAGTCTTACCGGTCGACCCTTCCCTCAATTTTGCATATATTTTGTTCGATAGGTTTGATACTCACCGTTGGAGGAAGCTGTATCAAATTGACAAAACAACCTATTTTTTACTCAAATTTGATAAAAAAAAGAAATGAATGGTTGGAGATGTTGTTATTTAATACAAATAGATGAAAGTCTACCACTTTTAAATTTTATTTTATTGTAAACAGTTTGTTCAAGGAAGTCATGTGGTGTGGGTGGCCTTTACTGCTATTTTACTATTATTATTATAAAAATATTATTTATCCACCTTTTAAGCTGGTTGACTATTATGTAAACAGAAATACTTGGGAGCTCCACCAGTAATGATGCGGCAGTGGGTCTCACCCATTGTCACAGTGTTTTTATACTTTGATTTTTCTTTTTGAGCTTGCCACCTGTTTAGTTAGAGCAGCTAAATTAGAGGTCTCAATCGGGACTGTTATGTAAATTAATTCTTTTTAAACAATGAATTAATCTTAAACCAATAAATTTCAATAAAACAACTTGTAAAAGGTGAGATTTTGATTCTCTTTTATTTCATGAAAATGAAGGTGTGAAGATTGTAATATATTATCAAAATTTAAAACTAATAGTCTATAAGATTTGAATTTTGTTCTTCTAATAATCTTTTCTATTAATATGCAGTGGTGAGAAAGCCAACTAGTTATTAAATGTTGGGTAGCGAACTTACACGAGTGAAGATCCCGTAATCTTTTACAACTATTATGAAATTAGTATCTCTATTCTATGGAACCATTTTATACAATGTTAAAGATCGAATTTTAAAGGATTAGTAACATTTTACCTTCCTCAACTATTATTGAATTTCTTTTTATCCCATCAATTTTAAAATTATATATTTGTATCTCTCCATTATAAAAATTGTTTCACTTTTTGTCCTCCATATGTATTTTAATAATTGATAGGTTTATATATAGTATTTTAAAATTAAAGAAGACAAAATAATTAATAATAGTTAAGAAGGTAAAATATAATTAATTTAAATTTTAAAAATAATTTTTCTAAAAATACATAAATCACTTACAAAACTAGTCGCAATCCATGTGTAGAGGTTGTTCCTTATTCTACGATTATTATAATGTTCTTGGGACTTTTTTTATAAAAAGAAAATGATTTAATTTTATCCACATTTAGGTTCCTTTGAAAATTTAACATTTTGACTAAAAAAGTTAAAAAAACTGAAAAAAAAAAAAACAAACAAATAAAAAAGCCAAAAAATAAAGTATACACAACAATCAATCATATTTTTTTTAAGCAATACATCTATAGACCTAAAACAAATTATACTCAAACACTATTCTTTTCATCTTATAAAAAAAAATTAAAAAATCAATAAAATAAATTAATTAATTCCAATCCACATCTTAAAGTTGGATTACTGCATGTCAAAAAAATATATATACACCTGTTTTATTCCTTTAAAAATATTTTGGATTATTTTGAAAAGTTAGTTAAAAGTTGACTTTTTAATTTTTTTTTTTTTACTTTTTTTTGAAAAAAATGTGTAAAAAAATAGAAAGGTAATGTGACTCCAAAAAAATCAAAAAAATTGACTTTTAACTAGTTTGTCAAAATAGGCATTTTTCTCCAAGGACCCAAGGTCCCAGACCCTTTAAAAATATTTTGGGTTATTTTGAAAAGTTGGTTAAAAGTTAACTTTTTATTTATTTATTTATTTATTTTATTTATTTTATTTTGAAAAAAATGTGTAAAAAAATAGAAAGGTAATGTGACCCAAAAAAATCAAAAAATTGACTTTTAACCAATTTGTCAAAATAGGCAGTTTTCTCTAAGGATCCAAGGTCTCAGACCCTTTAAAAATATTTTGGATTATTTTGGAAAGTTGGTTAAAAGTTGACTTTTTATTTTTATTTTTTTTACTTTTTTTTTTGAAAAAAATGTGTAAAAAAATATAAATATAATGTAACTCAAAAAAATCAAAAAGTTGACTTTTAACCAGTGTGTCAAAATAAGCATTTTTCTCTAGGGACCAAGGTCCCACACCCTTAAGTCATGTTTAATTGGGGGTATGTTTGACTGGGAGTTTGGGAGGAAGGATTGGGTTATCAATCTATGGGACCCACCAAATCCATGTTTGTGTGTAGGAGTGTAAAAATGGCCCGCAGCCTGAGATGGGCTTGACCCGTTTAGGCCCGATTGGGCCTAGGCCGAGCCCAGCCCAAGCTTCTGAGCCATCGTTTTGAAGCCCAGCCCAGTCCACTTAGCCCAGCCCGTGGCTCGGCCCATCGGTCCACTTAAGGCCCACTTAGGGCCGAAACCCGACCCGCGCTGAGGCCCAATGTATTTTTTAATGAAAAATAATAAAATTTTGGTGGAAAATTTTTTTAAAAACAAAAAAAATGGTCAGGCCCGCCCAAGCCCATTGGGCCGGTCGGGCCCACCAGCCCGCCTAAGGGCCGAATACCCCTGGGCCTGAGCTTAATTTTTTGGCCCGTGGGCGGCCTGTCCGGCCTGAATTTTGGCGAGAGCCCGCGAAGCCTGACATGAGCCGGGCCGGGCCAGATTTACACCCCTATTTGTGTGTAACAAAATGAGCTAGTATTAGCCATCCCATGGGAATATGAATCCCATCCCATGGTGGGATTAGCACTCCCATGAGAGGATTGGGATAGCTAATCCCCTCACACAAATTGATGGCTAAATTATCATTTTGCCCTCTGTTTTATAAAACCAACAAAATTATATTATATATGAGGAGGGTTTTTAAGTAATTTTATAGATTTAGTCCTAACAAACTAATATCACCACACTAGTACACAAATAAACATACTTTATCTTATATCTCTAACCTAAAATCACCACACTGATAATCTCCTCATTCAATTACACCGTACTTATAATCCCATCCAACCTAATCCACCAAACAAACCTTTTTCCGTACTTATAATCTCATCCAACCTAATTCGCCAAACAAACGAAACAGGTGTAGCAAAGTCACATCTATATATTATATAAAGAAAATGGAGTTTCTAACCCACAAGTTTTGTAGGAGCTCAAATATTTCAATCTTAATTTTCTATTTTTCTGATTTAAAAAAAAAAATTCTTCGCCCACCATTCAATTTCAGTCTTTTTGAATTTTAAAAACCCTAAACCCTACCGCAGTGTCTTATTTTCAATTGACATCTCCCCATGTTACCACACATCATTTTTTTTATTCACCTCTACAGTCTGACACCTCAATAGCCACAATTTTCAATTCTTCACAATCTTCACAATCTTCAATTCAACAGCATATAAGTAATGGTTCCTTTTTTTCATTTATTTATTTATTTTATTATGGTTCCCTTTTTTTCATTTATTTATTTTTATCATGATAAAAAATGTGATTGTGGTTTTTTGCATTTCGTTTTGATCACATGATAATTGTATTTTTAAATTGATTATATTTTTTTACACTCCATTTTAATCGCATGGTGAAAAAAAATTGTAATTGAATTTTTTAATTCATTGTGTTTTTTGAAAGGAAAAAAAAAAATGATGTCAGCGGGTGGGTTTGAATGATAATTTAGAAAAAGTATTTGTTTTTTGTTTTTTTGTTTTTACTAAATTTTTTTAATATTTTAAACAATTTTTTTTATAAAAAATTTTAGATACACCTTACATAAATATATTTAAAAATTATAATATTTATAAAAAAAAAATCTTTAAAAAAATTTATAAATACCAAAAATACAAAAATTTAGTACATTTTTTTATATTCTTGATATTTATTATTTTTTAAATATTTTCTTATCAATATTTTACTTTTAGATATATCTAAGTAAGGTGCATCTAAAAATGTAAAAAAAAAAAAATTGCTTAAAATTTTAAAAAAATTCACTAAAAAAAAAAAAAAAACCACACACACACACACACAAAAAAAAAAAAAAACTTAGGCCTTGTTTGGTTTGCTTTTGAGAAACAAATTTTGAAGAAAATTTTCCAAAATTTGTTTGGTTTAGTGATTTTGGAAAAAAATTTCCAAAATCACTTTCTCTCTCCTACATATCAATCAATTACTTTTTCTCTCTCTTCTCTTCTTTTCAATCATTTTTTCTCTCGCACACATCTACTCAATTATAACAAAACATCAAAACATCCTAAGTTCTCATACTCCAAAAATATTTCCAAAATATACAACCAAACAAACCAAAAAAATTTCTAAATTCTTTTCTCAATTTTTCTTTTGAAAACTCATCTCCCAAAACCAAACCCAGCACACCCTTAATTTTCAGGAAATTGAATTCAGAAAATTGAAACTAAACACAATGATTGTATATTTTCAAATATCACATTGACTTAATTTGTGATTGAGTTTTTAACTCACTGTATTTTCTGGGGAAAAAAATGATTTTATTTTCTAACTATCAATTGATTCCATTGTTTTTATTTATTATATTATTATTATGAGCAAAAATGTGATTGCGATTTTTTACACTCTGTTTGATGATTTTATTTTAAACCGATTGTTTTTTACACTCCATTTTAATCACGTAATGAGAAAAAAATATATAATTAATTTATGATTGGATTTTAACTCACTGTATTTTTTTAAAAAAATTATTGTGTTTTTTAATTACTAATTGATTTCATTGCTTTTCTTTTATTATAAGTAAAAATGTGGTTGTGCTTTTTTAAGCTATGTTTGATCACACAATTTTTTACACTTTTAATCACATGATGAGACGTTTTTGTATTTGAATCTCCACGTACCGCTGCACATCTTATTTTTTGTGTGTGTCGATTTCTGACCACACTGCCAAACTAGTATTCAACTGGAGAGCATGGACAGAATAGATGGCGCCTGAATGACCTGTAACAGAAAGATGAGATTTCGGCGGTGGTTCGTCCACCCGGAGGCACTCCGACGATCAAGTCAGTTATCTCTCAAAGATAGTAAAAGTGCTTAACTCACTATTCATAATATAAAAAGCGTACCTTAGACCCATGAGGGTGCCTCTCTTTTATAGCCAACACAAACCTAATCCCAATAGAAGCCTAGCTCCATTGGACTTAGGATTACTGCTAATCTTGGACTCCCAGTAGGATTGGGATAAACTCTCTAAGAGTCTTATCTTTACCCAAACTGAAGTCCTCTCTCATTCTAGGACTCTTGTCCCTTATCCGCTTATCCCAGATTCTGATATCTTCGGAGATAACCTCGGTCTAACCAAGATCACCTCGGCATCATGAGCCGAACACGTGGCACCTCGGCTGACACTTCGGCGTCACCTTGGCCACGTGTTGGAACTCAAAAAATATGTCCCCACAATTGCCCTCTAGGTTCTATTACCTCGACATTATGAGTGATGGAACTTATATCGTCATATCGTATAGCATGTCGGCTATCTTGCTCTATCATCCATTACCGAGGTCATCATTCGTTGGCCCCATATGACCAAGACCTGTAACATGTTTTCACCAACACCAAAACCAATAACCAAGTTGGTTCCAGTTCATTTAGCCGGGATCGCCCTCCTCGCCGAGGTATGAGCCTCATTAAATCAAGAACTCCAAGAGTTCTATCACGCGCATGAGCTGTCACGCACAACATTTCAACTGTTTCTACCATGCGTCTGTCCCCCACTGGATTGTGTCCGATACGCGCCATTAAGTCGCCTCGCGCCTGCGTGTGTCGTCTGACAAATACGTCGTTCTAGGCACATCAATTGCATTTTGCCGCTCTTCGCGTTTTTGACAAAACTTGTCCCCTCTCTCTTCGTCTTCTCACTTCACATCACCGCTTTGTTCAAACTCTCTCTCTCTTACTTTCTCAATTTCCTCTATTGCTCCAACCTTGCAAGCTCTGCAACCGCTTCCAGTCTTCCCATTCGGCAAAACTTTCACTGCTCTGTCGTTCTGCTGTCGTCGTCTGACTTCGGCGAACTCAACACCGGCTTCACTTTTCTTCGGTGAGTTACTGTTTCCTTCTTTATCAGTCTGTGTTTCTCTTCAAAAAGCTTTACTTTATTACTCGTTGCCATTGCTATTTTGTTCAAGTTCTTGATTATGAATCACGTATCTGGGCACGTTCATTTTATGACTTTGCTTTTGCCCAATTTGTTTCTTGAATACACATTGTTTACCCATTTGTTCACTTTTGCCACTGTTCTTGGCCTCGCACCCTTGTACACACTTTGTCACAGTGTTCTTGATAGTTCATCACTGTTCTTGATTCTGAATCATTGCATTTGTTTTTGTTTTCTATGTCTTTTCCAAATTCGTGCCTTTAATCTTCGTTTTCATAGATCTAGGTTTGGGATTTGCTTGTAGAACCCACAAATTTTAGGAAAAACTAAAACGAATTCCCCTTAAATCCCCACAAATTCTTACCCCAGCTCACATTTAGGTTTTAGTCGAGGTCCTTCAAAACCTTCACAAAACACTTCCTTCTGAAATCTTACACCCTTCTCCAAGCCGACATCATAGGTATGTGGAGGCATAAGGTAGACACTCCAACCAGGCTAGAATACTTTAGGCAGGAGTTTTCCATCCCAGTCGACGTTCACCTCAGGTTGGCTGGGGATGACGACTTCATTATGCCCACAGTCGACTCCATGCCCTTCCCGATCGTCGCCTTCATTGAGTGTGGACTTAGGCTTCCACTAGACATCCTTTTCTGAGAAACCCTACATTATTACAAATTAAACCCGATGCAGCTTACCATTAACTCTTACCGAGTTATCAACGGTATAATTGCCTTAGCACGCCGAGAAAAAGCTAGGGTAACCTTAGCCGACATTCAATACTGCTATACCATGTGTGGCCTCAAGTTAGAAAAAGGCTATGTCTACTACCTTAAACTGAGGTCCACTGAATACAAACTTGTTGCCGACCTCCCAGACTCCAACAAGGGAGCCGGGGACGATTACTTCATTGTCTCGGGCAACTGGGAGTTTGCTCCAGATGACAACTTTCACCTCTACCCTCTCAGCCGAACAATTTTCGTAGAGGGTAATGGTAAGAGCCAAGTGTTGCACCACAGCAAAAAAAAAAAAAAAAGAGCCAAGTGTTGCATTTTTTCCAAGTCTTTTAATACTTTGTTCTTTCCATATGTTCTAACGTCTGTTTTTCTTGCAGCTCTTCCACAACCACCAAAAGACTTCCGCAAGTCCTTCTTCCCCAGCAAGGATCTTAAGAAGTTACTGGACCTGCTAGTCCACAAGCAGAGAGCTCCTCTACTGCTCAACTTCATCCCGACCTATAATTCGATACTTCCCGACGTCCCAAGGAAGCAGAAAAACAAGTCTCCTATTTCCGCCACAACTCCACCAGCAACTTCATCATCTCAGCCAGACCAGGGGTCAACTTTAGATCCAGCTGAACAGCCATCTACCTCGGCTCCACAGTTGATCCCTCCATCTCAACGCCGTCGCTGATGCCGAACTGCAATTCCTGCGAGATGGGTCGCAAGAAAGCAGTCGTAGAAGATCTCCTAGCCGACATCCCTGACACCGTCAACGCTCAACCAACACAACCCCAGCCTCAACCAAAGCCGAAGCCCAAAAGAATAAAGAAGGCCCAGCCTAAGGCAACGGTGACTCAGATTGATACTGAGGACACCTTGCCAATTTCGAAATTGGCCGAAAGCGGGAAGACCGCCTCCGTCCCCGAGAAGAGGCCCGCCGAGGCCGAACCATCCCAATCAACTCGGTCTAAGAGGCCGAGGCCCGAGTCGGTGACAGCTTCAGGCTCTATGAAGTCCGACTCCCCCTGGGCTCCACCAATTACATTGGAGGACAGGCCGGTCAGAGCTAGCGACAGTGCCATCGACATTAATGTCGGTGTTGCCCTTTCCACAGCCTTGCTCCTTCTTGAAGATCTCGATCGCAACGCCGAGATGAGCGAGTATGAGAACTTCGCTCTGATACTGCAGCATTCTGTTCAAATAAGTTCCTTACACTAGGTATTTTTCTTTCTCTATTCTTCTATACTCAGAGAATTTCTACTAACTTTTGTTTTGTCCATTTTCTTTTAGGCGATCCAACACGCCCACTCCTTCTCAATGCAATCTTTTGAGAAAAGGAAGGAGTTGGCCGACAAGATCAGGGAGGTCTTTGCTTTGCAAAAGACCCTCAAAAAGGCCGAGGGAAAAATGAAGACTTTGTCAGACTAGGCCGAGGCAACCATAAAAGCAAAAGATGAGGCCGAGGAAAAGGCTGATGCTGCCGATGCCATTGCCAAGGTCCATGTGGCCGAAAAGAAGGAGGCTGAAGCAAAAATGGTCGAGGCCCAAAAGGAGCTTCAGGATGCCCTGGCCACAAAAGAGGCTGAGATCAAGGCCACCGATGAGAAGCGTACGCAGAAGGGGCGGCCGACGTCAAAGAGGACTATAAAAAACAGGTGAAGCAGGCCTACAACAAGGGTTTTACCCTTGGTTGGATGGCCGCCCTGAAAAAGTTGGATGTCCCTAAGGACTCCCCCTCAAGAATGCCGACGACCTTCCCTTGCCATTCTCCCTTACTCCAAGCCAATCCAAAGACAATTCTGAGTCCGAGGAGGAAGCTTTGGTTAGGAAGAAGGACGTTGCTGGGGCCAAGTCCCCTACTCTGAATGAGCAAGTCTTGGACTTGACTCAGGATGAGGAAGGTGAGGTCTCCAAAGACGCTACCCCTGAGAAGGCAACATCGGACTCGCCTATTGCCGACAAGAGCCTCAACCAAACTCTTCAAGAAATCGATACCGAGCTCACAGCTGAGAGGGCCGTCGAAATGTCTTCTCAGCTGTCTTCTGAACTCCAAACCCAACCAGCCAGAGACGCCGAAGAGTCTTAGTTTGATGTTTTTCTCCTTTTGTTCTGTACCTTGTACTTTTTTCTTTCTTTTTGAAACAGTGTAAGCTTTAATTTGGTCGACATGCCATCTTTGTAATCTGAACAATTACTTTTTAATGTCAGGCCGAAGTGCCTTTTTGTATTTGAACTTCCTTATCTGAATGCAAGTATCTTTGTCTTCCTTTTACTGTCTTGTATGATTCTATACTTAGAATAATTCGGATGTCTTCAACATATACCTTAATCTGTGCAATCTTCTCGGGGTGATGCACCTCGGTCAAAGAAAATAAACGGTTTCATCTCGGCAAGTACATAAGTACTTCTTTCATTACAACCTTGGCTTAACTTGTAAATTTTTATATAAAAAATTTCAACAAGTGTTTAAACCAATCTTCCTTTAAGATAACCTCAGTTTAACTTCAACTTGTAAATTTTTCTCAAATTTCAACAAATGTTAAACATGACCTCAGTTTAACTTCGACTTGTAAATTTTTCTCAAATTTCAACAAGTGTTAAACATAACCTCAGTTTAACTTCAACTTGTAAATTTTTCAAATTTCAACAAGTATTAAACATGACCTCGATTTAACTTCAACTTGTAAATTTTTCTCACACTTCAACAAGTGTTAAACATGATCTTGGTTTAACTTCAACTTGTAAATTTTTCTCAAATTTCAACAAGTGTTAAACATGATCTCGGTTTAACTTCAACTTGTAAATTTTTCTCAAATTTCAACCAGTGTTAAACATGACCTCGGTTTAACTTCAACTTGTAAATTTTTCTCAAATTTCAACAAGTGTTAAACTTAATCTCAACTTGTAAATTTTAGCTCCCAAGCATTGTTCTCCAGCCCTCTGCCCCCTAATGTGAACTTAAGTTCCACTTGGGTTCTCATTAAGTATGTGGCTCTGTTGCTGAGGTCAAGTTCAAACAAAGACTGGCCGAGGTTACCGACCTTGGCCTCTTTGTTAATCTGACTGATAGGTACTTAATTCCAATCTGTGTTTGACTCTACCGACATGGCATATCCAGGTTAATTCAACCTAGTTCAATTCTATTATGTGCAAGTAGGAACTCTGCCATCTAATAAGTATAAGTTATTCGCCATGTTTCAATCAGAAACATCGTCAAGTTACTGATCAGTCATACTTTACAATTGTAAAGAATCAAGCTAAAACTTTATTATTATTTCGGCTAATAACAAAGGACAAGAAGATCTAATGATAAAAAAACTTCAAATTGCAAGTATTCCAGGATCTTGGTAACTCTTTGTCTTCGCTATCTTTAAGCCGATATGCCCCATTGCCCAATACCGAAGTGATTCTATAGGGTCCTTCCCAATTTGGGCCAAGCTTGCCCTTTCTGGGATCCTTCTTGTTGCCGACGACCTTTCGCAGGACGAGGTCACCAACTTGAAACTCTCGCGGGTTCACCTTGTTATTATAAGCCCTGGCAAGCTGCTGCTAGTATGCCCCCAACTGAATTGTGCTTTCTCCCTTCTTTCTTCTAGCAGATCCAGATCTCGGCTATAAATACATCATTAGTTCCATTCTCCACTCCCTAGGTTCTGATCCCTGGGATACCGACCTCTAGAGGGATGACTGCTTCTGTGCCATAAGCCATGGCAAATGGGAACTCCCCAGTTGATCTTCTCGGCGTAGTCCGATATGCCCATAGTACACTGGGTAATTCATCTACCCACTTTCCCTTTGCTGCTCGCAGCCTCTTCTTAATCCCATCAAAGATAACTTTGTTAGATGCTTCTGCTTGTCCATTGCTTTGAGGAAAACTTGGGGTGGAAAAATAATTCTTGATTTTGAACTTGGCACAGAAGCTCTTGATTAGCTTACTGTCAAACTGTGTGCCGTTGTCAACTATTACTGCTCTTGGGATTCCAAACCTGGTGATGATGTTCTTTCATATGAAGTTCTTCACATCAACATCCCGAATCTTGGCAAGGAGTTCAGCTTCTACCCACTTGGTGAAGTAATCTGTTGCTACCAGCAGGTACTTCTTTGTCCCGTTGCTAGAGGCAATTTTCCAATAAGATCCATCCCCCATTGGGCAAATGGCCAAGAGCTAGACACCGGGTTCAAGTCTGCTGCTGGTTGATGTATTAAAGGTGCAAACCTCTAGCACTTCTCACACTTCTTGACGTAGGCTTCGGCATCTTTCTGCATGTAGGGCCACCAGTACCCTTGATTAATGGCCCTACGAGCAAGTGACCTGCCCCCAGCGTGGCTTCCACATACTCCTTCATATATCTCGTATAGAAAGTCTTCAACCTATGTAGGATGCACACACCTCAGAAGGGGTCCAGTAAAAGACCTTCTGTAGAGATGTCCTTCTGCTGTTAAACTGAATCTTGCCGACTTCAGTCTGATCTTGTGCGATTCTTTTCGGTCATCTGGAAGCTTCCCATCTCTAAGGAATACTATTATTGCATCCATCCAACTTTGTCCCATCTCCACACACAATGCTTCACGCTTGTGTTCAGTGGTTCTATGCTTGGACCTGACAAGTAGTCAACCATTATCGTTCTTGTCTCTCCAGGCTTCATTGCACTAGCCAGGTTGGCCAGAGCATCGGCTTGGCTGTTGTCATCTCAACTTACCTGCTGTAATCGGCAATTTTGAAATAAGGCTACCAGTCTGCCCACTTCCTTTGCATAGGCCGACATCCTTTCATCTCAGGTCGCATATTCACTTGTTGCTTGGTTGACTATAAGTTGGGAGTCACAGAAGACTATTACCTCGTCGGCTTCCATGGCTGTTGCTAGCTTTAACCCTGCGATTAGTGCTTCGTATTCTGCTTAATTGTTTGAGGCCTTAAACCCCAAACAAATGGATTGTTCCAGTACCTGCCCATCTGGCGATACTAGTACTACTCCTGCCCCCGCTCCTTGCCGGTTTGAATTCCCATCAACAAACAACCGAAGGAGTCGCCGATGTAAATACTGCAGAGCCTGAGTTTCTCTTTGTTCCTTTGTTCTGTTGTCCCCCTGGGTCTTTTCTTGCTCACCTAGACATCGCACACCTCGGCTCAACGGAGCCCGATGTGTGATGAACCTGGTGTGAACTCGGCCACAAGTTGGCTAGAACTTGGCCTTTGATTGCTGTTTTGGGTCTGAATTCCAAGTCATATTGGCCCAAGGCCACTGCCCATCTGGCTATTCTGCCTGTCAGATCTCCTTGCTGCAACAGGGACCTTAAAGGATATTCAATTAACACCACAATTTTGTGGGCTTGAAAGTAATGATTCAGCTTCTTGGAAGCCATTACTAAAGCCATTGTTAACTTCTCCAAGGGTAAGTATCTGGTCTCTGCGTCTGCCAGGGTTTTACTTACATAGTAAACAGCCTTTGTCTCCCTTTTCTTCTCGGATTACCACTGCACTTACTGCATGTTCTGAGACTGTCAAGTACAAGAACAGCTCCTCTCCAGGTACTGGATTTGAGAGAACTGGAGCTGTGGTCAAATACTTCTTTAAGTCGGCCAAGGTGGCTTCGCATTCTTCGGTCCATAAGAAGTCTGTGGCTTTTTTTACTAAGCTGAAGAAAGGCTTGCACTTATCAGAACTTCTGCATATGAATCTGTTCAGGGTTGCAGCCCTTTCAATCAACATATGCACTTGTTTCGCCGATGTTGGGCTCTTCAATTCTAAGATAGCCTTGATCTGATCTGGACTAGCCTCAATGCCCCTTATGGTAACCAAATATCCTAAGAACTTACCAGACCTAACTCCAAATGCACACTTCGATGCATTGAGTCGGAGCCGATATGTTTTAAGGATGTCAAAGACTACCTTCAAGTCTTCTAGATGATCCTTAGGCTCCTTGGTCTTCACGACCATGTCGTCTATGTATACCTCTACTATTCTGTTAATTAGATGTCTGAACATCTTGGTTACCAATCTCTGGTAAGTTGCTTCGGCATTTTTCAATCCAAAAGGCATTACCCTGTAATAGTATAGCTCTTTTGGGGTGATAAACGCAGTCTTTTCCTCATCTGGGAGGTACATTACTATCTGATGGTACCCTTTGTAGGCATCTAGGAAGCTCATCATTCCATGCCCTGAAGTGGCATCCACCAGTTAGTCAATCTTAGGTAATGGGAAGTTGTCTTTGGGACAAGCCTTGTTTAGGCTAGTGAAGTCCACACAGACCCTTCACTTTCCATTCTTTTTCTTCACAACAACCGTATTTGATAGCCATGTCAGGTAACTTACCTCTCAAATGGCTCTGGCCTCCAAAATCTGTCCACTTTTTCTTCTACTACCTCAACGTGCATCAACGTCGGCCTTCTGGCTCGTTGAATTATAGGTTCGGCCGACCTGTCCACATTCAGTCTGTGGCAAGTGACCTCGGGGTCAATGCCAGGCATCTCGTAAGGCGTCTAGGCAAACACCTCAATGTTTGCTTTCAAGAACGCCTCCAGTTTCTTTTCTTCTTCGTCGACCAAGCCCGAGCCAAGAAGGAAGAAGCGTTCTTCGTCCCCTTGCTGGACAAGGACTTTCTTCAGGGCTTCCTCACTTTTCTCGGTTGGCTCTTTGTCAACGTCCTCCAGGACTTCCATGTCTTCATCCTCAATCTCTGCTAGTTTTGTTTCCCGTATGTTGCAGGTAGATTTCATTGCTGCCATGGAGCAATTATTTGCCTATAATTGATCCCCTCTAACCTCCTCTATCCCATGCTCTGTTGGGAATACAGCAGCTGGTGCAATGTTGAGGGAACAGCCCCCATTGCATGTAGCCATGGTCTTCCCAGAATAACATTGTAAGGAGAGGGGGTGTTAATTATGGTGAACTCTGTCTTCACCTTCTTGGTGCCAACCTGCACCTCTAAATTTGCTGCTTCCAGGGGCCATGTTGGCGTTCCATTGAACCCAACCATTGGGCCATTAGATTGCTCTATATTATCTTGGTGAAGGCCAAGCTCCTTGTAACGCCTGACATACATGATGTCACAAGAGCTGCCCTGGTAAACTAAGATGCGTTTTACTTGGCACTCTTCAATCTGGAGGGATATTACCAAGGCATCGTTGTGTGGATGCTACATATCTCCAGGTTTTCCTCAGTAAAGGACACCACTGGTCCTTGGCTTTCATCTGCCTAGGTCTCTTTTTCCCGACCTGATGCACATGTTGTAGGTGTTTTACTCTGGGTTTCCCTCCTTATCTCATTCTCATTCACCTTTGAGTGGATCACATTGATCACCCGAGGTCCGCCTACCTACGGTTGTGGTATGGTGGGGGTGGGGGTGGGGTGTGTGGGTGTGTGTGGGTGGTGCTGTCGGTGCATGGGGTAGTCTAGCTTGCTCTTCCCTTGTCCTGGCTTCGTCTACCAGGTCCCTTAAATAGCCCTGTCTTACTAGGTCTTCCAGATGTGTCTTCAGGGCACTGCACCCCTGAGTCAAATGTCCAGCCTCATTATGGTAAGCACAGTGCTTGCCAAGGCTTCTTCCCATAAATTCTCCTGGAACCCTTGTTGGTGCTCTGAAATATAGCTGATTTCGGATCTTCTCCAAGACTTTGTGAACTGGGATTCGGAATATGGTTATGACTGCCTGTGCAGCTCTCAACTCTGTCTCTTGTTTGTTATTCCCCATTACCTCGGCCTCGCTTTGGCGAGCCATTTCCCTTCTCTTGCTTTGACGCCTTTGTTCCCGGCGTGTCTTCCTCGGCCTGGCTTACTTCTCTATTCTGGCCATTAATTCCTCCATACTTTTTGGCAATGTTTTTGCCAATATTTTCGGAGCAGACAATCATCTTTTAGGTCGTTCTTAAATGATATGACCGCCACCTCTTGGTTGCATTCTGGTATCCGATTGAATACCTCATAGTACCTTTTGGCATAGGCCCCAGGCTTTCGTCCTCGCCAATTTTCAGAGCCATCAGGGCGTCCACCCTTAATGGCTGTAGTTTGTTCATCACAAACCTGGCCACAAACATCTCAGCCAAGCCTTCCCAAGTTTTCATAGTTTCTTTCGACAACTTGTGAAACTAGTCTGATGCAATTTCCTCGAAGGATGAAGGGAACACCTTGCAAAGCAACAGCTCATTCCCAGTGTACAATGCCATCGAGTTCAAGTACAAACCGACGTGAAAGTTGGGGTCTGACTTACCATTGTATATTTGGAACCTCGGCATACTGAACCTATTCGGGGCCTCGAATTTGTCTAAATCTACCGAGAACGGTGTTCTCGGCTTAACAGGGGAGGTTACCTCGGCATTCTGTTGCTTCCCTCTGGAGGTAATCCTTCAGATCCTCCTTGGTCCGTCCAGGAGCTCGGCTGTCTCCAGATTTCAGTCTTTTTGGCGCGCTGCTTTCGGTGTCATTGTGAGTCCTCTTGGACCTCTCTCTTAGTTGCGTCGAAACAGAATTCCTTCCTTGAATATTCCGATGTTCCTTGGGGTCAGCCTCTTTGGTACGATGCGTTCTCCTTGAATCTCCCTTCGCTGACTCTCCTCGCCCAACCTCCATTGAAGGCCGGTGAGAGTGCTCCCTGGTTCTGGTGTGCTGGGGGGCTACATGGACTGTTTTCTGCCCTCCCTTCTGAGCATTGTTCTTGGCCGCTGGAATCGGCGTGTCTTGCAGCGGGAATGGTGGCTGCATGACATTGTTTTTCATCATGAAATTACAACCGTTTGTAGGTCCGCCAATTTGTTTGCCATCCCCTTCATCTCTCCGTCCCTCCGTAGGCATCTATCTTTCCATACCTGGAGGTTATCCTTGTTATAGTACTCACTTCGGTCTGATTTCTTTGGTACATGCCCCTTATGGCCGACGTCCTTTCCTCTGTGATTCTTATTACGAGTCTCTTTGTTGCAGTTGTCTCATTCGACGTCAAGGTCAATAGGTTTCCCACTCCCGTAGGAGCGTCGTCCCCAACCTTCTCCTTCTGTCCGTCGTTGGCCATCTATTCTCCTTTCTTTCCTACAGACGGCGCCAAATTATGTGTGTCGATTTCCGACCACACTGCCAAACTAGTATTCAACTGGAGAGCACTGGCAGAATAGATGGCGCCTGAATGACCTGTAATAGAAAGATAAGATTCCCGCGATGGTTCGTCCACCCGGGGGCACTCCGACGATCAAGTCAGTTATCTCTCAAAGATAGTAAAAGTGCTTAACTCACTATTCAGAATATAAAAAGCGTACCTTAGACCCATGGAGGTGCCTCTCTTTTATAGCCAACACAAATCTAATCCCAATAGAAGCCTAGCTCCATTGGACTTAGGATTACTGCTAATCTTGGACTCCCAGTAGGATTGGGATAAACTCTCTAAGAGTCTTATATTTACTTAAACTGAAGTCCTCTCTCATTTTAGGACTCTTGTCCCTTATCCGCTTATCCCGGATTCCGATATCTTCGGAGATAACCTCGGCCTAGCCAAGATCACCTCGGCGTCATGAACCGGACACGTGGTACCTCGGCTGACACTTCGGCGTCACCTTGGCCACGTGTTAGAACTCAAAAAATATGTCCCCACATTTTTTATTCACATCTATAGCCGCAATCTTCAATTGAACTTGAACAACTTGTAAATAATCTTTTCATTTATTCTTTTAATGATTTCTTTTCTTTTTATTTTTATTTTTTTATTATGAGCAAAAATGTAATTGTATTTTTTTACACTCCGTTTTGATCACATGGTGATATTATTTTTTAACTGATTTTTTACACTCCATTTTAATCACATACTGAGAAAAAAAATTTATAATTGGGTTTTTTAACTCACTGTGTGTTTTGAAAAAAAAAATGATTGTCTCTTTTAACTATCAATTGACTTAATTTGTGATTAGATTTTTAACTCACTGCGTTTTTTGAAAAAAAAAAAAACGATCTTGTTTTTTTACTATCAATTGACTCCATTGCTTATTATTATTATTATTATTATTTACACTTCGTTTTGATCACATGATGATTTTATTTTTTAATTAATTGCGTTTTTTACACTCTACTTTGATCACATGAAAAGAAAAAAAAATGTTTGGTTTGTGACAATTTGCGTGCTTTTTTGAAAAAAAAAAAAAATAGATTATATTCATTAGGTTCACATAAAGTACCCACTATTGATGATGATTAGATTATATTTTGTCTAGCAAAAAAAAAATTTTTTTTTTTGTAATTGAGAAAAAAAATGATTGTTTTTTTTTAACTATCAATTGACTTAATTTGTGATTGGATTTTTAACCCACTGTGTTTTTTGAAAAAAAAAAAAAACAATTGTGTTTTTAAACTATCAATTGACTTCATTGCTTTATTATTATTATTATTATTATTATTATTATTATTATTTATTATGAGCAAAAATGTGATCGTATTTTTTTATATTCTATTTTGATCACAAGGTGATTTTATTTTTAACTAATTGTATTTTTTTATACTCCATTTCGATCACATGATGAGAAAAAAAAATTTGTTTGGGTTGTGACAATCTTTGTGTTTTTTTTAAATAAAAAAAATTATATTCATTAAATTCACATAAATATCCATTATTAATGATGATTAGATTATATTTTGTCTAACAAATTTATTTCAGTAATGTTTCTTGGAAAAGATTATTATTAAGGCAATGTTTACTAATCATTAAGGCAATGTTTACTAATGATATTCCTATTTTATTAAGGCTTGGTATTCCTACTTAAGGAACCAAATAAAAAAAATTCTTTAATCAATTGACTTCATTGATTGCTTTTCTTTTCATTTATTTGTCTATCAAATTTATTTCGGAGTGTTTCTTGGAAAAGAGGGTTATTAAGATAATGTTTACTAATGTTATTTCTATTTAAGGAAGCAAATAAAAAAAATTGTGTGATTTTTTTTTTCTCCCTCTTTGTAAATTTTAAGTGACATTCTTTGATATTATAAAATATTTTATAATACTGATATATCATAAATTTCACTAAGTATGTCAATAGTTGTCAATACACCCAATTTATGTTATAAAATTACAATATAGATATAAATTATTTATGCTTTTGATTAGTTTTGTTTGTCTACAATTAAATTGTCATTTTTAAAAACTTATTCAGTCAAATAATAGATCATTTAATCTTCTCTATCACAATATAAATATTAACTATCTTATCATTCATATTGCACAAAATTTTTGTGTGTTTTTATTTTTTTATTAAAAATAAATAGATATCAATAAAGATATTATGTGTATATTTTATGTTAATAATTTAAAATATATTTAACATAATTATAAATAATTTTTTACATTTAATACCGTACATAATACGGGTGATAGGTAGTAATCATATAACAATGAGTGACAAATTCGCACACGAATAAAAATTCAAGCTCATACTATTGACCTGGTGCACCAAAAAATGGGACTCTTTAGGTCATCAAGGGAATAAAAGTGTTAAACGCACGTGTCATGCTGCCTCCACACGTGTCTCACGCACCAACCACAGCACCGTTTCTAGCAAACCTGGCCCCCACGTATATCTATTCAGGTACACCTGTCTATCCCCCACCTCCTCACCCAACTATCCGAAATGACGAAAATACCCCCAATTCCATTGCAATGCTTTGTTGACAAATTCAACATTTATGAATTATTTAGGATTTTACTATATTTATAAAAATTTCAATTGTATTCACAGTTTTTTTTTTCTTTTTCATATCATAGTTTTAACAATAATTTCTGTAAATTTGTATTGAGTCATTTATTAAATTCGTGATATAATATTTTACTCATAACTAAAAGATATTATTAAAAAGAAAAGAAAAAGTATGTAAACCTAGACTTACTTATCCAGAATTTTCTAGATGGATAGTTATGTGGTGGAAATTAAATTTATGTAGTGTGAAATCCATATATAGAATAAATCTGAATCATAAGATAATAATTCTGGATATTTTTTAGGTTGATAAGAGTGGGACT